>CANTUR010000605.1:742500-955000 GCA_947683625.1 Mallotus nudiflorus | reverse complement strand
TGATATTAAGTGTTGAAATTAATTTTAGGGTAAGGTAGATAATTTTAAGAAGATTATACAAATTTTCTAGGAATTTTTATGCTTTATGTCAAAATATAATAATTAGATTAATTTTGAAACTTTGGGGTTAAATAGGTAATGAAATTTGATAAATGAGGTCATTAGTGAATAATATGAATTTTAGAACTCAAATCATAATTTTTGAGATTTTTATACTATTTTTATAAATATATTTGAGTTTATGCCAAAAATTGATTTTTAGGGTAAATAATATTTTTGGGAGAAAATTTGTTGGTTAATTAAATGTTTTAATTACATTAAGAAAATGTATTTTGAGAAAATGAAGTTTTGACATGATTAAATAGTTTTTAAGAATTATTTTTAGTAGTAAAAGCTCATTATGTAATTATGTATTTTAGGGGGGGTAAAACTGTAATTTTACACTAAATTTGATAAATATATATTTTAATTAGTTTTATGAATAATTAAAGGGTTTAGATAATTTTTATAAATTAATTGACATAATTTCCTAAGTAATGTAAATTTTGAATATCAAATTCCCAATATATATATATATATATATATACTATACATATAATACATTGCACTAGTTTTAATTTGGGCTATAATCATAATTTTAATATGGTTAGAATACAAATTTAATTTGCTCAATTTTGAATAATGGAGATTTTGTATAATTTTTATCTATTCTAATATGTATGTATGAGATATATGTATTTAAGAAACACATATTATTAAATTGTGATATTTTATTTGAGTTGTGATCTCGGTCGGGGCAAATTGTATTTTGGGAGCCCGACTCGAGTGTGAATGGTTTTGGAAATTAGAAGTGCATTTTCTATGCAGGTCTGGCTCTACCTTTGGTAGAGAGATGTCCGTTTTACAGAGGAGATTCTGCCGAAATTTCGATAGATTTTCTCGTAAAACGTGATATCCGTAGAATGTCTACCATTAATTAGGTTAAATCCTGTCTGTCGAGTCTCGTCCGGTTTTCATCGAGTCAGTCTGGAATTTTATTACTTTGTTGATTCCTGAATTTGATTCCTTAGTCGTGTTTTAAAAAGTCGATTCATTATTTTCTTTTAAAGCATATCGGAGCAGAAGCTGTGAGACCGAGGCAGACGCGTGGTCGTCAGCCTTCACATTCATCCTGTAAGTCGATAAAATGATCTGTGCGTGTGTTATTTAAAGAATGCATGCGCTCGTATTTCTATTATATCAATTATATGATTTATTTAATTTAATGCTATCATTTACGATTTAAATGCATTTTATTTATTCAAAATCGAATTGAGAAATTTTGGTAGAACGAGATACCTGGTGGGCCTCACCAGGACTATGTGCACATGGTAGAGATTGAGAGATGGATCCGAAAATTGTATGATTGATGAATGTTAAACTGGGACGGGTGCCTCGGTAGAAGCCTTAGCTCTCGGGGACCGCCAGTGATTGGAAAGTCAATAATGGACTGGGATGGGTGCCTCGGTTGATGCTTTTGCTCTCGGGGACCGCCAGATCCATATATTTGGATTAAGTGAATGACTACGGCTTGGTGCCTCGGTTGATGCCCTTGCTCTCGGGGACGATAGTCTAGTTGGAATAAGTGGGCCCGGTTGGCCATTTAGACTTGGGTCTAGGGTTCTACCGAGATTTTTTTCAAAGCTATAATTATATATATTATAAATTATTTTCACTATAAAAATATATAGTTTTAAAAAAGGTTTTCAAACCGTACAGCTCTTTTATTGACTTACTCAGTGAGGTCTGATTCCCCTCAATTTATTTTTTTCAGGAGCTTGGGAGTTTGACCTCAGACTACCTCTACGCCGGATTTCTTCTTCACCGGTAATTTTATGTAGGTCATTGTAAGCTGTACTATGTATTAATCTAGGATGCTGCAGTGGTATATGTATTGAGAATCTGAATGGTTTAAACTAAATTATGTAGTTATTTGTACCAAATACATTTATGTATGTGACATAAATTCAATTTATAATATGAGATGTTAAATCATATTTTTATTAAACACTTGATCTTGTGTAAATTAAGAAAAAAAATCAGTTTGATAATATGTTCTGTTGTTAATTAAAGTAAAAATATGAATGGTTTTATTTTCTTTTTCCTTTAGGCTTACTACGGGTTTCGGTGGCCTTATGCCTACCCATTCCCTAGTGCCGGTCACGTGCCCTCGGGTTCGGGTCGTGACAGGTATATTCATTGTTTATTTTTAGTTTATTTGGTAATTAAATTGAATTTATTTGATGTATATATACTCGAAATATACCTGTTTATTTTTGGTATATTTCTAGTATATATATGGTTTATGTTGTTACTTTATTTAATATCATGCATCATTGATTTTATGAATGTATGTTTTATATAATAAATGAAGGATATCAATAGAACGTGCTACCTAGTGGGCAGCACTAGGGACCGAGTACGTACTAGTACGACGATAGAATTTAGGTTAAATTACTAACCTATTTATGGATCATGATTGGATTGATTTGATTGATGTGTGATGTGATTATAGAATGTGATTGCTGGAGCTCGGTTAACCAAGTGTCTCGGGGCCAATCACACTGACAGTCAGACTGTTGGAGCTCGGTTGACTTAGTGTCTCGGTGCCAGTCTACTGTCAAAATGAAACAAGTGAATTTATTTGGAATAAGTGAACCTGTATGGCTAGAGTGTTGTCTAACACTGTTTAAGGTTGCGATTTCCTAAGGTTCTATTTGATCCTTTATAATCGGATGTTATTTTCAGTATTTATATAAAATGATTTTTACTACATCTGTGTGTTTACCTGTATATATATTTATTACATATACTATTGAATGTGTGCATTGTCATTTAGCTATACATGCATATATATTATAACAATTCACTCAATGAGGTCTAACTCCCCTCCGTTGACTATTTTTCAGGAGAGTCTACGTCTTCAGACCTCAGTAGCAGACCCATACGCCGGATTTCTTCCGTGCACGACTTCACTATGTAAACTGTTTACTTGATTTTATTTTATATTCTAAACACTACAGTAGTTATAGTCAAGTCGTGGGATTTATGTATTACATTTGTATGAGATTTGTATTTTAAAGATTTGAACTGAGATTTGTATTAAAAGATATTATATATATGAGATGGATTTGTGTTATTAAATCTGTCGGTGAATTACTATTTTATTTTATTTATGAGATTTATTTCTACTGCAAAATATTTTATTTATGTAGTTATTTATATTGCATGCTTTTATTTTATTTTAAGGCTTGCTACGGGTTCCGGATTCGAAAGAATTTTCATTCCCTAGCACCGGTGATGACCCCTATTTTGGGTTTGTGACAATTAGTCAATCCAAATTTCTTTGTTTTAAAATCCAAATTATTAATTTAACAAAAATTACTTGTATATCGATGGCATATTTATTGATTAAAATTGTATTAGGTAAAAAATTTGACAACTACAATAAAATTACTTATCAAACAACCCATCAGTTACACAAAATACACATAACAACAACAACCATAATTACATAACATACACTATTGTTCTACAAATTCCTTAGTACTTACTAATATATCCAATGATCTCATAGACCATATATAGTTTTAATAAAATAAAATGCAATAATACATGATAATGTTCTAACTGTCCACATAATATATATATATATATATATATATATATATATATATATATATATATATATATATATATATATATATATATATATATATATATATGTTGATGTAATTTTTTTTAATTAAAAAACAACTTTGCTAATTAAAATATTTTAATATAATATTATTTTAATTATGATATTATTTTTAATATTAATATAATAATCATTATTATTATTAAAATCAAAACAAAAAATAAAAAAAATTATTAATGAATTTTTTTATTTGAATGGGCTCAATGGTCTCAATGCGATTAAATGAAATAGTAAAAAAAATAATAAAATATGTAAAAACATGTAAATACAACCAAAATTCACGTAAATATTTAGCTAATATATTAAATTTTAATCAACAAAATATATAGACATAGTCTCATCATTCTACTAATGAAGTGGCTAAAAAATGAACAAATTTAGAGTGCAAAAAATCTTATTATATGATAGTAATTTGACAATAGCAAAAAGAACATACATGAATGTAATCAGTAATACACTAAATGAGAGTAAACAAAATATATGGATATATTTATGTCACTCTTCTGATAAAATGGCTGAAAAGAAAAAAAAATTTGAGCACAAATTTTTTTTTATTATGAACAGTGATATTTGTAATGGCAAAATGGAGAAATCACATAGGAATTGCATGGCCAACTTGTATGTATATGGCCAATTTTTTTTA
This sequence comes from Mallotus nudiflorus, assembly GCA_947683625.1. Taxonomy (NCBI): domain Eukaryota; kingdom Viridiplantae; phylum Streptophyta; class Magnoliopsida; order Malpighiales; family Euphorbiaceae; genus Mallotus; species Mallotus nudiflorus. The sequence continues at coordinate 950,621 of CANTUR010000605.1, read as the reverse complement.
ATTTTTAATTTGTTTATTTTTTATTTTGATATTATAATAATTATAATTATTTACTTATAATATTATTAAAAATAATATCATAATTATAATTATATTATGATTTGTTTTTTTAATTTTAACACTATTATGATTATTTTAATTTTATATTATTATTATTATTATTATTATTATTATTATTATTATTATTAGGACAAAGTTGAAAAGAAGAGCAAAGTTGATATCATACATGAACAGTGGATTTTACTCACATTTGGTGCGGTTTTCTTTCCAATTTTGGGAGACAATTAGCAATGGAAAATAAACATTATTTTCTTTCCTCTCCAACTTTCCTCACCCCAAAATAAACAAGGAAAATTAATTTTTCACCCATATTTTCCTCTACCATTTTCTTTCCTCTTTAACTTTCCTCCTTTCCAAACATAGTGTAAATAACGGTGATTCAAAAAAAAAATTATTAATAATAAATTTACTTTAGAAAATGTTAATAATTTGATAAACGATAATCCATTTTAGAAATAAAGTTGGATTTGGCCTTCAAACTTTTTGGCAAAGTTCAAATTGCCCTTTTTTGACTTTTTCGTCAATTTATTCTTAGAACTTTGCAATAAATGTCAAATTAATTCTAAAAATTTCATTTACACCCCTATTATATGAGATGTGGACCAATATCACAATAATAATTACAAAAAGCTCCATGATAGTTTAATAAGTTAACAAATTAATCCATACTTTCATAAAAACATTTAGTAAAAAATTTAAATTTTATTTTCTAAAATTATGTTTAAACCCTTAATTTATTTTTTGTATATTATATTATTAGTTTTAAATTTTAACACATAAATTTAAATTATTTAAATTTATATATTTTAATATGTTTACAATTAACTATCATGAAAAATACATTACGATTATTAGTGTTTGGGGAACAAATTTTTTAAGAAAAAGCACTTATTGTAGGCAAATATTATCATGATATATATATATATATATATATATATATATATTATCATGATATATTTCTATAATATAACATCCTCCATCATCAATGGTTTTTGACTTGTTACTGTTATTGGTTGACACCAAGACTAATCTTTTCCAAATTCTGGAATTGTCTGATAAAATATCATATATATCTGCTTATTTTTTACTAAATTATGGAACCTTTTTGTTGATGGTTGAATACATGTTGGTAATTGACTAAGTTCTTTATGGCTAAGGCTTGGATAAATACAATGAAGAAGTCTATAATCATAAAAATTTCGTACTGTGTTTGGATTTGCAATTTATTCTTTAAAATAATTTATATCGTATCGTATTTGAATTTGCAGTTTATTCTTTACTAAAAAGAGTGTAGTGCCAAGTGTTGTATGACTTAACACTGCACTCTTAGCTAAGTAATGCCAAACTATCACTCGCCATAGGAGTAATGATAGTTTTTTTTTTGACTTCATTAGTATCATTATTTTACACTTTGAAGAATGTAGGATTTATATCCGTCATTCTTAAATATGAATTTATAAAATAGTAATTTTATAAAATAACTACTAGAAAACAAAAAATATATATATATTTATTCATACTATGAAATTGTTATACAATTTCATATTCTTTCAATGTAATTTTAGTATGTAGACTAGTTTAGAAAAATAATTGTCGTTATGTTATTAGAGCATATAGTATGTAGACAGACAAATTGTCTTTATATTACTCTTTCTAGACATACCTATATATAGAAAGAGTAACTTTAGTTAATGATTATAGACAAAGACTAAAGTTACACATAGTCTTGATACCACAAATGTAAATAGTGTTAATTTGTAAATAGTCTCATCTTCACTTATTTCTAAGAGTTCTAAAATTATATAAAAAGAGTAAGTGTTGCATGGTTTGTCTCTCTATAAGTTCTATAGAAAAAGTAGGACTACATTTTTAATATTAGCTTATTTAAAACAACTAGTATCATAGACATGTGTCCAAAAATTTGAATATGAGTAAATGTAAGTGCTCCTTTGGAGTAGTATACATGTGTCAAAAAACAACTGTCAAATAGTTTGACAACATACTTTTAAGAAAGTAGACTACACTTTTGCTATATACAAAACCTTTGAGATATGGTTGAAATAAAACCATAATAAGATTATTATGGTATAAAAGGCTGGTTTGAATGTATACCACATTTATGTATACTAAAGAACATATGGTGTTGTATGGTTAAAAATTTCACAACCTTTCATGCTAGACTTTTCTACTTTCTATAGAATATAGATAAGTGTGTTTGATACAGACAAGTGTGGTTTGAACTAAAAAAATTATGGTAAATTTTTTTTCTTATTATGGTATAATTTCAAACTATTAAAAATTTACTAATGAAATGATACTCCATAGAAAAATTAGTAGATTGTCACGACCCAAAACAGGGGCCATGACCGGCGCTAGGGAACAAGAATTCTTTCGAATCCGGAACCCGTAGCAAGCCAAAAAAATAAAATAAAATAAAACATGCAATAGTAATAACAATATATAATGCAGCGGAAATAAAAATCATAAATATTAAAATAATAATCCACCAACTGATTTAAATCAAATCCTCATCATCACATATATATAAACTCCTTTAATACAAATCCAGTTCAAATATAATACAACATCTCTTTAAATATTTAATGACTACTGCAGTGTCTAGATAAAATAAACCCAAGACTCAGAGAAGCAGTTTACATAAAGAAGCCGGGGGTGGAAGAAATCCGACGTACAGGCCTGCTACTGAGGTCTGAAGAAGATGACTCTCTTGAAAAATAGTCAACGGAGGGGAGTCAGACCTCACTGAGTGAATTACTATAATATATATACATGCATACTGAATGACAATGCATACAATCAACAATATATATCTAATATGTATATATATACAGGCAATACACACAGATGCAATAAAATCATTTTATATTTATTTTACTGAAAATCAGCGTTTATGAAGGATCAAATAGAACCCTATGATATCGAAACCTCAATCAGTGTTAGACAACACCCTAGCCATACAGGCTCACTTAATCCAAATATATCCACTTAATCCATTTAGACAATAGACTGGCCCCAAGACACTAAGTCAACCGAGCTCCAGCAGTCTGACTGTCAATGTGATTGGCCCCGAGACACTTGGTCAACCGATCTCCAGCAATCATACCCAAATCATATCTCACACATCAAATAATCATATCCAATCAATATCCACAAATGGTTAGTAATATAGACTAAATGCTATAAGCGTACCGATACGTACTCGGTCCTAGTGCTGCCCACTAGGTAGCACGTTTTATTAATATCCTTCATTAATAAATATAAAACATTCATTCACAAATAAATGATGCATGAATTTGAAATAAATAGTAACATAAACCATATATATACTGGAAATATACCAAAAGTAAACCAGGTATATTTCGAGTATATATACGTCAAATAAATCCAATCAAATTATAAATTAAGCTAGAAATATATTTAAAAATATTTTAAATATAATTTATTAATAAACATGCATATTTAATTAAAATAAAGCATATATTTCTAAAATCATGCATCCTAAGCATATATATATAAAATAGCAACTCACACTTAGTGCGCTCCACGAGATGGGTTCGACGGGCCTGATCCACTAGGCCTCGGTCTCGGCGCAACTAAACAAACAATAATAACAGACATCAGAATAAACCTAACAGAAAATCCTAGAACTCGATCTAGAATATTAAACACAGAATTGAAATTAGGGTTCGACCGGACATCACGTTTTACGAGAATTCTATCAAAAATTCGACAGAATCTCCCCTGTAAAACGGACATCTCTCTACTCAAAGAGTAGAGCCGACCCTGCAAAGAAATACACTTCGAAAATAAACACAAAATTACATTCACAACCCCTCGGTCGGACTCCAAACTATAGTCTACCGACCGAGATCCACAATCACAGAGTAATTTTGAAAATACCAAAAATACCCTTATATCACAGAAATACATTTAATAAGTAGAAATTGCATAATTAACCTTAAAATACAGTAAAAACCAATAAAAACTCATTTTATTAGTAAAATCGTTTACTATATATATAATTGAAAATAATTTACGAAAAATAGTTTTAATTAGTTAAAAATACTAAATAATTTGTAGAAATCATTTTTATACCTTAAATAACTATTAAAACCAATTAAATTACAATTTTAGCCAATTTTGTATAAAATTACCAAAATACCCCTATATATATAAATATACTATAATTACTTCAAAAATTCACCAAAAATAGTATAATTATCCAAAAATTAATTTTCTCAACATATTTATCAATAATATCAATAATTAAACTCAATTAACCAATTAATTTCAATTAAAAACACAATTAACCCTAATTTTCCAAAATTACATAAACTTAAATAATTCAAAATAAATACATAGAAATTCATAAAAATTCCAAATAAATTTCTATAATTCATTTCAACACCTGTAATTACCCTAAAACACAATTTCATAATTTAATTAATTAATTTCCGAAAATTAGAAAATAATATTAAAATATTAAAAAATACCCAAAAATCAAAATAATCTCCAAAAATTCCACAAAAATTCATACATGTATATTAAACTACTAGGATCAATATTTGTAAAGGGATTTTTCATGAATCAAACAATTCAAAGTTCAAAAAAATAAAAAACCCTAATATGGCCAAAATTGAAAATTCGAAACCTAAGCAAATCAAGACCAATTCAGCTCAAACCAAAGCTAGAATCACACTCACCGGAGCTCAAGGAGAAAAAAGAGACTGGCGGTGTCAAAAACGGTGGCCGGAATCGCGAGGGAAGAAGAAAATGCAAACTCTCGGCTTCCGGCAAAAAACCGATCTCCAGATGCCGGAAACGGCTGCTACAGGCGGTGAGGAAGGCTGGGGAAGGTGGTGGCACACTGGACGACACACCAACTGCAAGGAATCGGCAATTACAGCGAGCCGGACGGTGAGGGAAGTGGAAATCGGGGAAGAAGGAGCAATCGGGGGGCAAAAATGTAATTTTCCAAAAAACTTGATTTTTGACTTATAATGTGTGTATATATATACTTTATACTATATAATAAAATAATATTAAATTACACACATTAAATATACACCACACACTTAATATTTAATATTTTTAAAATTTAATAATAAATAAAAATAATTAAATAACAATAAACTAATAAATAAATAATAAAATATTAGGGTAATAAATTAAACCCTAATTAAATAAATATATGCACACATAGGCTTTATTTAGTAATTTAAAAATACGTATGAGTTCATGCAAGTCCGTAAATATATTTAAAATAATTATTAGTAAATTATTTACGTGAAAATTTCCCCGAAAATGCAAGTCCCGGGAAAATTTTACGTAAAGTACTCAAAATAATATTAAAACAATTAAAAATCAATTTAAATTAAATAAAAGCTTATTAAATATCAATATTATATTTAAAATTATTAACACTGTATATCCTGATGCAGTATTAAAATATTTAAAAACACGGGATATTATATAGATTCAGACAACGGATGCAAGCCATAAATATTAGTGGTACTTCCTAAAAGAAAACCCCTTATTATGGTATTAGAGCATATAGGTTGAGAAGAGAATTTTTAGAGAATCTAGAAAAAATGAAAAAAAAAATTGAACATTTCCTAATAGAAATTAGTAGTAATAATGAACAAATAAGTCAAAATTTTGATAATAATACAATATTTTGTAACTATAAAGAATCACTTAATAATCATAGTATAGAAGGTAATACAGTAGAAAATTTAATAATTGATATGATAACAAATTTAGGAAATTGTTTATATAATTAATTATTAGAGTTGCAAGAAAATAAAGAAAGTTTAGAAAAAATTACTAAAATTCTTGAAAAAATATTAGATCAAAAATATATGATAGAATTATTAATAAAAGAAATTATAACTATTAGTTTATCATGAATTCTACCATAGATAAAATTTTAAATAATATGTGTACATTAGATTGAAGTTGGTTATCAGTTATGATATCATTAAGAGATGAAATAGATAAAACTATAGATGCAGAAAGAGAGACGCAAGAATTTTTAAAAAATCACAATATACTAGAAATTTTATATATAGTATAATATAATAATAAAATAAAGGTATTAAAATTTTTTAGAGATATTATAAACACTATTATTAGTGAAGGAAATTTAAACCCATAAGATGAATAATCAAGATATAGAGGAATATTCATTTAATTCAGAAGAATGTTTAAAATTAGCAAAAATATATGTTAAAATAAGTATCACATCTCGTCTCACATAGCCCAAGATGGACATTTAAAACCAAATATCAAACAATTTGCTCAGTTTAACTAATTTTTATTAAAATATCCTCATAATTGCAAAAGGATTGAAAATTAATCTCTTATAAAAGTTTAGTGTTGTACATATATTATATTTAGAGAATAAGAACCTTTAAAGTATTTTTTTTGTGAAGTACTATTAATGAATAGTAAAATATTATTTATGAATAATAAAATACATACAAAATATTTAGAAAACATAAATGTTACATTTTTAAATATTGCTTAACCACCAATGTTTTACACACTTATACATTATTAAAATAAAATAAAAAAAATAAAAGAAAAGACTACTCTAACGAGGATTGTTGGCCAACCTTATTATGGACTTCTATTCATACTCACTCAACCCGGTCACCAACTATCTAGCCTAGCTATCTGAAATCATTTATAAAACAAAGTAAAATGAGTATAAAAATACTTAATGAATAGATGTTACAAGCAGAAAATAGTTTAAAATATAATAAACATCTCAAATTAAAATACTAAAGCATTTAAATATCAAATTATCAATCACTCAAATTATCCAATTCAATCTCGCTTTCAAACACATTCAAATCTCAGTCAATTGAAACATGTGCCTTTGCAAATATCAATACAACTTTTCATTTGGATTAACCATCCCTACCACAAGCATCACAACTTGCCCATAACATACAGGCCATCACAAACTCACTTTTTAGGCACACTTGAACGCTAACCCTTTAACTCCATTAGGATGAAACAATCATTCTTCCTTCACCGTACTGCAATAAAGTGCCCTGTTGTTTATTGCGCAATAATAACCAACACAATCTCAAATGTGCATATATCACCTTAGCACATTCAAACATCTTATAGAGGGAGGTAATACACAAAACAAATACCATTTCCATCAAATACATAGTCAAAACCTTTCTATTACATTTGCTTTCAATAAAGTATTAAAAATTAAAATAATCTCAGTATAGTTCAAAGAAGTGAAATCAAATTGACTATAAGCTCATTTTAATCACCAAGTAACCAAAAGGATCTCAATTCAAATCATAAAGAAAAGCATATAAAAGTAATACATTTAATTCATATACTTGGAACCTTTAAAGCTTAAAACATAAACATACGATTCAAGTAGCATGAGGCTGAATTGAAACCATTTCAATACCTCATTTTAGGTCCATAAAACAACATTAAGAAATATCATTTTATTGCTAAAATAAATAGATTTTAAAAGCTTGAACATCCACTCACCAAACAGTCTATCAACACATAAATCTGGTTTACCGAATTTGGTTAGTATGCACTTGCACTTCCTTTGCCTTTTCTAGTACCTAACACAAACAATTTCATTTATAAATCATCAATTTAACAATCTCATATACTGACCTAACCATGCAGTCCCCAAACTATATACAAAATATGTAAATAATGCTAAATTTTACAAATCAGCATCATTGACTCAAAAATAGCTATTTTCAGGTCTAAATTAGAAAATTCATTCTGACCTGTAGAAAAGAAATTTTAACCTCAAATTGTAACTAGACTTAGGTATTTGTGTCCAATACCTTCAATAAAAATTTCACTTTTATCCAATAACCATAAATATAATTATAAAGGTCATATTGCAAGCAGCTCAATTACTCAAACAGATTGAGCAATAAAAAGTACAGGTCTGTTAGACCACTATTCAGTCATAGTCAGCTCTGGATCAAAACTACAAAGTTCTAGAGAACTCTTTTAAGTTTTCTTAGAATCAATATAAACTGAATTTGGAGTTTCCTATCTCAAGATATACAAAAAGTATCTAGATTAGTTTTAACTTATGAACTTTGTAAACCTGGTTCACATAATCAAAATCACTGCTTTCAAAGCTAATTTTGAAAAAATACTGGGACTTATAGAAAATGAATTTTGAGCTGAAATTTTAATCAATCTTAGATATATATGTCTAGAATATGACATAAAAATTTCACACCAATTGGACAACTGTAGAGTGAGATATAAGCATATGAACACAACTATCTTAATTTACATAATAGACTGAGCAATAAAATGTTTCCTGTAATTTCACTATCATAGAGACTGTAGACACCCAATTTCGGGATGACATATTATGGATACAGCAAAAGACTCCAATGATGAAAATGTCTTCGATACTTAATCTTTAAAAAATTTTAAGGGCTTTTAAAGGAAGAATTTAATATTTTCAAGGACTAAATCGCAAAGTTGTTTTTAGGATGTAATTGCAAAATTTAAATTTTTCTGAGGGCCTTTTTGCAACTAAATGTTAAAATTTTTTTTTTTTTGCTCATCGGAATTCCATAATTTGGATTGGAATTATGTAATTCCGATTGAAATTACATAATTCCGATTTGAATTATGTAATTCCGATCGGAATTGCACAATCCCGGTCGGAATTAAACTCTTTTCTATTTCTAAGTATTCCAATTTTAGGTGGTTTAAATTTCCTAATTAATTCAATCCTAAATTGGTTTAAACTTCCTAATTAATTTAATCTTATTTGGTTCAAAATTCCTAAATACACTTTAGGAATGAGAATCACATTAGTATTAGGGTTAGGCTTCTTAGTTCTACTATAAAAGGGGGGCTAGGAAGGAGGAAAGGAGGAGAAAAAGAGGACAAGAAAAGAAATAGAGAGAAAGGCGTAGAAAAGAAGGAGAGAAGAGAAAGAAAATTATGTTTTTTTATTTTTCTTTTATTTACTTTTAATCAAAAATTCTTTTGATTCATCAAATAATTCGAAATTCATGAAGGATTTTTTGAAGAAAAGATTCGAAAACCTATCAAGAACGGTGAATTACAAATTTGAGGAGCACCCTAATTATCCATAAGCATATCATATTCTTTTTCTTCTTTTATTTATTTATTTATTTGTTTATTTATTATTCTATTTATTTTATCATAATTTATTCATTAATTATTATTTTATTTTTTATGGTGATTATGGAGGAAAACACATGGTGATCATATGAGGAAGATGGATTTTATTGAAAATCTATAGAAGACCATGGATAAAGCCTCGTAGAGACTTAGTTTCTAGGGTTTTATTTTTTATTTTTATTTTTATTAATTATTTTATGAATTAATGTAATAGCCTCAATAGTGGGAATAATAATAAAATTATGTATGTGGTTGCATGATTTTTTATTAAATTGGTTAGTAAAATTAGGTTTCAATTTGGTAATCATTTAAAATCAATGGAGGAAGTAGATTAATTTAGGTTGCATGTTAATAAAAATTAGGATTTTAGTAAGGATTAATTTAGTTATTTATTTGATCTTATTTAATTGTTTTTATGTTTTTTATTTATTTGATCTTATTTAATTGTTTTTTATATTATTTATTTATTTATTAGTTTTGTGTGTTTTGGGCCTTAAGCCCATTTTAGATTTTGATTTGTTTATTTTAGCCCATATCATTTAATAATTAATTAGGTTTAATTAATTAAAATATATTTTTAGGTCCATAATTAATTAGATTTTAGGTTAGAAATACCTTTAGGTCCATTTAGTTAATTAGACATAGGCCCACTTAATTTAATTTAATTAATTTAGATTTAGCTCACTTGATTTAAGCCCTTTTTCATAATTTGTAGATTTAAGATCATTATTTAATTAAAACATGTAGAATTAAGCCCGTTAATTTAAATACCTTCATAATATGTAGAATTAAGCTCATTTTTATTAAAATTAGTAGACTTAGGTTCATTTAATTAAAATCAAAAGGAATTAGGTCTTTAGGTTCACTTATAATTTAAAATATGTAGACTTTAGTTCATTTAATTAAAATCCATGTAGATTAGACTAACTTAGGGATTATGTGATTTATTGAATGCATTATTTACTTGTATATTTCATGACTAGTTTGCCTTGGAGTTTATTGTTTTGGATTTATATGAAATTGCATGTAAATAGAGGATAAGATAGTAATTCATAAAGTAATTCTAAATGAACACAAGACTGAAAGAAATTGGTATTTCGTATCCAGAATCTCCTGGTTGTGGTGCTAGCTTTCTTTTAGGGAATCGAGTACCACCTTTTCGATATGTCCCAGTTATTACCCTGGGTGGCGACTCCTCATCTTCACGCCATGTCTTTGTGACAGTGGTTAGTGTGTTCTCTAGAACCCTGAGCTCAAACAGTGACGCGGTTGCTAAAATCTTGGATGCGCACTAAACCTCGCCGTCTACAGAGACTGAATCAGATAGAGCTCAAAGAGAAAAAAAATTTAGATAATTCTTTAAAATTGTCATATCATTAAATATCACTCAATTTTGAGCTCTATAGCTCAAGATATGATCAAAATAATAATACTGAAAAACCAGGAAATTCAGACCCTAAAACTGCAACATGTAAACCCTAACTTAAATTAATTAAAACACTTAAAATTACTTACCAATCAATCACCTCTATAGCTCAAGATATGATAAAAATAATAAGACTGAAAAACCAAGAAATTCAGACTCGAGAACTGCAACATGTAAACCCTAACTTAAATCAATTAAAACACTTAAAATTACTTACCAATCAATCACTAAAGACTTTAGGAATGACATTACAGCCTTAAAGGAGTCTTGGATCTTCAAATTTCACTTGAAAAATCAACTTATACACCAAGAATTGAATCAACCTTTTTATTCTCTCTTTTCTTTTCTTTTCCCCTTCTTTCTTTCTTTCTTTCTTTGGTTTTTTTATTCTATGGCTGCTCCCGATGGATATCCAACAATATTACTTAAATAATATGTAAAATACTAATTTTGATCCTTAATGAGATGCTTAAGTTACCAATACATCCTTAAGTTTTCAATTGTTTCAATTGAGTCCTTTCCTCTATAACTATATCTATATATATCTATATATATAACTTATACTTACATTAAATCAATATATAGTATGTAAATGCAATGCATAATGAATGCAATATATTCTTAGAGTTAGAGTACGGGTGTGACAATAAGTGAAGATAGTAAAATTTTTTGGCCATTAAACATGTTAGTACACATCCTAGTTATGAATATGTGAATAAAGAACATTGGAAAAATATACAAAAATGAATTAGACTTAATAAATTAGTTAGAACAAGAAAATAATGAAAAATTTAACACAAATTTTGACATATTAGTAAAAAAAATTATATACTAAAGAAAAAATTTTATCCTTAGCAAATAAACATGCAGGTATGTGTAGAGAAAATATAAAATGGATTTGTGAACATGATAATAATCATAATATGTATAGAATTATAAAAAAAAAGATTAAATTTTAATAGAAAAATTACTTTTAGATATGAAGAAATTTATAAGCAAATTAATTAATTAAATGGCCTTAGAATAATCTTTTGTTTATAAACAACATTAGAAAATGTTAGGACTTATGATGAAGAATCTGCAGGAGTAGCAATTCCTATAAGATTTAAAAAACACAACAATTATTGATAAGGAAAAATAATAATATGTTCCATATAAATTATTTATATTATAATAATATTAAAGAACAAATAGAAGAACTTAGAGAGAAAGTTATACAAATTAAAAGTATAGTAACTGGAAATCCTAAAATATTATAAGTAATTAATTCAAAAAGAGAAAATTATCCTGAAATTAAATATAATAATGAAGAATGGAATAAAATTGCAATTTTTAGTACATAAACTAATTCTAAAGAAATATTAAACTTAATTAATGAATTAGAATCAAATGCTATAGAAGAACAAATAAATACAATGGAAATAACTGAATCTTCATCAGATGAAGAATTAGATACAGAGGAAGAAATTTTAATAAATGAAACAAAATTTTAACCCACAGCCCCGTAGCACCAATAAAATATCCACCCATAGGAGAAGATACTGAACTTAAATAGACTTGAAGAAAGAATGATAGAAAATCAAAATTATAAAGGAGAAGTATATTGACTAAAAAGAACATGTGAAAATATGATAGAAAAAATAAAAAATTGGGCAAGAATGAATTCAACCATAATAATAGGAAGAGATTTAGAGGTTCTGAAGGCAAAGTTATTATTACAACAAACATTATTAGGAATTTTAGCTAATTGATTTGAGCAATTGCCACAAACTGAAAAAACAGGAATAGAAAATACAACTACAAGCATAGAATTAGTAAGAGAATATGAAAAATTATTATTAAAACATTTTACATATAAGGAAGTAATAATTTCAGAAAATACTTATAGAGAATATTTAGCTAAATGACAAATATGCGATATAAATTATTTTAAAAAATATGCATGTAAATTCGAGGAATATTATACAAAAGCAAAAATAGACCCAATAGATAAAGTATATTTGAAATTATTATTTTATAAATTACCAGCATCATGGGGAAATAGAATATCATACAAATATGCTGAATTAAATATGGCTGAAGATTTTTTAGGAACAAGAATTGCTTTTGCACAATGATATTTAGAGATAGAATGTATGTCATTGAATGAATATAGATTAATGTATAAACAAATTAAAAATAAACAAAATCTAAATTGTAAAAAATTTTCATTAATATCCAATTATGGATGTGAACCTTGTAGACATAAAAAGCAAAAATATAAAAAGAAATGGAAAAAATATTTTAGGAAATATAGAAAACCATATTATAGCAAGAAAAGAAAATATAAAAAGAAATATAATAGAAAGATAAATAAATAAGAATGTAAATGTTATATTTATAGGTAAAAAGGACATTTTGCAAATGAAAGTCCAAATAAGAAAAATAAAAAGGTAGAAGGATATATGGTAATTTCATAACTCTTAGAAATAAGTAAAGATGAGACTATTTATGAAATAACTTATAATGAATCATCAAAATCTGATTAAATAAGAAAATAGTAGTATAGGATAAAATTATATAGTGCAAAAATTTAATAGCGAAAAACATTTAGAATTAATAAATTATAAGCCTAATATCAGTATAAAAGAAATTTTTGAAAAACAACAACCAAACAACAATTTTAAAAGAATATTTAAAAATTCAATTTTTAAAAGAGAAAGAAAACAATATTATGTAAGAAAAATAGCTGAAGAAACAATTGATGTGGTTGATACAAAAGGAAATACTAGAATATACATTCTTAATAAAAATATGATAGAAAATGAATTAATGAAAATACCAGAAAAATGAAGATACCAATATAAAAATTTACAAATTGGAGGAATAAGTATAGTAGTAAAATCTTACTTTCAACCTCATATTAATTCACCTTTCAGTTTAGTTATAACAAATGATAGAATGAGACATAGTTTAAGAAACAGTATAATAAGAGAATTACACACAAATTTATGTTATAATAAGTCAGTCATAAACATATTGCCAAACTTTATCCTTAGTCTTAGAGATGAAAATGTAGATCAAGTAGTAAGAATATATTATAAACTTTGTAGAGTAAAAGTACCCCAAGGAAGTAAACTGATTAGTGTAAAGATAACAACTTTATAAGCATTTACCACTAAACATGAAATTTATAATAACAATATATTAACAAATTATGAAGTACCACCAATATTTAAAAAATTAATAGAATATATACCTATAGAAATAACTAATATTTATAATTATTTTGAAAATTATACTATAGAATTTGATAATACTGAAGAATTAGGAAAACCTAATTCTAATAAAAATATACATAAGAATTATAATAAATTACAAAGATCACTAACTATAGGAAGAAGAAATCTATATGAAGAACCTAATACTAGTAACAACCAAATAATAATAAAAAATGATATTGTAGACACCACATTAGAAAAACAAAACCACCAAATGTATATAGAAGTAAAAATAAAAAATAAATAGATATCTATACTAATAGATACAGGATCATGTGCTTCTCATATACATGAATCATTATTAGACTTAGAAGATGAAATGCAAATTTTAAGAGAACCTTATACAGATATATACAAAATGAAAAATATACACTTTATAAATCAGTAATTATAATCCTAGATTTAGACCAAGTAAAAATACCTTTAAAGCTACACAAAATACAACATAATGAGATATCAAAAGTATTATTAGGAATAGATTTTTTAGAATGGGTAAAATCTTTTACAATAACATCTACACATATAAATATAACATATGAAGGAAACAAAATTTCAATACCAATATTACAAAAAAAAAAAAAACCTTACAACTAATTTTATAAGCTTTATATTAGTAAAATTAAATAATAAAATAATTCTAACATTAGTAGACACAAGATCTCAAATTACTTTAGGAAAAAACAGAATTAGTAAAAAATTGGACAAATTTTAATTTTTTTAAAATGGTTTGGAATAGGAAAAATTACTTATATTATTAATAGAGTAGCAACAAACACACCTATTGAGATAACAACAAAAATATTAAAAATATCCTTAATATTTGAATTTAATTATAAATATCCCTTAATATTAGGAAAATCATTTTTTGATATTTATAGTCCTTGGTGCATTTACCCTAAGTATTATGAATTTCATATATTATGTAGCCATAAGATAAAAATACAGAGATTAACTAGTTCTCAGCTGCGCAATTGGATGTGTGGTGGGGTTCAAACAATGCAAAAAGAAAAAAAAGATAATATTATAGAAAACACAACTTTAGAATTAAACTGTAGTATATAAGTATAACAACCACAAATAGAAAGTAGAATAATAGAAAAAATAAATAATTTAGAAGGAGAAAACCTCATAGAAAAATGAGAAAAACATAGAACAATTATACCAATAAAAATTAAGGAATAAAATAAAAATAAAATTATAAAAGAAAAATAAATAAAAGCAACACCAATAACATTGAAAGAATATGAAATTCACATTTAAGAAATGTTGGAAAAAAGATTTTGTAGTATATCTACTAGTCAACATAGTTGCAGTGCCTTTATAGTAAATAAACACCTTGAAAAAAAAAAGGAAAAACTAAATTAGTCATAATTATAAACTACTTAATAATCTATATAATAGATATTCTTATTCAATACCAAGTAAACATGTATTATTTAGAAAATTAGAAAATAATAATTATTTTTCCACTTTGATTTAAAATCAAGATTTTACCATTGTAGGTTTGAAGAAAAAGATAAACATTAGACAGTATTTATCACATCCCAAGAATTAAATGAGATGAATGTTTTACTATTTGGATACTTAAATAGTCTTGCTGAATTTCAGAAATTTACTAATGAAAAGATAGAACCATTAAAAGAATTTACCTTAATATACATTGATGATATTTTGATTTTTTTTAATACATTCGAAGAACATTTTAGACACATATTATTATTCACAGAAAGATGTGAAGAAAAATGATTAGTTTTAGAAAAAGGAAAAAGTAAAATTGCTAAAACAGAGATAGAATTTTTAAGATCAATAATCAATAATAAAAGAATTAAATTACAACCCCGCATAGTCCAAAAATTATTAGAATTTCCTAAAAAAATAATAGAAAAAAGACAACTAGAATCAAATTGGTAGTTCTGTCTACATACTAAAAAGATATATATAAAATTTAAATTTATGTATTAGATTAAAAATAATAATATGTTATATTAATGTGATAAAAATTATTCTTTTTAAATAATTTACTGCAATATATTATTTTAAAAATTTTTAATAATTTTTAACATATAAATAATTTTAAGATTTCAAATAATGTTATTTATATTGAAATTAATACGCAAATACAAATATTAGAATACTTCCAAAACTAACATATTAATTTACATATAAATAGCATTATTTTGATTATGTGTCAAAAATTCTTAGACTATATTTGTATTAGAATTTTTGAAGTATTATAGTATTTGTATTGACATATTAATTTACATATAAATAATATTATTTAAAATCTTAAAATTATTTATATGTTAAAAATTATTAATTTTTTTAAAATAATATATTATAGTTGTTTTAAAAGAATAATTTTTATCATATTAATATAATATAATATATTTTTTAGTTTAATACATAAATTTTTTTTATATATATATATATATATATATATTATAATATTTAATATAATAATTAAAATATTATTAATTAATAAAAAATTAATAATTAATAAAATAATATATTAATAATTAATATTAATAAAATATTAATATATTAATAAATTTTTAATTTTCAATATTTAAATAATTATAATTATATCATCTTTATTTTAATTTTATTATATTATTATATTATTTTAATGATGTAATATCCTATATATACACCCGCCCATACCTATATCTATATATATATCTATATATATATATATATATACATACACTCATCAACACATCAAAACACCCACACCAACTCCCTCAATTTCAGTCCATTTTTCCCCCATCCTCACCTAGCTTTCTCTGCTGCTGCAGAATTCTTTTTCTTCTCCCTCTTCTTCTTCTTCTTCTTCTCTTCTCGCATGGCAGCAGCTTCTTCTTTTCCTCGCGCAGCAGCTGCTCCCCTCTTCCTCGCGCAACAGTTTCTTCTTCTCTTCACGCAGCAGCAGCCCTGCATCTTGTATGTGCAGCTTCGTTGCTCGGTGATGCCATCTCCTGGAAGTGTCCTCCAGCACTTTGCCTCCATGTGAGCAGCCTCATCCTTCCATCTTCATCGATAGCAGCAAGCTCTTCCCCTGCTCTGTTTCCGCTGCTTGAAGGTGAGAGATGCTCACCTGTTTTCTTTCTTTTTCCTTCAATTTTCTGCTTGATCTTAGCAATTCTAGGATGATTAGTGTTGGTTAGCATGTAATTGAGTTGATTGTATATTTTCTTGGATTTTTGGAAGTTAAACTAAAATTGCAGAAATTTAGTTAATGTTCATTCGGTTATTTAGATAGTTGTTTAGCTATAATTAGCAATTAGGGAGATTGTTATTGATTATTTTTTTGAGCAAATTAATTTATGGAGATTTTAGGTAATTATTCTGATTTTTTTTAGTGAATTTTGGAATTTTGAAACTATTTTAGGAATTTTCGGGAATTAATCATATAAAATAGAAAATAATAATGTTAATTGACATTTTGGTGATATTAAGTGTTGAAATTAAGTTTAGGGTATAGTAGATAATTTTAAGAAGATTATACTAATTTTTAGGAATTTTTATACTATTTTTATAACTATAGTTGAGTTTATGCCAAATTTGATTTTTGGGGTAAATAATATTTTTGGGAGGAAATTGTTGGTTAATTAAATGTTTTAATTACATTAAGAAAATGTATTTTGAGAAAATGAATTTTTGACATGATTAAATAGTTTTTAGGAATTATTTTTTTTAGTAGTAAAAGCTCATTATGTAAATTATGTATTTTAGGGGGGTAAAAATGTAATTTTACACTAAATATGATAAATATATATTTTAATTAGTTTTACTAATAATTAAAGGGATTAGATAATTTTTATAAATTAATTGACATGATTTCCTAATTAATGTAAATTTTGAATATCAAATTCCTAATATATATATATATATATATACATATAATACAAATTTATTTGCTCAATTTTGAATAATGGAGATTTTGTATAATTTTTATCTATTCTAATATGTATGTATGTGATATGTATTTAAGAAACACATATTATTAAATTGTGATATTTTGTTTGAGTTGTGATCTCGGTCGGGGCAAATTGTATTTTGGGAGCCCAACTCGAGTGTGGATGATTTTGAAAATTAGAAGTGCATTTTCTATGCAGGTCTGGCTCTACCTTTGGTAGAGAGATGTCCGTTTTACAGAGGAGACTCTGCCAAAATTTCGGTAGATTTTCTCGTAAAACGTGATATTCGTAGAAAAATGTCTACCGTTAATTAGGTTAAAACCTGTCTGTCGAGTCAGTTTGGAATTTCATTGCTTTGTTGATTTTTGGTTTCGGTGTCCATAGTCATATTTTAAAGGTCGATTATTATTTTCCTTTAGATCATTTCGGAGCAGAAGCCGTGAGGCCGAGGCAGACGCGTGGTCGTCAGCCTTCACATTCATCCTGTAAGTCAGTAGAACGATCTGTGCGTGTGTTTATGTAAAAATGCATGCGCTCATATTTATTACATTGATTACATGATTTATTTAATTTAATGCTATTATTTAAGATTTAAACGCATTTTGTTTATTTAAAATCGATTTTGGGAAATTTTGGTAGAACGGGCTACCTGGTGGGCTTCACTAGGACTATGTGCACATGGTAGAGATTGAGAGATGGATCCGAAAATTTTATGATTGACGAATGTTAAACTGGGACGGGTGCCTCGGTAGAAGCCTTAGCTCTCGGGGACCGCCAGTGATTGTAAAGTCAATAATGGACTGGGATGGGTGCCTCGGTTGATGCCTTAGCTCTCGCGGATCGCCAGATCCATATATTTGGATTAAGTGAATGACTACGGCTTGGTGCCTCGGTTGATGCCCTTGCTCTCGGGGACCGGTAGTCTAGTTGGGATAAGTGGGCCCGATTGGCCATTTAGACTTGGGTCTAGGGTTCTACCTAGATTTTTCAAAGCTATAATTATATATATTATAAATTATTTTCACTATAAAAATATATAGTTTTCAAAAAGGTTTTCAAACCGTACAGCTCTTTTATTGACTTACTCAGTGAGGTCTGATTCCCCTCAATTTATTTTTTTCAGGAGCTTGGGAGTTTGACCTCAGACTACCTCTACGCCGGATTTCTTCTTCACCGGCAATTTTATGTAGGTCATTGTAAGCTGTACTGTGTATTAATCTAGGATGCTGCAGTAGTATATGTATTGAGAATTTGTATGGTTTAACTAAATTATGTAGTTTATCTGTACGAAATACATTTATGTATATGACATAAATTCAATTTATAATATGAGATGTTGAATCATATTTTTATTAAACAGTTAAATTTGTGTAATTTGAGGAAAAAAAATCAGTTGATAATATGTACTGTTTTTAATTAAAGTTAAAATGTGAATGGTTTTATTTTCTTTTCCTTTAGGCTTACTACGGGTTTCGGTGGCCTTATGCCTACCCATTCCCTAGTGCCGGTCATGTGCCCTCGGGTTTGGGTCGTGACAAATGACATGTTAACCATATTCTGAAACACGGAAGAAAATCATTGGCTTATAAAATTATCTATGGAGCCATGAAAAGGATTCAACAAAAGACAGAAATAAATTCACTATCTGTTTTACGTCAAGCAATACGTAGAGTAACTCCTGATATTTTATACATTGAGAAGTTCTGTCTCTTAATATATATATATATATATATATATATATAAAATGTTTTGCCATAATAAGATCATGATTTGCCATAATAAGTGATTTTTCTTAAAAATTTTGGTCCGTAAACACTAATCATACCAATGTAGTTAACTATAAATATATTAAAATATATAAATTTAAAAATTTAAATTCATATGTTAAAATTTAAAAATAAAAATATAATATACCATAAATCAATTAAGGGTTTAAATATAATTTTAGAAAATAAAATTTTAAATTTTATACTAAATGTTTTTATGAAAGTATGGACTAATTTTGGTAACTTACTATACTATCATGGAGTTTTTTGTAATTTTCATTGTGATATTTGTGCACATCTTAGACAATAGGTGTGTAAATGACATTTGTAGGCTACTTTGACCTTTATTGCAAAGTTCTGGCGGGCAAAATTGACGAAAAAGGTCAATTGGAACTTTACTAAAAAGTTTAAGAGCCAAATCCAACTTTATCCCTCCTTTATATTTTTTATGCAATTTTATTGCTATCCAAAGTTAAAATGCACAATTTTTTTTGCCAATTTTTTTTATAAGAAAGAATCACATTACAAAATGTCGGTTTAATTAGATTAAGAAAAATGAGTTTAAATTAATATTTTAATTTAGAAATAAATTATACCATTCTAAAAATGGTGCCATAATATATTTTTAGGTGAATTTGTCTAATAAAAAATTAGAGTGAAAATCGGAATTGGAATGAACAATTTCAATTTTGGTTGATTAAAATTTAGTATGGAAATGAAAATGTAATTTCCCTTCAACAATAGAAATGATCATTTCCCTTGTATTCGTAAGATTGAGTTTTGATTTTCTTATAAATCAAGTCAAACTAATTATAAAGTCGTCAAACATTTAAATATTTATATATATTTCTTAAAATTTATAAATAAAATATATAAATTAATAAAAATATCCATGAAATGTTTGAATAAAAATATTTATTAAAAATAAGTAAATTTTATAATAATTTTTTAAAAATTATGATAGTATCTTAATGAATAAATATTTTAAAAATAATTTATAATAGATAATTATAATATTAGTTTTTAATATATAAACATAATTATAATGTTATTTTTTTTATATATAAAAAATAATTACAGTAATATATTTTTCATAAAAGAAAACCTTATTATTAGATGATGTTGATTCTCATTCTGATTCTTATTCTCTGGTGAACCAAACATCTTCTTTAATTTTGCATCCAATTTTTGATTTCTTTCCATTTTGATTTTGAGTGTGAACCAAATGGATACTAATATAAAAACTAAATATGTAACTGTATTAGTTTAAATATTAAAAAGAATAGTTTTTTTTGGTGGACTTTCACAATGCCAATTTATGATTTACATTCATTATATATATAAAAAAAAACTCATTTTGGTGATAAAATTATTTAATAAAAAAGTTTCATTCTAAAGAGAAAAAATAATGGTTGAATGTGAAGTTTTACTTTTACATTTTATACAATTGGTAGAATATCTCAACTTTTATTATTATTTTCTATCGAACATTTAAACTTTATTTTGAATTTTTTTACCTTTAAAATTTGTATTTTTATTTCTATTTAGCTTACATAATATCGAAATAACAAAAATTTAATTTCAAATCTTTTTAAGCATAACAAAAATAAAAATAAAAGTTAATATAAAAATTAGGAAAAATTGTTTCTAGTTATTTTATTTCTTTTGATCAAACATTATTTGAGTTCATATAATTTTTTTAGCCTATTGGTGGAAAAAATCCAAACATTTATAGCATTTATAATTTTATTTCAATTTTTTTAATTTTGGCAAAAATATCTCAATTTCACCAATTATTGACAATTTTAGCACAAATAGGTATTTGGTCAAAATCAAATAAAAGATGTTGATGTGGCATTTATAAAATGTGACCTTATAAAATCTATAAAATTGTATTGCATAAAAAAATCTAAATGTTTATTAACTACTTTCAATTATTATGAAATACTTAAAAATTATTAAATTATTAAGAGTGGTAATTTCTTAAAATTGTTATAATGATAATCATTTATAAATTTAACAATTTCTCAATACTAAATTTAATTTTTTTTATTAATATGATTGTTTTTTATTTAATTTTAAAATATGAAAATTAAATAAATTGCCAAAATTAAAATATTTTATCAAAATTTAAAATTCGGATAAAATTACCAAAAATTTCAAACATTTGAATTTTTATGGTAGTAGACTATTATGTATTAGCAAGTTAAGAAGGGTGAATTTGACATTGTACATGGTACCACATCAGCATTTTTATTTAGTTTTGACCAAATAATGATTTGTGTTAAAATTGCAAAACATTTGATAAATCAGGATATTTTTGTCAAAATTAAAAAGTTTAAATCAAATTGTAAAATGCCACAAACATTTAAATTTTTTCCACTGATAGGACTTTTTTTCATATCAACAGTAATTTATAAAATATGCTATTTTATATATATTGTAAAGTTTATATAGATTCAAAATAAAAGTATAAAAATTAAATAGATAATAAATTCAAAGAGTGTTAAAAGTTAATTGTATAAAATTTAAGTAACAAAACTATATATTTAGGCGAAAAATACTATTAATATAGTTGGAGACACTACAACTATACCCACAATGATTTATCAATAGATTTGTGCTGATAATTAAAGTTTGCCTGAAATAATAGCAGATACAAAGGCAAAATTTTATATTGATCCTAACCACTAGCATAATTGAAAGGTTAAATCAATTATATTAAAATAATTATTAAAATAATTAACCAATTAATCAATTAAAATGTTGCACGATGCATTCATCCATATTCTATTAAGATTTTAGATTTCATATCTTAACTAATTAGTAATTGGTTTAACCTTTTAACCAAATATAATGAATTAATGGTCCGAAATTGGACCAAACCATACTAATTAAGCAATTATCTAATTAGTATTTATAATCATAACCAAATTAATTATATTAGTTACCTAACAATAGGCGGTTAATCAATTAAGCCAGTTTATTTGTATCCGTTCTCAATTTTTTTATTTCTAATAATTTTTGTTCCATAAAACTACATGCTTCTTATTTAAAGTATAAAAGAAAAACAATTATTGTCTATAAACCTCTTATAGTATAATAAGAAACTAAAAAAAATCATATTAGTAAAAAATCAAATCATTTTAAAATTATTTTTCACTAATTAATAAATTTTTTAATATGAATTTTAAGTGACAGGGTTATTTTATCTATCACTGCAAATTGTGTGTATACATATAAAATATATTTTTTTATATATATTTAGCGGGGTTAATTAACCATGATTTTATCAAATTAAAAATCTAAACCAAATTATTATTTACCAAAACGGTTCTAAAAACTAAAATTAAGCTCACCGGTTTAGTTAATATCTTTTCAAATTAATTTTTTGATTTTTGCTCGACCTGCAAAATTTCGGTTATATTTGCTCATCCCTAGTCCAAAACCACTAATATAACTTCCGGATAAAAGGAACTCAGCAAGAAAAGAAAAGCATCGCTTTGCTTGGAAGCCCATCACTGAGATAATAGTGGATAAAAAAAAAATGTAACATTACAAATCACTTCAAACGTTGAACATTTTAGAGTGCAATTACTCAACAAATTGAAAAGAAGGAACTGTGATGAAGAATCTATATTATAGAAGCTAGAAAATGAAATCAGAGAGCTGGTCTTCTAGCAGCTGATCCGAATCGAGCTCTTCTTATGTTAGACTGGCGTTTCATGTATATCTTACCACCAAACACCAATAGGCCAGCCCCTGCTAGAGTTCCAATCACTATGCCTGCCTTCTGTCCACCACTTAGTCCACGTGATGACCCTTGTGGTGACTCATTGCTTGGCAAAGATGATGATGGTGGTGGTGGAGGAGAAGGATTCTCTGTTGTCGGCGGCGGTGGTGGAGGAGAAGGATTCTCTGTTGTAGGCGGTGGCGGTGTTAGATTAGGTGGCTCAGCTGCAAAAAAACTTTCAGGTAATGAGTCTTCGAAAAAGGGTTTATGAGATGATTCAGTTGCGAAAGAGGATGTGAAATTTATGCTGTAAAGGAAAAGGAGAAGAAAAAAGCATACTTTGAAATGCATTGCCATGATAAGGAGAAGAAAAACCTGAAGCAAGTTCAAGTATGGAGGGTGTGTGAATTTATGAGTGTTCTTCAAGAAAATTGTTGCAAGAAAAACAAAGTTTACGACCATTCAATGCTAGCATTGAGGGAATATATTAATTGAGCCCCCAAAAAAAATACAACTGAAAACATTGTAATTGTCATCCGCTCTGCACGTGGAATGGAAACGTGGGATGTGGCCGGCCCCAAAAGGGTCTAAGTTACTTGCTTTCTCATTGTTAACATTTTCCCGGAAACATTTATAAAACTACGAAGAATCCATGAATTTATTTTTATTATGTTGCAACTATAAGTTCTAAATCAAATGGTCAAACAGTAAATAGGTTTGATCCTTGGCGTCTCCCAAGGAATTTCCTTAGATTTACTGTGGATGAAACTTATAGTTATGGTGTCAACACCCATAATTAGATAAATTCCCATCCTTTTGCCAATAATAACAACTAATAGTCATGGTTCTCATGGAGATTCTAACAAGTGATAACACAGTTCAAGGAAAAACTTATTACATTGCCAACAATTCCAATACAAGCAAGAGATCACACACCTCATAGTTGCTGCTATTTAGTTTCATATATGGTGTACATAAGCTTACTATCTTTTCTGTAATAAGCCAAAGAAATTATAAGAGGTATGTAACAAGTTGACTGATGCGCTCTTGTTCAACCTTCTTTGCGGTTACGATTAATATGTATGTGGAAGGGAACTTGAATCAGAGGTATGGGAATGTGATGGAAGTCTAAGAAGTGTCTTCATGAATGTATCTGTCCTAGTCATAAACTTGCCTTCAAGAAACTCCTCAGCAAATGAATAGAAGCCATAACAGATTTTTTCAAATTATTGATGAAACCAACCATGAAAAAATTGTGTATGATAGACATGTACATATATATTGATGAAACCAACCATGAAATAAATGGGTATGATTTTCAAACTCTCTTTTCAACAATACAAGAGCGGGACGCCTGATTTGCTCATCAATGTGAAGCAACTTTGCAACTTGAACATTGGCAGTTTGATGGAAACTGACGTCAAGATTCAATCTGGAGACAGCTGCAAGCTCCTTATTCTCTAGGCCCTGTAAATGTTGCATCTAATGAACACTGCATTTTTTAAGTTTCCCCTATATTGTAATCAAGCACAAGTCTATAAAACCTTAAATGGTATGACATCCTTCAATTAACAAAGTTCCAAATTAATGTAATAATTTATTTAGGGTTTACTGCACTATTGGTACCAAAACTTTGGATCATGTATCACTTTGGTACTAAAATTTTAATTTTACTTTCAGCCCCAAAAATTCTATTTTTGTTTCAAGTTAAAGTACCTGAACATATCCAATCAAATTTAACATACGTAGCAGTCAGAATAAATATATTTTTAGTATATTTATCTTATAAGCATCTTATTAAACAATGTAATCATCTTATTGGCCTCATAAAATAAAATTTGCTTGTGAGCTCTATAAAATAAAATTTTAGCAAAATTTATTTTATGGAGCCTACAAAGTGATTAGGCTACTTAATGGGATGCTTACACACTGAATATACTAAAAATATATTTATTTCGGTTGCCATGTATGCTAAACTTGATCAGATATGTTCGAGATACTTTAACTTGAAACAAAAATAAAATTTTGAGACAAAAAAAAAAAATTGAAGTGCTACCAAAGTGAAATATAGTCAAAAGTTATGGTACTAACTGTCACGACCCGAACCCGAGGGCACGTGACTGGCACTAAGGAATGGGTAAGCATAAGGCCCCCGAAACCCGTAGTAAGCCTAAAGGAAAAAGAAAATAAAACCATTCATAAATTAAACTTTACTTGAAAACAGAACACATTATCAAACTGATTTTTCTCAGACTACACAAATTCAACCTCTTAAATAATAATGTGTTTCAACATCTCATATTATAAATCAAATTTAATCTTATACATAAGCGTGGTTTACACAAATAGGTTACATAATTATGTTTAAACCATACAAATCTTTAATACATATACTACTGCAGCAACCTAGATTAGCACACAATACAGCTTATAATGACCTACAAAAAATAGCCGGTGAAGAAGAAATCCGGCGTAGAGGTAGTCTGAGGTCGAACTCCCAAGCTCCTGAAAAAAATAAATTGAGGGGAATCAGACCTTACTGAGTAAGTCAATAAAAGAGCTGTACGGTTTGAAAACCTTTTTGAAAACTATATATGTTTATAGTGAAAATAATTTGTAATATATAATTATAGCTTTTGAAAAATCTCGGTAGAACCCTAAACCCAAAATCTAAATGGCCAACCGGGCCCACTTATTCCAACTAGACTATCGGTCCCCGAGAGCAAGGGCATCAACCGAGGCACCAAGTTGTAGTCATTCACTTAATCCAAACATATGGCACTGGCGGTCCCCGAGAGCTAAGGCATCAACCGAGGCACCCATCCCAGTCCATTATTGACTTTCCAATCACTGGCGGTCCCCGAGAGCAAAGGCTTCTACCAAGGCACCCGTCCTAGTTTAACATTCATCAATCATACAATTATCGGATCCCTCTCTCAATCTCTACCATGTGCACATAGTCCTGGTGAGGCCCACCAGGTAGCCCGTTCTACCAAAATTTCTCAAATCGATTTTGCATAAATAAAATGCATTTAAATCATAAATAATAGCATTAAATTAAATAAATCGTATAATCAATATAATAGAAATACGAGCGCATGCATTCTTTAAATAAACACACGCACAGATCATTTTATCGACTTACAGGATGAATGTGAAGGCTGACGACCACGTGTCTGCCTCGGCCTCACGGCTTCTGTTCCGAGATGATCTAGAAGGAAATAATAATAATCGACTTTTAAAACATGACTAAGGAATCGAATCAGAAATCAACAAAATAATAAAATTCCAGTTTGACTCGAGGAAAACCGGACGAGACTCGACAGATAGGATTTAACCTAACTAACGGTAGGAATTTTTTTTTTACGGATATCACGTATTACGAGAAAATCTACCGAAATTTCGACAGAGTCTCCTCTGTAAAACAGACATCTCTCTACCAAAGGTAGAGCCAGACCTGCATAGAAAATGCACTTCCAATATACACAACCATACACACTCGAGTCGGGCTCCCAAACTACAATTTGCCCCGATCGAGATCACAACTCAAACAATTATCAAAATTTTATAATATTTATTTCTCCAATTATACACATACTAAAATAAATAGCATATATAAAATCTTAATTATCCAAAGTTAAACAATTAAATTTGTATTCCATCACCAACAATTATAATTATAATTATTATCCACATTAAAACCTTTGCAATATATTAAATATATATATATGTATATATATATATATATATATATATATATATATATATATATATATATATATATATATATATATATATATATATATATATATATATACATTATTTGAAATTCAATATCCAAAATTTACTCTACTTAGGTGATTACATCAATTAACTTATAAAAATTGTCTCAACCCGTTAAATATTAATATAACTAATAAAAAAAAATATATTTATCATATTTAGTGTAAAATTACATTTTTACCCCTAGTATATATATAAATTACATAATGTGCTATATATATACAAAAATTTTCCTTAAATTTATCCAATCATCTAAAACTAATTTTTCTCAAGATAATTCCTCCCAATATTATTATAAAAAAATATTTAATCAACCAACAATATTTTTTCCCAAAAGTATTATTTAACTAAAAATCAAATTTTTGGCATAAACTCAAATATATTTATAAAAATAGTATAAAAATCTCAAAAATTATAGTTTGAGTCCTAAAATTCATATTATTCACTAATAACCTCATTTATCAAATTTTATAATTATTTAACAATAAATTTTGAAATTAACATAAATATTAGTTAAATACCTAAACTTTATAAAATCTATAATTAACTCCAAAATTTCTAAAACCCTAAATAAAATTAATAAACTCAAAAACACTTAACTATATTTAACCTAATCACTAATTTCACTTAAGAATAAAATTAAATCAAGTAATCAAAATGGCAAAAATTCAAACAAAATTCTGAAAATTCAAATAATTCCCAAAAATAATTCAAATGAGCAATTATCTTCCTCATAGCACAACCACACCCTATATAGATACTCAACCGAAGGAAATTTCAAGATCAAGGAAGAAATGAAGGCATCGGGTGAGCATTACTCACCACCTAGCTACTGGATGGAACAGAGGGAGGGGAAGGAATCCTGCTGCCACCGGAGAAGATGGGGAGATGGAGCTGCTCAGGCAGGATGGACAGTAATGGCAAGCGGAGGAGCAAGCTGGCAGGAGGGTGCTGTCACGCGCAGGGAGAGAGGAAGCTGCCTGACGAGGGAAGAAGAAGAAGAAGAAGAAGTGTAGCAGCAGCTGCCAGGCTTGGGAGCTCCTGAAGCACGGCGGAAATGGAGTCCTCCGGCAAGGGCGAGGGCGGCACAGTGAGGGAAGAGGATGATAGGGTGACAGACGGTGAAGAGGGGTTTGGTGGGTGTTTTTTTTTTTTTTTTTGTCTCGGCCAAAGCTTAAATATACACATGTATATATATATATATATATATACTCTACCTTATAACCTATAAATAAACAATATACATATGTATATATATATTAATATATTATAGTGTATATATATATATGTGTAGCTATGTAGGTAAATTCTGGTATATATGTACATATACTACATAAAATTATATTATATGTACATATACATATTAATAACCATTGATATATTATACTTAATATATAACTATATATTAATATTTATTTATACATGTATGTATATAGACAAATATTAGTACATATGTACATATCTATATACATATACTATATATACATAATATAATATAATGCAAGGTAACCATTTCTAATATTATTTGAGAAAATATCCCTTTTAATTCAAATAAATATGTATATATATATATAGGGTATTACACTAACGGTGAACTAAACCTAATTTATTTATTTTTGAACAACCTATCTTATCACATCATGAGAAAGAAATTAAATAAATTAATCATCCACCAAAATAATAAAATTGAAAAATATCATAAAATGGGTACTAAAAAGGTTTCTATAAGGAGTTTGAAATCCTAAAACTAGGGTTAAATGTACGAGTGGCTACTCAACTTTTCACTTATTTCATTTTGGATACTAAAACTTAATCTATTTTGTTTTACGTACCTAGCTTTGATTTAAATATCATCCACAATGATCTGGTGGCGAGATGATGATGTGGTAGCCAACAATAGAATATTCATGGAATATTCGTTATGTCACTCATGCCTAATCATCAATTTTAATTGCAATAGTGGTTACCCAACTTTACTTTTATTGCAATTTGGGTACTAAACTTCAATTTGT
Organism: Mallotus nudiflorus; assembly: GCA_947683625.1. NCBI lineage: Eukaryota > Viridiplantae > Streptophyta > Magnoliopsida > Malpighiales > Euphorbiaceae > Mallotus > Mallotus nudiflorus. The sequence continues at coordinate 921,466 of CANTUR010000605.1, read as the reverse complement.
TTCTTTTTTGGTACATAACTTTGATTTTGTTTTAAAAAGGGTATTGTTAAAATTTTGTAGTTCTCTAAATTTCTCTTAAAAATCATTTTAATTTCTTAATCTCTTTATTTTTTCAATTTAGTTCAGAAATGAGGAAAAGTTTAAAAGTTTATTCTCTCAGGTTGTGGTACCACTCAGGATGAGTATGCTTTTACTAGACAGAATCAAAATAAGTTTCAAAATTTTCCTTATTTCCTACAAAAGTATGGAAAATATGGACTTATTTGCCAAAAAAAACTTTAATTTTGAATTAAAATAATAATTATGGATTATTTAGATATTAAAATTTTTTTTTATGTAATTGTTATGAACTTAAATAGAAGTTTGGTATATAAAAAGAAACAAATTAAAGTTTGGTAATCGAATTGAAATGACGATAAAGTTCGGTACCTTTATGTGCATTGGGTGCTAAAAATTGATGATTAGTCATGGGTGGTGTGACGAATATTCTATGAATATTCTATTGCCAGCTGCCATGTCATCATTTTGCCACAAATCACTAGCGAATGATAATTAAATCAAAGTTAGGTATTTGAAATGAAATATATTAAATTTTAGTACTCAAAATGAAATAAGTACAAAGTTAGATACCCACCTGTACATTTCACCCCTCAAAAAACTATCACAGATTTCATTACTAAGATTTGTTCTGCCTCCTCCATTGTTGCTAGTAGCTAAAAGGGTTATGAATATTTTAGATCAAGTTAGATGAACCTATAGGGGTAAAATTCTCCCAATATTTATTTATTTTTATATAAAATTCAAAATTGAGACCTTACTTAAAAAAATACAAGCTCCTTACTGCTTGAACCAATAGATGTTAGTTAAATCAACAATCTATTAACCAATGCAAATAAAAAATAATAATAATAAGCAAGAAATTAAACAAACTTGGTTCTATCTTTTTGTAAGTCCCTATTGAACTCCACCGACCAGAAAATACATAATACGATACCCTTTAATTTTGAACTTCCTAGGCAACTCTATTTCTAAAGTACACTCAATCTTGGTAAGAATAACTTTATTAGCCTTTAACATTGTTCCTATTGCAGCATATTCTAGTGCTAATTTTTGACAATGATAACACCAAGGGTCGTAGAAATTTAGCATCATATATTGATTTTTTTGCGATGAAGTTGCTAAAGTTATTTTGGGTCAAAAACACCACATCCTTCTCATTAAAGGTAGCTGGCAGCGTGCTCTTCATCTGCTTGCTTTGATCTTGTTGGTTTGGCAATGTGCTCTCTATCTGCTCAATTTGATTTTGTTGGTCATCGAAGGTTAAAGAGATACTATCATTTACTGTGTTATTTTTAAATAATGAAAAGAGCTTTACAAGAATTGGTAACGATAAGAGTTGAGAAGAGGTGTAAAATAGAAGACAGTGAAGGGGAGAAGGGCTGAAGTGAAGATGACAACAAGAAGAGTTCTCGTTGTTATTATTGCTGCTGCTGCTGCCATCGTTACTATTTTTTAAAATCTAAAATAAAGGAGAATGGAGTATGGAGAAGGGATATTAATTAAGATGGACTTACTTTTGGAAGAGAAGAGAATTGACGTTTGACTTTTGGAAACTCAAGAAATGCAATAGAGAGTCAATTTTTTTTAGGATAGTTCAAAGATGTGGCTTGTGCGACAGAGCTATGGTCGATGATGACAACGTGCATGGAGGATGAAATGGCTTACACCAACACCACGTAGGAAAGGCAAATGATGTGGCAGAAGCCATACAGACAAAGAGACTGAAGTGGCATGAGCCATGTAGATTTGGTAGATGATGTGGCTTCTGCCATGTAGGTAACGTGGATGATGTGGCATTTTCCTTGTAGGCTTAGGATGACCTATCATCTGCCATGCAAGGCTGATGAATGATATGTCATCTTTCACACATGCATGTTGAGTAACGTGACGTCATGTGGGCATAATAGATTACAAGTATATACACCACATTTTGGGCGACGTCATTTTTGCCATGCTTATAAAGTTAATGACGAGGATGTTTTGCACCACATTGTGAATAGTTTTCGCTACACCACAACGTGATGTAGCGAAAACTTAAAAAAAAGAATTGAAATTGTTGATTCTAAGAATACTCAAAATCAATAATCCAAAACTTTGTTGATTTAAAGAATTCCAAAGAAATTGGAGAATTATGTTTGTAATTTTATTTTAATTTATCAAACTATTCCAAAATAACTAAAAGAGGAAAATAAATAGTGCCTAGAAAAAAAACCCTAAAACCCAAAAAGGAAAAGACAAAAAAACTCAAAAAAAGGAGTATAAACTTTAAAGTAAAATTTGAAGGCCTAAACAAAGGAATTTGGACCTAAAGATGGACTGCTACAAACAAAGTTATAGCACCCATTATAACTCTCTAAGTCAGATTTGATTTGATATATTATAGGCCTCGTGGGTCAACTGATGCTGCCACAAACGTCCATTTGAAGCTCAAGTGTGCAAGCCCACTCTATTAAAGCCATACATAAACTTCAATGCTGCCTCATCTACATCATTCCCCCTAGGTGATAGAAAATTCGGCCTCAAATTGATCACAACATCATCATTAGAAGAATCACCAGAGAAGGGAATTAAATGCTTAACATTAAACACATTTACTATGCGGACATGGCTAGGCAGCTTTAGATGATAAGCATTGGAATTGATCTTATGTATTACCTCAACTGAACCAATCTTCCTGGCGGATAGCTTGTTGTATTCCCCTGCTAGAAAATGATCTTTTGTCAGGACTACCCATACAAAGTCTCCTACCTCAAACTCCAAAGGTTGGCATTTTTTGTTGGCAAGCTGCTTGTACTGAGAATTGGCAGTAGAAAGATTGTCAAAAACTATCTTGTGTACATCTTGCAAACCTGAAACAAAATTTACTACTTTCTCATGGATCCTTGTCTTGCTAGGCAAGGGCAGTAAGTCAAGAGGACCCCTTGGCTGAATGAAAAAACAACCTAGAAAGGGCCGAATCTTGTGCTGTGATTAACAGTGTGGTTGTGGGTGAATTCTACTTGACATAGTTTCTGATCCCAACCCTTCATATGATCCCCCACTAGACAACGCAGCAAGTTGCCCAAGGACTTGTTCACCACTTCAGTTTTCCCATCTGTTTGAGGGTGATAGGCACTGCTAAAGTTCAGTTGAGTATCGATCATCTTCCACAAGCTGCGCCAAAAATGACTGAGGAAACTGGTGTCTCTATCATAGATAATGGACATAGGCAACCCGTGAAACCGATACACATCTTGAAAGAACAGTTGTGCCACAGTAATGGCATATGTAGTTTTCTTGCAAGCAATAAAATGAACCATCGTAGAAAATCTATCAATAACAACAAAGATGGAATCATTACCTCACTACGTATGTGGCAATCCTAACACAAAGTCCATACTAATGTCAGTCCAAGGTTGAGAAGGAACTGGAAGGGGCATGTACAGTCCCGCATTTATGGCTATTCCTTTCGAAACCTACCAAATTCTACATCTCTGAACATACTTGTCAACCTCCTTACGAACTGTAGGCCAGAAATATGAAGACTGAATCAGTTGTAACATTTTTTCTCAACCCACATATCCCTTACCATGTAATTCTTTAATGATTTGTAGTTGTAGGCTGCAATCTGGATTGCATAATTAAGTGCCCCGAAATAAGAACCCATCCTGTAGCATAAATTCTGTCCTCTTCCTAGCCTATACATTTTGTAACACCATAAAAAAAATAAGGATCAGTAGTAATAAATCCTTAAAAGAATCAAAGCCAGGCACCTCAACTCGCATGGTCACCAACAAACTATTCTGTCTGCTCAAAGCATCAACTACTCTATTTGTAATGCTAGATTTATGCTTCACCACAAAAGTGAAGTGCTTAAGATAGGCGACCCACCTAGCATGGTGGGTTGAAACTTTATCCTGCTGGTGCAAATGCTTCAAAGAATCATGGTTAGTGTACAAGATAAATTCTTTATGAAACAGGTAATGTCTCCAATGTTGTACTGCTTGCACTACTGTATAAAACTCAATGTCATATGTCCTGTAATTGAGTTGGGAACCAGATAGCTTCTCACTATAAAATGCCACAAGGCGATTATATTGACTCAGGGCAACACCAATTCCAACTTTAGAGGCATCAATATGGAGCTCAAAAGCTTGTGAAAAATCTAGCAATAGTAAGATTAGGGTTGTTGTAAGGCATTCCTTGGTATCATTGAAGGCTACTTCTACTGCCTCCGTCCATTCAAACCGATTGCCCTTCATGCAATCTGTAATAGGAACCATTATGGTGCTAAATTTATAATGAAACGCCGATAAAATGAGACCAAACCATGAAAACTCCTCACTTTTGTTAAAGTAGTTGGTCTGGGCCATTCTCTTACCACTTCCACTTTAGCTTCATCCTCTTCTAAACCTGCTACAGAAATCACATACCCCAAAAATAGTACTTTAGGAGATATAAATACACATTTCATTAAAGCAGCATAAAACTGTTCCTTGTGCAACACACTGAAAACCTCCCGAACATGTTGTAAATGCTCTTTATGATTAGTACTATAAATCAGGATATCATCAAAGTAGACCACAACAAACTTGCTAATGAAAGGCTTTAATAATTGGTTCATAACATGCATAAAGGTATTGGGGGCATTCGACAATCTGAAGGGTATCACAAGCCACTTATACAACCTTCCTTAGTCTTAATTGTTGTTTTCCACTCATCCCCAGGCTGAACACGTATTTGATAATATCCACTCTTTAAATCAATTTTAGTAAAAATAGTAGCACCACTAATCTGATCAAGCAAATCATCCAAGCGTGGGATAGGAAATCTGTACCTTACGATGATCTTATTGATGGCTCGGTTATCTACATATATACACTAAGACCTATCTTTCTTAGGTGTCAAAAGGGTAGGAATAGCACAAGGGCTTATGCTCTCCCTAACATGACCTTTAACAAGTAGCTCCTTTACTTGTTGATGCAACTCCTCATGTTCATTGGGACTCATCCTATAATGTGGTCTGTTTGGTAACATCGCTCTGGGTACTAAGTCAATATGGTGCTGAATGTCGCGGAGCGAGGGCAAACCGTCAGGAAGTTCATCAGGGAATAAGTTAATGAATTCTGTAACCAAAGGGGCCATAACTTCTGGGATTGTAACAGGATCTGCCACCTTTTTTTCTAGTAGCATGTACCCTATGTTTGACTCTTGCAGCTCCTCATCGAATTAAGCTAAAGACAACAGAGTACTAATTCCATTGGCTGGTCTTGGTATATCCACTTGTTACTTAGGTAGTAACATAATTTTAACCCCATCGAAGATGAAGCTATAAGTATTGGTTCTTCCTCTATGCATCACATCCCTATCATACTGCCATGGCCTTCCTAACAATAAATAAAAGGCATATATAGCCACCATATCATACCACACAACATCTTTATATTTCTTGTTGATGGAGAACAACACTAAATCTTTCTTAGACACTGCAACTTCCCCACCCTTCTTTAGCCAAGCTAGTTTATAGGGTTTAGGATGGCTCTCAGTCTGTATGTCTAGTTTTTGAACAGCCTCTACGGACACTATATTCTTGCAACTCCCTCCATCTATGGCAAAGCGACATATATTATCTTTAATAGTGCAAGTAGACTAAAAGATATTAATCCTTAGCCAATCCTCCTCTGTACTTGCCTTAGGGGTCAAGCAAGAACGCCTAACGATAAGGGCAGTCCCCACATCTCCATCCAAAAGCAATTCCTCAACTATTTTATCCTTATCATACACAGGATCACCCTCAATTTCCCAGTCCTCCTCAATATAATCATTTGCCTCAAGGAAGAGGGCTTTTTACCCTGCCGTCTTCTTACTTACATTCGGATAGTCTATGGCCAACCTCTCAATAGCCAAAACACTTTAAGCCCCCTGCTGGTCTATTGGATTGCCCATGCCTCTGTTATTGCTAGTGACACCACTGCCACCACTACCACTTGTTGTTTTATTGATGCCACTATTATTAACAGCAGCACTGTTACTGCCAGCCCTACTGCTCTAAATGTTCGAATTGGTAGTTCTTTGTGACTGTCTCTCAACCACTAAAGTCCTCTGATGAGCTCCAAACATAAAAACAAGATCAAACAGATTCACTGTGTCTTGTAATTGTGGCCTCAAACCACAAATATACCTCGCTACTAATTGGACCTCCATTTCCTGGATTTTGTTCCTTACAATTAATTGATAAAATTCAATTGTGTAATTATCCACTGACCTCATACCTTGTCTTAGATTTTGCAGATGTTGGTACATTAACCATTAAAAATTATATGGTAGAAAGGCAGATCGTATATGCTTCTTCTTCTTCTCCCAAGTAGTGATTTTTCTCTTTCCTAATATGGTGTGAGTCAGCTTTGATTACTGCCACGATGCAGTAGGCCTACCCCTTAGTCTCATGGCAACCAGAGGTACACGCTTATCTTCCGGCACCCTTTTGAATTCCAGGATCTCCTTGGCCATAGATAACCAATCCAGAAATTCTTTAGCTTGAAGGCTGCCATGGAATTCTGGAATCTCAGTCTGCATGCCTGTTTCCTAGTGCCTATTATTATTATTATCATATGCGATAGGCTGATTTTTCTTGTGAGGAGCCTCTTCTTTATATTCGTCCCCCACCTCCTCTTCTTTACCAAACTGTTCTAGATGATTATTTCCTAGGGCTCTATTCTGATTACCCAGCATCCTGGCCATTCTATTTTTCAGTTGATCCACCACTTGATTCATTCGCTCGTCAATCATCTCCTGGACCCTCTGCTTCATGTCTCGTTCATACACCTCTAGCACTCATCTTCTTGGTGGCATGATATCAAGATTGATGCTCTGATACTGCCTGATGTAGTGGAAACTTTAAAAGAAAGAATTGAAATTTTTGATTCTAAGAATACCCAAAATCAATAATCTAAAACTCTATTGGTTCAAAGAATTCCAAAGAAATTGGAGAATTACATTTGTAATTTTATTTTAATTTATCAAAACTATTCCAAAACAACCAAAAGAGGCAAATAAATAGTGCCTAGGAAAAAGCCCTAAAACCCAAAAAGGAAAAGACAAAAAAACTCTAAAAAAGGAACATAAACTTTAAAGTAAAATTTGAAGGCCTAAATAAAGGAATTTGGGCTTGAAGATGGACTACTACAAACAAAGTTATAGCACCAATTATAGCTCTCTGAGCCAGCTTTGATTTGATATATTATGGGCCCTGTGGGTCAACCGATGCCGCCACGAACATCCATTTAAAGCCCAAGTGCAAAAGCGCACTCTATCAAAGCCATCCATAAACTTTAATGCTGCCTCATCTACATCATTTTGTGACTGGTAATTAGGATCTGATGGAATATATACTAAAATTATTATGATATTAATGAGTTTTGGCAAGTGGATTCGATCATAGCCCATGGTATTGGGAAATTGAAGTGTTAAGGCTTAACTTGGTGGACAAGACATAGATGTCTTTATTACTTATTTCCAGATGGACAAAGAGAAGCTTCAATACAAAATCACTCACATTTGTATTTGAGTGATGATATACATGCATCCGTCATTGTTAAAAGGATAAAAGATTTTTTTTTTACGACCATACAGTATGATTTTTTATTCTAATTTTTTTTAGAATTTTGTGACCTGTTTTGTATAGTGGCCCTTACAAAAATTATTTTCTTATATATTTAAATGTCAAATTTTTATTCAAATGTCTTGCTATCACATAATTAACATTCATATGCATTCTCTTTCTTTCTTATTTTGTGTTAAGAAATCGTAGAATTATAATGCTATAAAAAATTAGTATATCTTGAGACTGTCTTGCTTTTGTTAATTCTATTATAAATGCCAGGGTTCATCTTCCTTCTTACCCAACTCATAATTGCATTCTTGTAATTTGAAGAAGCAAGAGCCAATAGCTTATATTCATTTCTTTGAATAAATAGTAAATTAGAACACTCCATTCCCCTAACAACCACCCCACCCCCCACTAAAAAAAAAAAGCTAACCTTTCCCTTTTATCATAATAGTATGCATGTTAACTCTATTGTTATTTTTGTTTTGCATTTGTATAACAAATTTGTTGTTGTTTCTATATTGATATTGACTTTTGCAAATGGTGCTTCTTCTTGTAGGATATTCGCAGTAGTTGTATACTCTGGTGCCAAGTGCTTGTTGTAGTAACATTGAGGTGAATAGAAGTTGACCATCGCATACCAATGCATAGCAATAAAGTGAAAAAAAATATCTCTATTAGTACAACAACCAACCCCTCTTGTCCAAAATCAATTTTCTTATTCCCATTCAAGCTTTTCATTTAGACAGGGGTGGAGAATACCAAAAAATAAATATATTCTTTCAAGCTCATGGTATAATACATTGAATTGCCTATCCATATACTCATGAACAAAATGGGATTGCTAAATGCAAAATTCATTATATAATGAATACCGCTTTAACATTATTGGCTCATTCTTATGTTCCTCTTAAGTTCTAGCCTTATGCCTTTGATAATAGTGTTTTTCTTATTAATGGAGTGTCCACAAAAACCTTGATGATAATTGTCCTTAATTTTTTTACTACTTTGTTAGATACCTGATTATAAGTTTCTAAGTGTTTTTGGTTGTTCCCTCTATCTTCTTGTAAGACCTTACAATAGGTATAAATTTGAATTTAGAACAAAATGTGCGTGTATCTAAGTGTAATAACCCATATTTTGATTATTAAATTAAATTATGGATTCTTAAGTGTCAAATATTATTTTTATGAAATTATTTTTAATAAGTATTTTAGTTAATTTTAATAAATTTTAAGAGTATGTTTTTATATATATAATTATGTGTATGTGTATAGTGGGAGGAATTTTTATTTTTAAATATATTATATGTACTTTATTAAAAAAAATCTCTTTCTTTTTTCTTCTCTTCTTCTTCTTCTTCTTCTTCTTCTTCTTCTTTTCTTTCCTTCTCCCCTTTCTTCTTTCTCTCCCTCTTGACCACCACAACCAGCCACGGCGACCTCTGTGCCTGCCACCACTGTCGATGCCGGTAGCTCCAGGCACACTAGCAGCCTCCCTCTTCTACCGATTGACCACCCTTCTCCTCCTTCTCCTTTGTTTTCCTACCAATCGAAGATATTTGGTGTCACTATCGTTGCTTTCGATGTCCTCAGACATCGCCGGTGGTCTCGTTGGACTCGTCTCCCTCTGGATAACATTTTCCCTCCATTAATTGAATCGATCTATACTGAAAACCATCTCAATTTGAGGTAAAATGATTTCTGCAATTTTTGTTGATTTCTTTGATTTGAGTTAAAATTAGGCTTGGTGGTAGTTATATGAAATGAAATTAGAGTCAAGAGCTTTCCAATGATTTTTTTTTTATATAATTTTCTGATTTTTTTCACATTTTTGGATTTTTGGAAGTTTGGGTTATAGTTCTAGGCTGTTATGGACTCAGGTGTTTTGATATTTGTATTAAATATTATAACTTGTTTAAATTAAACTTTGTAAAAGAAGTTTTGTGAAATTATATGTAGAAATTAAGATATAAATTTTGAGAGATTACGTTTGATATATATATTTTTAGAGAAATTATTGTATTTTATTATTTATTTGAATTTTAATTGAATTTAAGGTTATTTAACATGTTTAATACTGATTTTAAGTAATAATGGCAAGAAAATAATTTTTATGAATAAATGGTAATTTTTAGTTGAATAGAAATAATTTCAGAAAGATATTTATTATTATTAATTTAAAAGCTTTAAATAAGTTCTTTAATATTTTTATTATATATTTGGATGATTTAAGTAGTTTATTTATATTTAACAATAATTTTTTAAGGATGTTTAAAGGAAGTTTTACAAATTTAATTATTTTAAATAGTTGATTTTGGTGATACTAAATAAGAATTTTATTATTGATTTTATTAATGGTTTAAAAAATAGGTTTCCTTTATATTTTAATTATTTATATGAATTCAATTTTTGATGAGTTAGTATATTTGCCAAAATTATATTATTTTTGTGAGTAAAATGATATTGGTTTTCGGCTGGGCATAAAGTGAAGTTCGGGGGCCCAGCCCGAGTTGTTGAGTAAATTATAGAAGTGTTGTTTTGTGTAGAAATGACTCTACTTTTAGTAGAGAGATGTCTGTTTCATAGAGAAGACTCTATCGAATTTTTGATAAATTTCTCGTAAAACGTAATATTGATAGGTACTAGTTACTGAACTTTGTTAGAATTGTGTCTTCTATTGAGTCTCTTCTATAGAAATCTAAAATATATAAGGGTAGGATTTTAATCATAATTACCTTTATTATTATTTTAATCCTAATATATACAACCAAATCTTTGACTTTCGGGAGCTCACCTCAACACTTCCCCTTAAGTTGGTGAGTATATGTCAATCATTTTTAACTTGCCAAGTGAGCTGTAGAATGTTTTCCCAGACATAACCTTTGTGAGGATGTCAACTAGTTAAGTTTGAGAAGAAACATACAGAAGTCTGGTTGTTCCTTAATTCAAATGATCTTTGATGAAGTGCTTGTCAACCTCCATATGCTTAGTTTAATTATGTTGAACTGAGTTATTTTCAATTGTTATAGCTGCCTTATTATCACAATTTAACAACATAGGCTTTGGATGATTTAGTCCCAGATCTTGAAAAATTCACCTTATCCAGAGCAACTCATATACACCATGCTCATGGAAAAAATCTTTAAAAGTCTAGTTAAGATACTCCCCACCATTGTCAGATTGCAAGACTCAAATTTTACTTTGGTATTGCATGGCCACCATTTTGTACAGGTCTTGGAAAGTAGAGCACACATCTCCCTTATTTAAAAGTAGGGATACACAGGTCATCCAGGTATATTCATAAATAAACGTTATAAAATATCGAGCACCAAGTAGAGTGGAAATATGAGTAGGTCCCTATACATCAGAATGCATGGTCATAAATGGAATTGAATTTTTATTGTAACTCAGTAGATATGAACTCTGCTGGCCCTTTGCCAATTCATAAATATCATACTTGAATTTATAGTATGTGATACTTAAAAACAATTCTAGCTTTATTTGTCTAAGATAATAAAAAGAAAGATGTATAAGATAACGTTGCCATAAAATGACTTGGGACTTGTACAAGCGACTTCTACCAACACTATTGACTTGACTTGATTTCTGGCTTGGATCACTATACAAATCAAGATAGTATAACTTTCCACATTTAATATAGAGCCAAGAATTTAGTGTATTACAATGTCTTGAAATAAACAATAGTTAGACAAAAATTTGATAGTGTAGTTTAAGGTTTTAGTGATTTGGCCAACATATAATATATTATAAGAAAGAGATAGAACAATAAGAAAAATATCTAGATTAAGAGAGTCAGAGTTAGATACTAATCCTTCATGAGTGATGGATGCTATTCCTTCATTAGCAGTTAGGATATTTTGTTGGGTTAATGGTCGAATGGATGTAAGATGATTGTTGGAGTTTGTCATATGATCATTAGCACCTGTATCAATAATCCATGTATTATTTCGAGTAAGATTTGTTATACCTGATGTTTAATCAAGATCACCATTTAGTTTAGTGACATTAGAGGTGGCAATTGTAATTTTTTTGAGATTTTTACAGTGCTTTCTATTGAAATCCTACCATTTCAGATAGCCCACAATTTCATAGCACCATTCTTTGGAGTGTCCAACTTTACCACAATGAGTACATGTGTATGTACTAGATTTATTTAGTACTTTCCCTTTGAACTGTGGGCAAGTTTAAGCTGCTATAAGTACTGCATGGTCCGGTAGAATCTTAGGCTCCTCCATCATCTGTCACTAGTTATGATCCTTATGCATATATGCATAACTAGACTCAAGATCAAAAGGTGTATCCTTCCATAATATTTGACTCTGAGTATTGTTAAACTTTGAGTTAAGTTCAACTAGGAAAATATGTGTTCAAAGTTGAGTAATATACTTGTGAAGTGATACTACTCCATTAACATCCTCCCCTTGAGCACTCATATGGACATCAATCTCCTTTAACATCCCAACTAGCTTATTGTAGTATATAAGTAATGGCCTACCACTTTGAAGTGTAGTGAATGTACATTCATAAATAAACGTTACAAAATATTAAGCACCAAACAGAGTGGGAATCTGAGCAGGTCCCCATACATCAGAATGAATGGTCATAAATGGAATTGAATTTTTATTATAACTCGGTACATATGAAATCTAGTGGCCCTTTACCAATTCATAAATATCACACTTGAATTTATAGTTTGTGATACTTAAAAATAATTATGGCTTTATTTGTCTAAGATAATTAAAAGAAAAATGTTTAAGATGATGATGCCACAAAATGACTTGGTCTTTGTTCGAGCGACTTCTACTAACACTATTGACTTGACTTAACTTTTGAGTTGGATCACCATGCAAATCAAGATGGTACAACTTTCCACATTTAACACCAGAGCCAAGAATCTGATGTATTGCAATGTATTAAAATAAGTAATAGTTAGATGAAAATTTGATAGTGTAGTTTAAGGTTTTAGTGATTTGGTCAACATATAGTATGTTACAGGAAAGAGATAGAACAACAAGAACAATATCTAGATTAAGAAAGTCAGAGTTAGATACTAATCCTTTATGAGTGATGTATACTATTCCTTTATTAGTAGTCAGGATATTTTGTTGGGTTGATGGTTGGATGGATGTAAGATGGTGGGAGGAGTTTGTCATAGGATCCGTAGTACCTGTATCAATAATCCATATATTATTTCGAGTAAGATTTGTTATACCTGATGTTTCATCAAGATCACCATTTGGTTTAGTGACATTAGAGGTGGCAATTGCAGTTTTTTCGAGCTTTTTACGACGCTTTCTATTGAAATCCTACCATTTCAGATAGCCCACAATTTCATAGCATCGTTCCTTGGAGTGTCCAACTTTACCATAATGAGTACATGTGTATGTACTGGATTTATTTAGTACTTTCCCTTAGAACTATGGGCAAGTCTAAGCTGTTACAAGTACTACATTGTCCGGTAGAATCTTAGGCTCCTCCATCATCTGTCACTGGTTGTGATCTTTATGCATATATGCATAACTCAACTTGAGATCAAGAGGTGGATCCTTTTATAGTATTTCACTCTGAGTATTGTTAAATTTCGAGTCAAGTCTGGCTAGGAAAATATATGTTCAAAGCCGAGTAATATGTTTGTGAAGTGATACTACTCCATTAACATCCTCCCCTTGAGCACTCATCTGGGCATTAATCTCATGAAATATCCCAACTAGCTCATTGTAGTATGTAAATAATGGCTTACTACTCTGACGTATAGTGAATGATTTCCAGTTTAATTCAAATAATTGATTTTCATTAGAATGTTTTTGAGACAACATCCCATATCTTTTTTACTATTTGAAGATGAATGAATCTCTGTATCAATGTTGGACTTATGGAATCAATAAGCCAACTTTTGACTCGAATATTATCAATAAGCCAAGTCTCCAAAATATTATCTCCTGCTGGTGGTTTTGGCATTGTGCCAGTAAGAAAGCCATATTTATTTATGGCTCTAATTCGCATCTCCATGAGTTCTGACCATAGAGGATAATTCGTATAATCAAATATAATTTCAGTAGGAAAGGGAGAATTATCTTGAAGAGTTTGAACGATGGTAGGTGTTCCATGAGATACAATGGATGTGTTTTCAATAGTCATGATTTCAAGGATTCAATATAAAAAATTTGATTTCAATAGGTATGCTCTGATACTATGATGAATAAAATTCAGAGGAAAAGAAGAGAAAAATTCAAGGGAATTCTATTTTTTCATATATTCACAAGAGAGGTTATATCCCTTATATATACATATAGAAAACCTAATTACATACTAATTAGGAATATAATAACATCCTAAATAAATCAAAGATTTAATTCCTGATTGTATACAAAGATTTGATTCCTAACATATACAATCAAATATTTGACTTTCTGAAGCTTACCTCAACATATAACACAATTAACTTAGTATAATGTCTTGGTACAATAGCATAATACAATTAATGTGGATTTTCTATTTAAAAATGTTTATGTAATTTGAATTTTTTACTCTACATGTACATTATTTGATGTTATTTGAATTTTCAGCTATAAAATTATCAAAATGTTATTTTATTGAAACGCTATCAAGTTAAATTGATTACTTTTTCATTTTTAATACGAACACAATTAGAATTTGCACTTTTAAAAAGTTGTAGTAATGGCTGTTTCAATTTCTTAGAGCAAGAATATCGTCAATGTCCCTTGATTTATACTGTATGCTAGCCATATTAAGAGTAGTGATGACTTTTTATTGGAATTGACATTTCTCTTTTACAAAAGGGCACAATTAATAGAAATTTGAAATTAAGAACATTTAATTGATTTTTAAAAATATAAGGATGAAGTATTAAATTAAAAAAATTCTCAAGGGATTTAGTACGGTTCAATATCAGTTTAATACGATTTAGTACGGTGTAATATTTTTCAATTTAAAGTTTTGATTCGGTTCATAATGGTGTAATTCAAATATAATACTGTTACATGATTATTTTAAATTATAAGATAGTATTTTATTATTTTTTTAGTTTAATTTTATAAATATTTTATTTTTTTAATAATTGATTAATTTTTTAATATTTGCATTATTTTTCAATAATGATGAAATATTTATGATATTTTTTACTGCTTATATTATTTCAAAGAATTAATTTTCACATTAGTTAAGATTATTTGTACTCATCAACAAGTAGTAAGTTAAAAACTTGAATGGCACATTAAATCCAACGGTTATTTTTTGCATGACACCATGTTATGATGACACTATATAATGACCCGTTACGTTTATTATTAATGTTGTCTTCTAATGATGGATTTAAATATTCATATCTTATATCATATCAAGGTTTTGAAATTATGGATATTTCTATGTCCAAACGAAAAATAATTTTCATATTGTTTTTAAATTTTTGTGAAATTTTATATTAATTTTTGGAATTGTTTATAATTTTTTAGAAATACTATAAATTACTAAACAAGTATAACTTAGTTATATTACAACAAAAATTGTATCAATATAAAATATTATATATTGTAAAAATGAAAAGTTGTTGACTAAAAATAATTAAAATAGGTCAAAATAGGTAAATTTTTTTTTTCAATTTATATAAATTATACATATTGATTTCTTTTCATTTTATTAATTGTAATAAATACTTATACTCCACTACTGAAACTTGACTATAATAATTTGTTAACTATTCAGAATAATAATCGTAAATAGTGATATGTAACATAATGATGAACATGCATTTTATATTAAAATTGACTGGCATTTAAAAAAATATATCTTGATTAAAATATTTAAAAAATTCGTTATATTTAAATAATTGTAAGAGGTATTTTAAGAGATGCTTGCACGATTGATCATGCATATATATATATATATATATATATATATATATATATATATATATATATATATATATATATATAATTAAATTGAAAAAAAATCAAGACAAACTATTTTAAATTAATTTCATAATTATTTAAAAAGATTAAATATAATTTATTTGTATTTATAAGATTAATTTTTTTTTTAATTTTATATTTTGATGATATAATCAAATATCATTATATCCATGAAATATTATAGATATTTTTTATATCACAACATTTCATATGAAATATCGCTAAAAATAGATACAACCTATATAAACTTTATAGGTAAGGACTCTAATAAGTAGTGGAGTTAAAATAAGTTGGTGGGTCATGTTTGTATTGAGTAGATCCACTGTGAGTGACATGAATTTCGACTTTTCTATTGCGTTTTGCATCTTTTGGTTTCAAGAAGAATTGGTTTCGTAAGGGTCTTTTGTTTCTGAGGAACATGGCAACATTACTAAATAGGGACAGATGATTGATCTCATGAGGAATGAGACATATATTTTTTTTATTTTGTGGAGTTGCCACCCGATTTTAGAAAATTGGGAAAAGAAAAAGGACAACATCGGGTCACTCAGTGAGTATCACCCCCAATAGAGATTTTTGGGTTAGGGGGATCGCATATATTTTTTGACTATTTCTTATTATACGATGTTTGACGTATAGCTACCACAACACCATAGTTTTGGTAATAACAATATGTTTAGTATTAACACAATTCACTAAATAGTGGAAGATAATAAAGTTGAAGATATTATTACATCTCTTTCTTAATAAGATACATATAAAAGGAAAAAAGGATCGCGAAAAGGTATATCTAGTGAATCTACAAGATAAATGCCATCATTCACATAGCTTGCTTGATCACATGAATAATGGGATAAGTAATGGACACTCAATCATTTGAAAGAATAAGCGAAATGTAGATGATCATGCATGATTGCAGTGGTTATTTATGCTATGATGATAATATAGGGGATGCATGATGTTATCATTGGACTAGAAACATGATGACTCTATTTCGGGATATGAACTTTTCACATTATTGATATTTATAATGTGATTTCATATTTCGGAACTAGAGGAAGCAGAATGATGATATGAAATAAGCATAAAAAAGCATAGATTATTCATATAACATGCAAAATTGTCATTCTCATCACATAAGCACAACAATATTCTTAAATGTTGGTGATAATAAAACAAAATGCAATATGATAAAATAAACGTGCTAAAATGATTGTATGGTCCTCAGACTCGACTAAGCTTGCATGGGTTTTGAAGCTTTAGCTTCAAGAAATTATTAAGCTTTCCTTGTCAACAGGTTCAAAATGATAATATAATCATGCTAGTTTGTATACCTTTGAAGTGTGCTTTAACAAAGATAAGGCTTGGTTAGGTGGAAAAGAGATATTATCTCTTAAGAAAAAGACAATGGGAGTGCAAAAACTATATGGAAAAGGGTTTTCAGCGCCTTTGATTGGACATATTTTTATATGTGTGTGTGTTTCCATTTGCTTCCCCCTCTTAAAATGGGGAATAAAGGCACTTATTTATAGTGAAAAGTATGGGGAAGAGGAGGGTATAAGTGTGGCCACATGCTCAAACGCGATTACGCACACTTTTGTGCTTTATGAGCTTCATTCGAGGCTTACGCGTGTTATTATGAGGTTGGTTCCTAGGATTTTTAGGCCTTTCGAACACATTTTTGAAGTTCGTTTTGTCAAATCCAGCCTTGATTTTAGTGTATGATTCCTAGGGGTGTTTACACATACTTCTGAGCGGTATGCGCTAATCCTTAGGTTATTTTGGACTATTTTGGGACCACTTCCAGAGGTTTTAGAGCCTCTCGGATGTGTTTCCAAAGTTTGTTTTGTCTGGTTTGGCTTCAATTTTAACATGTGACAATTAGGGGTGTTTATGGCTTTACACACACTTTTAAGCGACACGCACTGATTCTTGGGTTATTTTGGACTATTCCAGGACCACTTCTGAAGATTTTATAGCCCTCTAAACATATTCTAAAGTTCGTTTTGTCAAAATTGATTTCCATTTTTACATAAAGTTGGATCTCGGTCTAACAAAATGAACACCAGTCCAACAAGCTGAGTGTTTTGAGGAAGGAAATCTTGGAATAATATTCTCGTTGTCCCGATAATTCGTATTTTGTAACGTCGGAGCACAACTTAATGGCTCGATGATCGACTTTGCACACTGGTGCCGGTTAGGTTTTCTATGGTTGCACACTTCATAGGTGTTACGTACGAGCAGACTCTAGTCATCTCAGAGGTTAATTTCATCATTGGATGCTTTTTAGGGATAGTCAAATTTAAGGTATGACAATTGCCCTTTGCTTCGCATGTGTTGCATAGCTATTTAGCGCTAGTGTCAATACATGTGAAGTAAATGCAAAGATGTAAAAAATCATTTTATGAAGAGAGGGGTACTTACCTGAGTGCTGCGTTATTATGATTCGATCGTTGGGATACTACCATTATAACCTTTTCAAGTGTTTGGTGAATATACATATGCTGCCACTATAACCTCTTTAGGTGTTTAGTGAGCAAAATCATGCCATTATAACCTCCTCAAGTTTCAGGCGAATAGAATCATGCCATTATAACCTCTTCAGGTGTCAGGCAAACAAAATGATGCCATAACCTCTTCAGGTGTTAGGCAAACAAAATGATGCCACTATAACCTCTTCAGGTGTCAGACGAACAGAATCATGCCACTATAACCTCTTCAGGTGTCAAGAGAACAGAATCATGCCACTGTAACCTCTTCAAGTGTCAAGAGAATAGAATCATGCCACTATAACCTCTTCAGGTGTCAGGCAAACAGAACCATGCCACTATAACCTTTTCAGGTGTCAAGCCAACAGAACCATACCAATATAACCTCTTCAGGTATTAGGTAAATAGAACCATGCCACTATAACCTCTTTAGATATCAGGCGAATAGAATCATGCCACTATAACCTCTTCAAGTGTCAAGTGAACAGAATCATGCCACTATAACCTCTTATGGTGTCAGGCAAAAATATAATGCCACTATAACCTCCTCTGGTGTTAGGTAATGCCACTATAACCTCCTCTAGTGTTAGGTAATGCCACTATAACCTCCTCTAGTGTTAGGTAATGCCACTATAACCTCCTCTAGTGTTAGGTAATGCCACTATAACCTATTCTAGTGTCAGGCAAAAAGATAATGGCACTATAACCTCCTTCAGTGTCAGGCAATGCCATTATAACCTCTTCTGGTGTCAGGTGAAAAGATAATGCCACTACAACCTTCTCTGGTGTCAGGCAATGCCACTATAACCTCTTTTGGTGTTAGGCGAAAAGATAATGCCACTATAACCTCCTTGGTGTCTGTAGACAGTGGGGTTTAGCACGCGACCAAGATTTTAGCAACTGCGACATTGTTTAGGCTCAGGGCCGTAGAGAACACACTAACCATTGTCACAAAGACATGGTGTGGAGATAAAGAGTCACTACCCAGGGTAATAACTGGGACAAATCGAAAAGGTGGTACTCGATTCCCTAAAAGAAGGCTAGCACCACAACCAGGAGATTCTGGATACGAAATGCTAACTTCTCTTTGTCTCGTGTTCATTTAAAATAATTTTATAAATGATTATTTCATCATCTAATTACATGTAATTTTATTAAACCCTATTTGATATCCATATAATCCTAGGCATCTAGTCAATAAAATTACACATAAAAAATGCACTCAAGATCGTGTTGTCCCTAAGTCTAAACTATGTTAATTTTATTTAAAAAGTTAGCTAGATTTACATTTTATTTACATGTGAGAAATGGACTAAAGGTGGGCCTAAATTTTTTATTAATTAGTGAGCCTAGATATATTTATTTTAGTTTATTTAAGGAATGGGCTTAAGTCTATTCAATTTTAAAAGAAAATTAAATTAGTGGGCCTAAGTCTAACTTGGTTTTATTTTAAGTGAAATGTGGGCCTATATCTATTTATTTTAAAAGAAATGAATTTAAATGGACTGATCTAAGTCTAAATAAGTTTTAATTAATTAAGTGGGCCTAAAATATAATTAACCTAATAGGCCTAAGTTGATTTTAATTATTTAAAGCCCTAAACCATTTTTAAACCTATTTATTAAGTAGGTTAGACCTAAACGTGGGCTTGGGGCCCAAAAACAAAAAAAATCCCAAAAACATAAAAAAAAACATAAAAAACATAACAAAATCAAATAAAAACACATTCACGTATGATTTCTAAAAAAAACCTAACATACAAACCCTAATTAACTAAGGCCACCATTAATTTCAATTAATTTTACCTAGTGAACCTAGTTTTACTAATTAATTTTAAAGTGCAGAAAATTAAATCTTTTACTATTCCCACTACTGGGGCTATTACAAACTACGTAAAAAATTAAAATTTAATAATTATACAACCATGAATTAAAAAAACTACACAGGATACCAAAATACAAAATAAAGATAAAAATCCTAAGTTCTACTGGAAAACAATACATGTTCTTCTATGGCATTCCATGGACCTTTTGTTCATCTAAACACATGTAGTATTCTCTTCAATTCTCATGCGGACATCAAAAATAAAAAAAACACAAAAGTAATTAGATTAGTAGAGAAATTGAATAATCAAAACATTAACAAAATAAAAATCATAAAAAAGAAAAAAGAAAAGAATGGAATAGAAAAGAACACTGATGATTTTTGATGTTGTGCAAATGGTTTGAGATAGCCCCTCATATTGGATTATCACCGTTAAAATTGACTTGTTGTTGATTCTGGACTGGAAAGGGTGTTCTCAGGAGCTTTTTGAGTTTAAGGTTTTTTTTTTGCGCAGTCAGGTTTTTTTTTTTACATAGTTCTCTCTGTGAGTCTCAAAAATTTTCTTCCTAAAAAAAAGGTTCTCCCTCTCATGCATGCAGACTTTGCTTTTAAGTGCAGAGTTTGCTTGTGTACTGAATTCCTTGTTTGGAGGAACAAACTTATCTCTCCAAAATAGAGTGATAAGATTTGATTTTTGAATGTTTTGAATGCGTCAAAAAATTTTCCAAATAAAACTAATAATAAAAATTCAATTTTTAACCAATCAAAACACTGAAAAAATCAACAAAAAATAAGAAATACGCGAAAAATAAAAAAATGGGACTTTTATATATCGGCATTATGTAATTTAATGCCAACCCTAAATTTTTTTAACGTTTAATTACCAAAAGACCCCTGAAAAATTGACTTCTTTAAAATCAAATCCTAAAAAAATATTACAATTTAGTCCCTAAAGTCCAGAAAATCGACAACCAAGTTCAATTTTTGAATAAATTTCATCATAGGGGCTTACGTTGTAATTGTACACAATTGCATCCCGAAATTGGGTGCTTACAGTGTCAGGCAGTAAACTATCATGATTCTTGTGGTTAATGTAATGCATCCTTCTCTTTTAGTCTTGGTCGGTGATGATGTGATAATGATGCAGTGATGGTGTAGTTGTGATGTAGTGGTGATGCAGTGATGATGCAGTAATGATGATGGCATTACTTGTTATGTTGTAGATGTTATTTTGATGATTTTAAGTAGGTAACCTTTTGGTGATTCTTCCTTATTTTTCTTCTTTCGAGAGGTGTTGAATATTTAAATGTGGAAAGGCTACACGCGGTGTCTTTAAATAGATATAGTCCTCATTAGTGTACTTTTGTGTGATTTCGGTGCATGTCTTATGCTCAAATGTAGGTTTAGGACCAGAAAAATGAGTGTGCAAAGTCCCGTAGTGCACGTAAAACCACATAGGAGCACTTGGAAGGGAGAAGTACGTGTAGTCACTCGCTGAGCGTGTGATCACGCACCTGGCATATGGCCACATGCCTTCCCCTCTCTACGTTTATTTAAACACGTGTCCTGGAGGTCCGGGGAGGCTTCTTCCAAACTTTTTGGAGTGTTTTCTAACTTTTCTTGACCCTTTTCATGTTTCGGGTGCTTTATGCTTTTTTTTTATTTATGTATTTTCATTTTTTCTGCATAAGATGGAGCTCCCTAACATTCTAGAGGGACTAGAGGATATCTTCTTAGATGAGGAGGGTAACTTCACAAAGGCTACTGGAGTAGGGATTTCCACTGTGGGGACTAGTACTGATGGTTTGTCCGGCACTCAGGGTCCTCAGTTGTCTAGGCTTTCTCGAGGAGACTCAATTCGTATGGCTTACAATCTAGAGACTCATGCTTATGCTTGTCATCATCGCTAGGTAAGTCCTCCTTTGCCTTCTGTCTTTTATTTAGCTGTATGGGCTGCCTTGCTGTTTGTTAGCTTTTGATGTATTTGTTATTCTTTTAACTAAGGTTGCTATAGCTATAGTTCTGTAGCTTTTACTGTAACTGTCTATATAGGTTTATACTGATAGCTGATAGATCTTGCTTTATTTTCTTATTGTGATTGTCTGCTAGTGCTTGTCATGATAATTTTCTTTTCAACTTTTGTTATTGTTCTTATTAAATTAAAGAAAGAAGATGATGTGTTAGTATTTATTAATTGTTGGAATGTTTGATAGCATACCTATTATTTATAGCCTCGTAGATCTGTTACTGTGCTGCCTAGTAGTTTTAATAGGGTTATCATGTACTATCAGGGTCTTCCACCATATGTGAAGTAGATGGTTGCAGTGAAGGGTTTTGATGGGATTATTGCTGAACTTTCTTATGACTCATATTCATCAAGTTAGATTGCTATGTATGCATTAATTGAGAGCAGATGGACACAACGCACACTTTTCACTTACCCGTTAGGGAGATGACCATTGCTCTTTTAGACTTTGCTGCTATTACGGGCTTAAGCTTTTCTATAGAGCCTATTCCCTTTAGTGAGGAGGAGTGCTCTTCTGTGGTGGCAAGAAGGTGCCTTACCATGGATTTGCTTGGGGTGCCTAACCCTATGAAGTATGGTTGTCCATACCGTACTAATTACATTGAGTTCATCTCCACTATATGGATAATGTATGATGCTGATCTTGTTTTGGCAGAGCAGCTGACTCGTTGCTTTTTGTTTTATTTATTGAGTACTGTCATCTTTCTGAACCCTTTCTGGTATTGGTAGTCTATGATTACTACCTATTTTGAGGGATCTAAACGACTTGTAGAGTATTGCTAAGGTAACACTGCTTTTGCCCATATGTACTTGGGCCTTGATGTTGAAGTGGCTCGAGGATCTGCAGATGCTTATTCATGCTGGATGTGAGTATGAGTTCTTATGTCTGTTCTTTTGCTCTTTATCTTTAGTTTATTATTTCTGACTTCCTAGTTTTAACAGATTTGGGCTTACGAGTTTGCAGTTCTCCCTCATCTGACTATTGACCATTTCCTAGAGGATGAATTTCCTTATTATTCTTGCTGGTTTGAGAGAACTACTGATTTGATTAAGGATTGTGTAGTGGCTCGAGACTATATGTGCAGGCTGTCCCCTAATTAGGTACATCTGGCTCCTGCTATATTGGTTATTTCTTTTTTAGAGATTCTTTGTTCATTCTTACCTTTTAAGCAGATCTTCCTTTGCTGGTAAGTGGCGAGATCACATTAGATGGTAGAGATGGTGACTGGATGGTAGCAGACGGAGAGATGAGTGTTGCTCTCTGGCCTTACCAGCAGAGTGTGGTATTTAGACAAGCGAGTCAATCATTGGTGGGATGGTCCGTTTGCACTATGGCAACATGTTCCAGGGCCATGAGCTTAGTGGTGATGAGCTTGCTGCTGCCATGGTGGGATACTCCTCTGAGAGTCTCTTAGAGAGTATGAGCTTTTTTTATACTAATGTATTGATCCCTTAGCTGATTGATGCTATGGCTAGTGGCCCTTTTTCTCCACCTCTATTTCCTCAAGCAAATGCATCTCATCCTTTAGATTCGCGGATCAAACCATTATGTAGATCGTTGAGAGTTGCTTCCTCTAATTTAGTAGGCTTTTACTCATATTTTGTATGAGCAGGTAATAAACTTTATTACTAATAAACTATATCTGACACGAGTTATGAGAGCTTATTTACAACTGTGAGGATCTTGTCAGAAGAGATATGGGTCTTGCTTTGAGGAGAATGAAGGCATGTTTTGTACTAAGGTGACTACCCATGCTTGCAGTGTAGCTTCTGGCAGTACTATTCTTGGGGACTTGATGGTTCAACCATCCTTGGCTTTGCTTGGAATGGACATCTTTTGTAGAGTAGTGCATTTTGATCTACCTTGCCCTGACTTTCCTTAGTCAGGTGTTGCTCCTCCTAATGCTACCCATGTTTATGTTTTATTTCACTTATTTTGATTTTGCTTCATTTATTTGGTAAGTGGTGATTGACTTATTTTCTTGCTCTTTATAAATTCCTATCTCTTCTGGTCAGTACTAGTATACCATTGTAGGGAGTGTGCGCATCAGTGCTTTTCAGAGTTTATGACCATTTAAAGGGTAAGCTTCCTTTATTGTACCTATTTATTTTATGCACATATTTTATGTACGCATGTATGATATGCAGTATGCCATGCAGGTTAAACACCATCACACTAGCCATGAATGGGAGTAGGAGCGTGCTGCTTATCATGGTCATATTAGTAAGTTGGAGTCACAGCTATTATCCTTTATGATGAATGATGAAGAGCTCGGATCAAATGAGGGAGATGCTTGAGCAAGACTGGTGCTTGCTTCTGATGGTAGCCATGGCCAATGTAGTTGTTTTAGGGGCTAGGTGTAGAACTTTTGGCCTGTGGTTTGCTTTGTTGTATCATTTTCTCGAGGTTATGGACTTTGGGTGTTTATCCTATATGTGCTATATAATACTTGTATGATGATGTCTATATAGGCTTCTTGCTATGTATCATTGATGATGTTTGCTATTACTCTTTCCTGCCTCTTTTATTTTTCCCTTTTTTGCCTAAGGCGTCTCCTTTTGGAGCTTTTCGCACTTAGCTGGATTTTTTTCTTCCCTTTTTGCCTAGGGTGTCTCCTCTCAGAGCTTTTCATACCTAGTTGGGCTTTTTTTTGAGGCTTTGATGATAGTGACTGATCTTGAAGAGAGAGTTAAGAATTATGGTCATGTAATGAAAGAAAATGCAAAGCATACTTGATGTAATTAATGATGAAATATATTGCATTTTTCAAAGATATTTTGCATAAATTGGCAATCATTCTCATTTCACTAAAGTCATTTAGGACAAGCACTAGTGCATTCATACAAATTTTGAACTCAAGGTTACCCCTGTCTTTAACTAGCCTTCTTATGTTTCTAGTTAAGTATTTTCTCTCTTTCCCTAACTTTTGCCTTGGTCGCCTATACAGGGTTTTCAACCTAGCAAGAGGTCCTTAACTTTTGTCTGAGTTGTCATTTTTAGGTTTTTAACTCAATGGGATTTTTTGTGTGCCTTAGACATTGTACTTTTTCAAGTGGTATGTATTGATAGGTTTAGAGAATTCGTTTCCTTCAGAATCCATTAGCTTGATTGCTCCTTTCGATAAGACATGTTTCACCAAGTATGGGCCTTCCTAGTTCAGTTTGAATTTCCCTCTTGGGTCCAGAACATTTTGCCTCATTTTTTTAACACTTGGTCTCTTGCTTTCACACTCTTGTGTTTCACTTTCTTATTAAAGGTTTTGGCTAGTCGAGCTTGATATAACTGTGTGTGGTATAGAGCCTTAAGCCTTCGACTGTCTAAGAGAGTGAGATTATCATGCCTCTATTGAGCCCATTGTACTTCTAGCAGTTCAGATTCGATTGCTACCCAAAGAGACTTGATTTATAATATAATGCAAATGTGCATAGTTATTTAGGCAAATTGATGTTTTTACTTATTTTCTCATTATGACTCACTATATAAGTTTTATGCATGATTTAGGGCTCAAATGACATTTGGAAGACACTTGGTGTTGATTGGAACAAGCTAGGAAGCAAAAGGAGTTAAGATTGGATCATCAAGAAGGTGTATGACTTGTCACCAAGGGCATAAGTTGTCATTGAGAGTCTCTATGACAAGTTGTCCCCAGTGACGAGTCATCACACTCGTGCCTTGCCCAAGAGTTGCAACTTTTCCTAGTTTGAGCAGTTTTTGTATTTTGGCCATAAATCTGTATACAGACATCCAAATTAGATGATTCAAGTTACTCTAGAAAGATAATAGAATGATATACAACTTTAATAAAGGAAATTTCTAGAGATAAAGTCATATGGATGGACGAAAATGCCCTTGAAGTTATAAAATCTGTAAAAGGGGGGGGTTGACCTTTGATGTCAAGTGGTGCCTTTCCAAGTCCAACCATGTTCTAGTCACTTCCAAAAGCTTCTGAGCTCTATATATGCATCATTTTTGGTATGAAACAAGAGACATATAAATTACTATAGTGATTTATAAATTCAATTATTATCTTTTAATTTTAAGAGTCATTGTAAGAAACACTTGAAGAAGAAAAAGCCAAGTGTAAGAGAAGATCATCCTAAATCAAGAATTCTTTAGAAGAAATAGAAAGGAGCTTTATTTTATTCAATTATTTCTCTTTTTTATCTTTCTTTCTATATTGAATTTGGTTTTCTTTTGTTGCTTCTTAATCATGTATCTAGGCTAAGTCTTTATATGGGAATTACAATAATGAATTAAATAAGAACTACATTTTTATCTTATATTATTCATGATTTAATTTCAATTAGTGCAATTTGTTTTATGTATGTTTAATCACCATATGTAACTTGTTAATCGAATTATTTACAATAAGAATTGGAGTAATTTGGTGGAAAGTAATTGAGATTACTTAAGAATGGAATTTGACTTGGAGACAAGGGATTCATTTTAAGGGAAAAAAAATTAGTATAATGTGTTTGATGATTTTCTCTTATCTTTGCATTGCCATGAAAATGAATGTAGGCTTTAAGAGGAAATACCTTTAGCTGACAACGAGAGTTGCTTTTAAAGATTATAGACTAATTTCCAATCAAATCAATATGTTATATGATAATTATGTTTAAAGTTCTTATTTGATTCTAATTTTTGATTCTCCTATATATATATATATATATACATTGTTATAACTTGTCTTAATATTTTAGCAATTAGTTATTGTTTAGGTTTCTTTATTTGTTTTAGTTATTATTATTATTCTGGTTTATTTACCTATCCATTTAAGTATCTATCCGGTTAATACAATATTGATCCAATTCTCAAGTGTTCGACACCCTTCTTTCTCTATACTAAGTCCTAGAGACTAAGGTATATAAATCTAACTGGCAACAATTTTTGTGTCAATAAAAAGCATTGCCTCTGATTTGTATCCTAACAAGAAAAGAGTTGTTCCAGTTAAAGTCCTAACTATTGTTCGGTAACCCCATAAGGCATATGGCAACCTATATGCCCAATCTCAGTAAGTCTGGGTCATTTTTGACAAAATCTTCTTTATGTTTTTATTTGCAACTTCAACGGCCCTGTTTGCTTATGGTTGGTAAGGAGAAGATTTATGATGTTCCACTTTATAACTCCTTAGCAGTTTTCTAACTTCCCCTTGGAATTGGACACCATTATTAGAGATGATGTGATGGCAGATTCTATATCCGCATAATAAGTTTCTTGTAATGAATTTGGCCACTTGTTTAGCTCCTATCCTTGTGAATGATTTTACTTTGCCCCACTTTGTGAAGTAATCTACTGCCACGAAGATCAACCTGTGTCCATTTAAGGCTGTCTGGTGGATTTCCCCAATTATGTTTAATTGTCATGTTGAGAAGGGCCATGGAGTGGAGATATAGTGCAATTTTGTTGAGGGAAGGTGGCTGACATTCCCATGAATTTGACACTTGTGGCATTTCTTTACAAATTTGATATAGTCTTCCATCATCATTATCCAGAAGAACCCTTTTCTAATTAGTTTCTTAGCTAGGATTTGCCCATTCATGTACGGACCACAAACACCCTCATGTACTTCTTTTATTACTTTTATAGCCTTAGTTTCATCTAGACATTGGAGTTGTAAACCATCCATGGTTCTTTTGTATAACACACCCTAGTGCGATGTGAATTTTAATGCTAACCGTTGAATGACTGCTTTATCTTTTTCGTCTGCTTGATCAGGATAGGCTCGTTCCTTCAGATATCTCTAGATGTCATAGAACCAGGGTTTTTCAATTGTTTTTATCTTTGCTATTCTACAATTCTTATGACAAGGTTGTCCTTATCTGAGTAAGATTAAATGCTTCATGGGCATTTTGGATGGTCCTTCCTACATTAATGCCAAGGAAGCAAGTGCATCTGCCATCTGATTGTGATTCTTGGGGAGATGAATGAATCTGTATTTTTAAAAGGACATAGTAAGTAGCCTTAGGTGGTCCAGGTAAGGCCTTAAGTATTGCTTTTTCAATTCCCCCTCTTTCGTGGCATGGTTGATTACTAGCATAGAATCTCTAAAGATTTCACTTATATAACATCTAGGGATATTAGTGCTTATATTCTACGTGCATATGCCTAATATTCTACTTCATTGTTTGTGACTTTGAATTTGAGCTTTTTGGCCATTAATACTACTTCACCTTATGGGGATTTTGATATGACACCGACTCTTGCACTAAACTAATTAATTGCTCCATCAAAGTACATGTGCCATCCTTGGATTTCGATGGTTGAGCTAAAGTCATCTGGGAAGTCTAGTTAGATTTCTTCTAAGTCTGGAATGGGGTTAAGAGCTAGAAATTCAACCACTGCTCTTCCTTTTCATAGTTAGATACTGCATATTGAATTCTATTAGTAGCATGAGCCACTTAGCAAGTTTTCCCACTAGAGAGGGAGCTTTATAGAGGTATGTCATTGTGTCCATTTTAGACACAACCTGAATTCTATAGGATCAAAAGTAATGTTTGAGTTTCTTCATTGCCCATACCATTGCCAGGCCTATATGTTTGACTCGGCTGTACTTCTTCTTATACGGTAACATCTTCTTACTTAAGTGGTAGACTGTGTGTTTTGCCTTCATTTCTCTTTCTTGGGCTAACATTGCACCAATTGCATTTCCTTCAATGGCCAGATACAGGGTTAAATGTGTCCTTACTTTAGGTGGTCTTAGAACTGGTGGGTTGGCTAGGTAGTTCTTGATATTGTCAAATGCTAGCAGACACTGTTCACTCCATTCAATTGGCTAATCTTTTTTTAAGTAGCTTAAAGATTGGTTCACACATTGCTATAAACTTAGTGATGAATCTACTGATGAATTGTAGTTTTCCTAGAAATCTTCTAATTTCTCTCTCTATTCTTAGCACTAGCATCTCTCTGACTAGTTTTGCTTTGTTTGGATCTATTTCTATCCCATTATGATTGAAAACATACCCTAACATCTTTCCTGAAGTGACCCCGAATATGCATTTCTTTAAATTAAGCCTGAGATTGTACTTTTCAACTCTTTTAAGGAATTTTTCGAGGTCTAATGGGTGTTCTTCCTTGGTTTTTGACTTGACCATCATGTTATCGACGTACACCTCTACCTCTTTGTGTATCATGTCATGGAACATTACGGTTTCCATTCTTTGGTAAGTTTCTCCTGCATTCTTTAGTCTAAAGGGCTTTATAGCAATAAGTACCCTATTATGTTATGAAAGTTGTCTTTGCTTTGTCGATAATGGCCATTAGGATTTGATTGTACCTAGAGAATCCATCCATTAAGGAGTACATTGCACATGTGGCAATGCTGTCAATCAGTATATCTATGTGAGGTAGTGAGAAATCATCTTTTAGGCAGGCCTTGTTCAAATCTCTACAGTCGACGTAGATTCTTACCCTTTCGTCTTTCTTTGGTACTGGCACCACATTTGTTAACCATTTCGGATAGTCTACTACCTCTAAGAACTTTTCCTTGATATGCTTCTCGATGTCTTCTTTCACTAGTTGGGCCTATTCTAGTATAAGTCTTCTCAGTTTTTGCTTTACCAGTTTGCACCCATCTTTGGTAAGAATGAAGTGTTGAGCAATGTCTCTGTTAATACCAAGCATATTGTCGTATGTCTAGGCAAATACTTTTGAATATTTTATTAATATATTTTCAATTTCACTCCTCTCTTCAGGGGTAACATCTTTCAAAATATGCAGAATATGTGGTTTAGATTTTGTGCCAGTGTTAAATGATTTAATTTATATGGAATGAATGTCAAATATGCTAATGTTTTGATTAATGTAATGCATACTACCATCAAGAAAGACATCAAAAAATTAAGCAAAATATGATTTCATTTCATTAACTTTAGAGTTTATTACATCATCAGTTTCAAGCAAAAAAAAGTACAGAGATCATTATCAGCAATGTCTTCAAACAGGATGTCATCGATGCTTGATTCAAGGATGGCAGTAACTTGAACATAATCGATAGTCTTACTCCTAGATTCTAGCTCCAAATTTCTTATTAGCTCATTGATGTCAGTCTTAGTGACGATGTCTAATGAGTGTTTTCCTTTGAGGGTGTCATTGAAGATCTCAAACCCTGATTTCTAGATTTTGTTGCTTACCCACTTCTCCGCTTGTCCTTGGTAGACTTTGATTAAGCTTTCAGCCATAAAAGAGATTGGCTTCTTATCCCAGTGTCCTCTTCAGGATCATACCCTAGACCATATCTGTTGGTCTATCCTCAGAAGTCAGGGAATTCTGTGACCTTAATGTTCCTTCCTCCTAACCCTATTCCAGGTAGATATTGCATCTTCTTCATCATAGCAGTAACTTTAGGATCGACACGATCGTCACTGATTATAAAAACCTAAAATCCTTATGGGACCACATTCAGATAGGCTATAATGTTATTTGTTTTAGTAGGGATGGTAACAACCTTTCCGTTCAAAGGGAACTTGATCTTCTGATGCACAGTGGAAGGTATGCCCCCTAGTAGGTGGAACCAAGGTCTTCCTAGTAGTAGGGCAAAAGTTGGAGGGATGTCTAAGATAATAAATTCTATTACTGATTTGATATTCCCTACTGTGACTACTACTTTGAAAGTGCCAATGATTGGCCTTTTTGAATCATGATAGTCTTGTATGACCACATTGGATTCTTCCAAGTTTTCAACTTTCATCTAGAACTTATATAGCAGCCTCAGGGGCAAATATTAATGTTAGATCTATTATCCACCATAACATATGGAGTCTTCTTAGATATGAAAATTATTTGTATGAATAGAGGATGGCTGTGGACCCTTCCCTTGAGGGGAAAATCTTCGTCTAAAAAGGTGATTGCAATAGAGGGAGCTTTCATTAGAGAGGCTATCATCTTGCAAGGTGAGGTATTAGTGGTGATCTTTGCCTCATTTAGTGATCTGACAAGGGCATCCCTGTGTTTCTTATAGGCCATGAGTAAGTTCCAGATGCTGGCTTATGCTTGAGTCTTTTTAAGCTATTTGAGGATAATGTCTTCCTTTTTGACTAGAGCTTAATCACTTGTTACCTCTTTTCCTTTAGAGGGATCCTTTTCCTTTTTAAAAGGTTGATATACTCACCTACTGCAAGTTATATGATTGATTGCTAGTGAGGGCTTCTCAGCTGCTTGCTTATCTACTTTTGTACTACTATTATGGTCCCAAACAATAATTTCAAGATCATTAGAGTTATGCCATATATCAATTCCCATGACTTGTAGGTTTTGAAGCTATATAGCATTGACCACTTCATCTTTGTTGTCAAATTCTTTTCCCCATCTTGAGGGTACTATGTCTTCTAAGTGTGCGTGTGGGTTGCAGGGGGTGCTGTGTACTTGACTTTGTAGTCAAACTTTCTAGATGGTTGGCCCAGTAAATCCCATACGTCATGGTCACTGCTGGGATTTTTGTCTGTGTCTGCTTCTTATGAGTAAGGGCAATTAATCACTTCACCGTTTATTAGAATATGGGGTTCAAGAATGAGACTTGAGAGTTTGTCTTCTGAGGGATTTTCTTGGGTTTCTTGGATTGATTATTCAATAAGGTTTGCTGGTAGATGGGAGGAAATCACATTGATGGTTGGTGGAGGCATGTTTTGATAGTTTGGGAGAGGATTGGTTTTGATGTTAGGTTGTTTTGTTGGGTCATCAATTTTTCTAGAGTCAATGAGGTCTTAGATTGCATTCTTAAGGGTTTTGCATGTATCAGTGGTGTGACCAGGCATCTGGTGAAAGTGGCAAAACAAGTTTTAGTTAATTTGAGGGTATAATGGGTTTAGAAGAGGCTTATGTTCTTAAGGCTACATGAGGTTCTTTTGTTGGAGTCTTTAGAATACTTCGGATAGTGGGAGGTTAAGGTTTAAGAACTTTCTCAATAGTCTGATGGCATTGATAGATTGTGAACTATGGGTGTTAGGTTGGATCGTGTTTATTTTTATGGCTCAGGTGAAGGTGTCTTGGATGTTTGGGTGTTGCGACGGAAGGTGTTTTTGGTTTGTTAAGGTTCCTCATCCTCAATTCTGATTCCTACCTGATGGAGAGGTCTGATCATCTATTTTTTTTGAAGTATGGCAGTGCCCTTTTGATTATTAGCTCTATTTGTTCATCCTTTGGAGATGGTTTCTCATTTTGACTGCTTTTCCCTGTCATCTTGTGATATAATCAGAGAAAGCTTTACTAGGTTTCTACTTAGTGGTCTCAAGATCTCTTTGAGTGATGTCTAGTGGAGTGTTGTATTCATACTGCTCGATAAACTTCTGAGTTAGTAGTAGCTAATCACATTTGATTTCATTTTCAAGGTTAAAGAACCATGCCCTCGGCCCTTCCTCTAGTGATGTAAAGAAGAATCAAACAATCTGAGGTTCTATAAGCTTTGTAGTAGCTATAAGGTAGCATATTGCCTTAGATGGACCTTTGAGTCCCCTATTCCATTGAACTTAGCAAAGTTTAGCAGTTTAAATTCATTTGGGAGTGGCGAATCTTTGAATAGTGCCAAGTTAGTAAAGCTTTTAGAGCCATAAGTCCCTTTGTCATTAAAGGCGAATTCCAACTGAGCCATTCTGTTAGCTAATAATTTGACCTCCCTTGTCAATTCAAGCTTGGTCATATTAGTAATTTTTATAGCTTTCGGTGTATTTTTGAGATCTTGGTAGTA
The DNA here is from genome assembly GCA_947683625.1 of Mallotus nudiflorus. Lineage (NCBI taxonomy): Eukaryota > Viridiplantae > Streptophyta > Magnoliopsida > Malpighiales > Euphorbiaceae > Mallotus > Mallotus nudiflorus. The sequence continues at coordinate 888,849 of CANTUR010000605.1, read as the reverse complement.
GTCATCATCATTATTAACTTGAATTGGAGTATGAGGAATTTCCTTTGCCTTATCTACCCTCGGGTGAATAGATGTGGAAGCTTTATTTAGTGATGTGTTATTTCCATCTCAGGCACTTCTGGCTTTGATTTAGGCTTAGAGGATTTCAACTATGGTACCATCAGTGAGCAGTTTTTGGATCCCCTCTCTTAGCCTATCTTCAAATTATTGGCAAAAAGTATCTTCTTGGTCACTCATGTTGGATGTAGGATTCCTATACATTTATTAAGGTTAGCTAAATGAATGATGCATAATGTGTGCCTACAAAAGAAAAGGATGAGCATGTATGCATGGATTGGATGCAAAATCCTATGATGTGAGATGATTATTCCTGCAAGAAACAGCGGTTAGTACATGCTTATTTACATGGATATTATGTATGCATGATTAAAGCTTGTTAGTTTTTCCTGCATAGTGAACAAACCAATCACAAACAAGCTCTTGCTTCTGACCTTATTACTCCATAAGGTTATTCAATCTCTTTCCTAGGTAGGTTTTGAACCTCTAGTCATCGGGGGACTATGGCTCCACTCTCGGAACTAGGCTATTTCGATTTATGCTGATAATAACTAAAGGGTAAACTAAGGAATGATACTAAAATATGCTTGAGGTGATCATATGATGTCAATGTAGACGTCAATTGTAGGGCTTCAAATGATGTCCAAAGCTCGTATATGCCCATATACATAGGACTAAGGTCAATCAAAGGGAGCCTAAGTTCTTGCCTCCATATCGATATTCGATATGTTTACTAGGAGTCATGAAAGTATCATTCAATAGTTTACATTTTGATTTTATCGACATAAAGGTCCATAATCTAGTTAGATTCCTAACCTATTCATTTGATCTTATAAGGATAAATGTATGATGTCTTACAAGTTCCGTCATTGAGGGATGTCATTATTTGTTAGTTTACACAGAGTATTCAAGATGAGGTACATGATTCTTATCATTCCCCATGCTTCAAGCTCATATGAAGTAGATGAGAATCACATGGTCTTGAGCTTGGATGTTCTATGAAAACTGACATTACGACGTCATTTGATGATAGACACTGGGAGAGTCATGTCAATTTATGAATATCAGGTCAGATGGACATCGTTAGGATATGCATAGCATGCACAACTTGGTGGAATCCTAATGGATGTTACTACTGGTTTATCTACATGAACTAAGCCAAAGTGAAAGGCTAAGGGTTCCTTTAGCTAAAATGCCCCTATATGACTAAGGTTATGGACTTCGATAAGTGAGTCTAGAATTCTTTTGATAACTTGATTGCCCCCTTTTAGGACTTGGGTTATAGACTCTGGTCATATGAATTTGGTCAATGCACGAGTAAAGACTAAAAGTGATAATACCATATCTTGATCATCCAGTGACTCGAGTGAATCATGGTGGCGATCTCATTTAGTATTATTGAGGCTTTTCAAGACCAATGGTGCATGTGTGAAGTGTAGTGCAAATGCAGTGGTGAGGGGCTCTATATGATTAGGCATTGCACAATGAGAAATAGTTATTTTTGAGTTGATCTCTTTTACTTAGAAGTCCCTAGTAGAGTCACCACTGTGAGTGACCTATTTTTCAACTTTTCTATTGTGTTTTGCATCTTTTGGTTTTGAGATGAATTGGTTTCGTAAGGGTCTTTTATTTCTGAGGGACATGGCAACTTTACTAAATAGGGATAGATGATTGGTCTCGAGAGGAATGAGATGTTTTTATTTTATTTTATAGAGTCGCCACTTGAATTTTATAAAATTAGGAAAAGAAAAGGGACAACATTGGGTCACTCAACAAGTATTGTCCCCAATAGAGATTTTCGGGTTCGGGGGATTGCTTATACTTTTTGACTATTTCTCATTATAGGATCTTCAATGTTTAGCTAACATAACACCATAGTTTCGGTAGTGATTGTTTGTATAGCATTCACACAATTCACCAAATAGTGGAAGATAATAAAGCTAAAGTTATTATTACATCACTTTCCTAATAAAATACATATAAAAGGAAAAAAAAGATTGTAGAAAGGTAAATCTAGTGAATCTATAAAATAAATGTGATCATTCACACAGCTTGCTAGATCATATGAACAATGGGATAAGCAATGGATGCTCGATCATTTGAAAGGATAAGTGAAATGTAGATGATCATGCATGCTTGCAGTGATTATTTATGCTATGATGATAATATAGGGGATGCATGATGTCATCATTAGATTGGAAACATGATGACTATATTTCAGGATATGAATTTTTCATATTATTGATATTTATGATGTGATTTCATGTTTTAGAATTAGAGGATGCAAAATAATGATATGAAATGAGCATAAAAAAGCATAGATTATTCATACAGCATACAAAATTGCCAGTCTCATCACACAAGCACAACAATATTCTTAAATGTTGGCAATAATAAAATAAAGTGCAATGCGATAAAATAAATATGCTAAAATGATTGTGTGGTCCTCAGACTCGTCTAAGCTTACATAGGTTTTGAAGCTTTAGCTTCAAGGGATTTTCAAGCTTTCTTCGTTAAGAGGTTTAAAATGCCAACATAATGATGCTAGTTTGCATACCTCTGAAGCGTACTTTGATGAAGATGAGGCTTGGTTTGGTGGAAAAGATGTCTAATCTCCTAAGAAAAAGATAGTGGGAGAGCAAAAACTATATGGAAAAGGGTTTCCAACGCCTTCGATTGGACAGATTTTTGAGTGTGTGTGTGTTTCCACTTGCTTCCCCCCTCAAAATGGGGTGTAAAGGCACCTATTTATAATGAAAAGTGTGGGGAAAAGGGGGGTACAGGTGTGGTTACACGTGCATCCATAGGATGGAGTGTGTGGCTATGTAAAGTGCGTGTGATTGCACCCTTGGTGCGTGGTCACATGCTAGTGCATGGCACACTTTCGCGCTTTATTTAGGTCTTAGACTTGCTATTCCGAGGTTGGTTCCTATTTTGGGCCTTCCGAATGCATTTTCAAAGTTTGTTTTGTCAAATTCAGCCTTAATTTTAGCATGTGACACCTAGGGGTGTTTACGTGCACTTCTGAGTGATATGCGCTAATCCTTAGGTTGTTTTGGACTATTTTGAGACCACTTCTGAAGGTTTTAGAGCCTTTTGGATGTGTTTTCCAAAGTCTGTTTTGTCTGGTTTGGCTTCTATTTTAGCATGTGACACCTAGGGGAGTTTATGGCTTTATGCGTAATTCTAAGTGACATGCGCTGATTCTCGAGTTGTGTTGGACTATTTTAGGACCACTTCCAGAGGTTTTGGAGCCCTTCAGACATGTTTCTAAAGTCCATTTTGTCAAAATCGATTTCTATTTTTTCATGAAGTTAGGTCTTGATTTAATGAAATTAACACTGACCCAACAAGCTGAGTGTTCTGAGGAATGAAATCTTGGAACAAGCTTTTTGTTGTTTTGATAATTCATATTTCATAAGGTCAGAGCATAAATTAATGGTTCAGTGATCAACTTTGCACACTGGTGGGGTCGGTTAGGTTTTCTAAAGTTGCACACTTTAGAAGTGTTATGTAGGAGTATACTTTAGTCATTTTGGAGGTTCGTTTCATCATTGGACCATGTTTAAGGACAGTCAAATTTGAGGTATGACATCCACTTTATCGACACATTTAGGGTCAACATGAATACAGTCCATTTATCAATTGTGTTAAATTTTTTAACCTTAAAACGACATAAAAATTAAACGCGTTATATGGATACAACACATGTAACCCATTTATCTAAATGGGTTATACGGATCATAAAATTTAACACGACCTAGTTAACATCTATAACATTTATAATATATAAAGTTACTATTTTTCATAAAAAAATTTAAAAATAATGTCTATAATTTAGCAATTTATATAATATAATTATAAAAATATTATTTTTATAAAAAAAATTTGCAATAAATAACTGATTTATTATTTAAAAACATAAAAAATTATAAGGATTTTTAATAGGTTGTGTTGTTTTGTGTCAAGTTGACACAACCCAACACAACACGTATAATCAAATGGGTTTACATGTTAATTCACAAGCTGAACTAGTTAAACTATGTTATAAATGGATTGACCCATTTCTGATGCGAGTCCATTTAACCTAAATCTAATTCACTAAATTTATGTATTAGGAGAATTGTGTTCATGTGTTATTTCCCATTTCACAACCTACTAACAAGCTTAATCACTAAAAATAAAAAACTAATTGACAACATACATATGAGCTTAATATAGCTAAAAGTGAAAAAAGAAAAAATCAATGATATATATACATACCATTAATAAGGAGAGGTTTAGGGTGTGTTTACTTTATGTAAACTACTCCAGTTTTCTAGAAAATTTTTCAAAATAAAAATAGAAAGTAAAAATTTATGTTTACTTTGGATATTTTCATAAAATTTCCACTTGAAATGTGTTTTTACTATTTTCACAAATTTAAAAGAAAAGTGTAAAACAATTTTTTTTGTTTTCTAAAATTTTCCTTATTAAAAATATAAGGTGAAAACTCTGTGTTTTCATTTGAAAACATGCACTTTTTGTTAGGCATAATTTCTACTTCCATTTTTTTTAAGCCCTAGAAAACAAAGACAAAAAAACTCTCTTCTCCTCTTTGCTTTGGTACGTACTTCTCCCTCCCTACTACTCTTTTTCTACCCATCAAATTCCTTCTCCTTTATACTATGGTATGCATGTTTTATTTTGGAATAAAAATATGCTTTTTTACTTGATTGATTACTAGGTGTGATGTATATATCTTATTTTTTTGTTTTTTTTTTCTTTTATAGTTTTGCTTTTATTGTATAATTGTATGTTGATTAGCTCCTAGATTGTTATTAATTAAGATCAAATCACTAGTTTAAGCACTAACAGTGCGGTATGTCATAATGGGTTTTTTTTCCTTCCTAAAAGTTGCATTGCAGAGATACCATGCAGTTGGAAGCTTTATTTTATACAATATGTATGTGGGGGTTTGGTAGTTCAATAAATTGCTAATTAAGTATGGTCATCTTCATAACAAAGCATCGTTAAATTTCTAAATTACTAGAGCATACCGTTGTAACTTATGACTCAAATGCAAATGCTATGTTTGTTGTAGAACATATTTGGCAAATGTTTTATGCGGTAATGTACATATTAATTAAATACTCTTACAATGGTTATTTAATATTTAATTTATGAATGTTGATTGGAACTAATTTAAAATATATGCCAATATGTAGAAGCATTAAAACTTTAAGAGCTTAAAAAAAAGGTTGTAAAACTTATGAATTACTTGGGTAAGTTTTTAGTAAATCAATTGCTACTGGGCATCTTCACCATGCATCTACACAATTACCAACTAATTCAGATGATGAGCATCAAAATGAGGAAGAATTTCTTAACAAAGGTGTGCATGTGATTGAGGGTGAAAAATCTAGTACAAATAGCTCAAAGAAAAGAGTTAATGATGATTTTCCTCTAGGTTATGTCCATGTTAAAAAAGAATCAAAATTGGAAAAAAAAATATTATTTGGATTCAAGATAGCCTAAAGGCCAATGAGGTATAGTGATTAAGGTTATAGATATCTTACGGTTCTACTCTGATTCTCTAGTTTTACCTAATTATGTCCATCTATTTTCGTCTGTGTGTAGTTTTATTGATGTGATTATATTTTTGAGCATTTGCATAAAATGCATGTATAAAATAAATAAATATAAATATAAAAACATATTATTATGAAGCTTGGTTGTTTATACCTTTAGGTTGCATGTATATATATAATAATAATTCACTCAGTGAGGTTTGATTCCACTTAATTAATTTTCAAGATTTCTCTCTTCATGCCTCACACAGTAGTTCTCTTCATTAGACTCATTCTTTACCAGTTGACTTATGTAAATTTTAAACTATCATTTCTCTATATTCTTAGATGCTGCAATAGTAGTATGGTTTTGTTGTATTATGTTTGGTAACCTAAGCACTCTTCATGTCCTTGGGGTTGTATATTTAAAGATTTGTGACCACACATACACACACACACACACACTCATATACAAATGATTTTCTATTCATTTAAGAAGTTTTAATTTTGAGGTAAATTTATGTTTATGTTTTGTATGAGTTTTATATTCTAGGGTTGCTAGAATTCATGTGAATTCTCATTCCTTAGCAGTGGTCATGACCTTTGGGTTTAGGTCGTGAAAAAGTTACTAACAGAGCCTAGGTTTAGTATTGTATGACCTAGGTTAGTAAAGTTTGAGTTTTCTTTGAAACTACTGCAGTAATTAGGTTCACCTATGTCCTTGAAAAGTCTTCCTTTCTATTAGTTTTTCACATAACCGTTAGGATTTCTATTGTTACTTGAATTCTATATTTTGTTTCTTTTCTTTTCAAAATGAGGAGAGCATGAGTCGCTCCACTGACCAACAAGGCCGATGATGGAGAGTCTTATCAAGATGAAGCTCTACCCCATATGTGTTGGGTTTTATAATACGTAACACAGTGGAAACAAAACTTTTAACCATAAAACCTATATCCTCGATCCATAATTTGAATTAGATTAATTAAAAGGGTTTCTAAACACTCACCAAGATTATCTAATGGCAAGATAGTTGGAAGGAAGAGAGGGGGTTCACTCTGGTGACACCCTACCTTGAGCTTTTCGTGTCTTTTTATCATATTAAGATGTCACCAAAAGATCACATCCTCTATGGTATCCACATGAACAAGATAATCCAAAGTAAAGTAGGTCTGTTAAAACCTTTGTTATCTCATAACATGTTTTCTCTTTGTCTTTTCTTTTCATAAAAGAAATATAGGAAGAAGAAGGAGAAAAGGTGGCTTAACCTTTTTCATAAACCCTAAAGAATGAGATTTATTTATATCCATCCTTTCTAAGGTTTTATATATCTCCACTTTCCAAAATGGTTTTGGTAAGTTTAAACTTCTCTTTTTATTTTGATTTTAATTCCAAATTAGGATAACTATTGTAAGCACCCAATTTCGGGATGCAATTGTGCATAATTGTGACGTAAGCCCCTATAATGAAATTCATTCAAAAATTGAACTTGGTTGTCGATTTTCTGGACTTTAAGGACTAAATTGCAACATTTTTAAGGTTTGATTGCAAATTAGTCATTTTTCAGGGGTCTTTTGGTAATTAAAAGTGAAAAAAATAATAATTTTTAGGATCGGCATTATACAATGTCGGTCGGCATTGCACAGTGCCAACGCGTAATAAGTCCTTTTTTTTATTTTTCACGTATTTTTTCTTATTTTTTATCAATTTTTTTAGTGTTTTGATTGGTTGAAAATTCAAATTTTATATGATATAGCATTGTATAATGCCGATGCGCAATAAGTCCTTTTTTTTATTTTTCACGTATTTTTTCATATTTTTTATCGATTTTTTTAGTGTTTTGATTGGTTGAAAATTCAAATTTTATCTGATAAGGTTTTTTTAAATGCAGAAGATTTTTGAAATAAAAAAACCAAACACTATCTAATCATCAGTCCATTCCTCCTTTGGAGGAAGTTCAGTATGTGCAAAGTCTGCATTTAAAAGTAGAGTCTGCACGCTTGCGTAGGGAGGATTTTTTTGGGAGGTTTTTTTTCTTCTTTGACGTAGAAACTTGACTGTGTAGAAACCCTAAAACACTAAGACATCATTGAGAACGCTGGAGCACCAAAAAACTTCGAATTTGTCGAAGCTCTTTTCTATATAATTCTTTCAACCAAAACAGTCCAACACTATTTTTTAAGCCTGAGTCCAGAATTGGCAACAGTTTCAATAGTGAAAATCCTAGTCTGAGGGGCTAAAGCATATGCACAATATTTTTTCTTTCTTCTCTTCTCTTCTTGTAAACCTTTTTTATTTTTTTATTTCGTTATTGTTTTCTTATTTCATTACTAATCTAATTTTTTGTGTGTTTTTGTTTGATGCTCGATTGTGGATTGAGGAGGAAACAGTCTAAAATCCAAAAATTGAACAAAAGATCCATAGAATGCTATGGATGAACCTGTATTATTTTTTTAATAGTTCTTAGGACTTTTTATTTTTCCCTTTTTGTTGTTTTATATAGTTATTTTAATTTCTAGGTGTATAATCATTTAATTTAATTTTTGTACGTAGTTTGTAATAGTCCCAGTAGTGGGAATAGTGAAAATTTAATTTTCTGTACTTTAAAATTAATTAGTAATTAAAATCAATGGTGACAGTAGCTTAAATTAGGGTTTGCATGTAATTAATTTAGGGTTTTTTTTTATAGAAAATCACTGTAATGTTTATTTGATCCATTTTTTTGTGTATTATTTGTTCTAGGCTTATTTTTATGTTTTTGTGCCCCAAGCCCACGTTTAGGTCTAACCCACTTAATAGGCTTAAAAAATGATTTAGGTTTTTTAGATAATTGAAATAAACTTAGGCCCATTAGATTAATTAGATTTTAGGCCTACTTAGTTAATTAAAATTGTTTAGAATTAGCTCAGCTCACTTAATTTCATTTCTTTTAAAATAAATAAACTTAGGCTCATATTTCACTTAAAATAAAACCAATTTAGACTTAGGCCCACTAATTTAATTTTTCTTTAAAATTGAATAGACTTAAGCCCATATCTTAGAAAGATTAAAAATAAATAGATCTAGGCTCACTATTTAATAAAATGTAGGCCCACCTTTATTCCATTTCTCATTTGTAAATAATATGTAGACTTAGCTAACTTATAGAATAAAATTAACATAGTTTAGACATAGGGACATTGCCTTTTTTATGCATTTTTACTTGTAATTTTATTGACCAGTTGCCTTTTAGCTTAGATGGATGTTAATTAGGGTTTAATAAAATTGCATGTAATTAGAGGATGAAATAATCATTTATAAAATTATTCTAAAAGAACACAAGACTAAGAGAAGTTAGTATTTCGTATCAAGAATCTCCTAGTTGTGGTGCTAGCTTTCTTTTATAGAATCGAGTACCACCTTTTCAATCTGTCCCAGTTATTACCTTGGGTGGCGACTCCTCATCTCCACGCCATGTCTTTGTGACAGTGGTAAGTGTGTTCTCTAAGGCCCTGAGCCTAAATAGTGTCATGGTTACTAAAATCTTGGATGCACGCTAAACCTTGCCATCTACAACTATTACCTTAAATAAATTAGGAAATAAATAAATAAATAAATAAATAAATATATATATATATATATATATATATACTTATTTATTTAATCTTACATAGAGATAATTATTGGGCTTATTAACTTAAGTCTGCTTTGGGCTTATTCTAAGTGTGCGACCCTGTAGGTTCACACAATGTTGGTAGTGGGCCTAAAATTCCCATTTTAGCTCATAAGTCATAGTTGGTCTCTAGCAAGACATTATGACTACCTAAGTTATGTGAAGTCTAATAATCCAACACAACCTAATACACAGCGTGTACTATAGTCCTTTTGTCACATGATTTCATGATTGAACATAAGGTATGGATTATGTCATCCCTATATTTGTTGAATTATATTATTTCTCGATCCCAAGTAGACTGACACTGATAACTCTTTATCATTCTATCATGACCATGCATTTCTCTTCAGTCTAACTCATCGAGGGGCCCAAAAAATATCTTCTTAAAACAATTGAGGGACAAATTCCATCTTAACCACTCACATTCCTCATGTAACTCATTCTATATCCAATCGCAACCTATTTTACCATCTGGTTAAAGAATGGTGTAGGAATTTATCAAAATAGAGAACTTATAATGCAAGAAACCATGGGATCTTAGGTCAGAGGACTCAAATAATAATATTATAATGAGAATTACCTATGATAATAATCCATGTGGCATTCTTATAGTGGGTTAATCCAATAGATCATTTCCCTAAATATGTACACATGAGTTTGACTTAACATTTCATATACATGATCAGTAAACCTTAATCATCAATCAACCTCATACTAGTCTTTATTCATTGTTATTCTTACAACAATAATCGACTAGGGATATTTAGATTAGAATTCAAGCATCACCTAAGAGTTTTACTATGAAATCATATACTTGATGATCGTAGAAGAATTAACTAATGAAGGATAATACTAGAATTAACCAATAATAATAAAAATGCCTCTTTATTATTAAAATAGAAATATAATAATGTCAAAGTATGGCCATTGCATAATTGGCCTAGGGAATATCACTAATAATCTCCCACTTACACTAGGCCCAATCAACATTGTATCTCACACCCATTGACCTAGTATGGCTTTCTGCTTAGCATGTAGAAGAGGCTTAGTTAGTGGATCAACAACATTGTAATCTATTTGTACTTTGCATATTTTCACTTCTCCTCTTTTAATGATCTCTCTAATGGGATGATAATGCTTGAGTATATGTTTAGATCGTTGATGTGATCTGGGTTCCTTAGCCTGTGCTATGGTTCCATTATTATCACAATACAAGTCCACTAGATTTGATATACTTGGAACAACTCCTAATCCATTTATGAACTTCTTAATCCAAACAGCTTCCTTGGTTGCCTTAGAGGCAGCTATATATTCAGATTCTATTGTTGAATCGGCAACGGTCTCTTGCTTTGAACTTCTCCAGTTTACTGCACCTCCATTTTAAAAAAACACATAACCTAACTGCGATCGGAAGTCATCTTTGTTAAATTAGAAGCTAGCATCTGTGTAACCATTTGCAACTAGCTCATCTTCCTACCCACCATACAGTAAAAATGCATTATTAGTCCTTCTCAAGTACTTAAGGATATTCTTAACTGTTATCAAGTGACTTTCACTTGGGTTTGATTGGTATCTGCTCATTATGGTCAGAGCATATAAGACATCTGGTCGAGTGCATAACATGACATACATGATGGATTTAATAGTAGAAGCATATGAATTTTACTTATACGGTCTCGCTCATCTTATGTCCTTGGACATCAAGTCTTGCTAAGACTAATGCCATGGGACATTGACAAGATTCCTCTTTTAGAGTTTTACATACTAAACCTATTTAGTACCTTGTCAATGTAAGTTCTCTGACTTAGGCCAATAAGCCTCTTAGATCTATCTTTATAGATCTTGATGCCTAAAATATAAGTGGTTTCACCTAAGTCTTTCATTGAGAAACAATTCCCTAACCATGATTTAACATTTTGTGGAGTAGGAATATCATTTCCAATGAGTAATATGTCATCAACATATAGCACTAGAAAAACTATTGCACTCCCACTAATTTTCTTGTAAACACAAGGTTCATCTTCATTCTTGATGAATCCAAACTCTTTGACTTCTTCATCAAAATGAAGATTCCAACTCCAAGAAGCTTGCTTTAATCCATAAATAGATCTTTGAAGCTTTCAAACCTTTCCAAAATTCTCAAGATTAACAAAATCCTCTAGTTATGTCATATACACATCCTCAATTAGGTTTCCATTAAGGAAAGCTATTTTGACATCCATTTACCATATCTCATAATCATAGTATGCATCTATGGCAAGGATAATTTAAATGGATAATAACTGGTGAAAAAGTTTTATCATAGTTTATACTATGTGTTTGTTTGAAATCCTTTGCAACTAGTTTTGCCTTAAAGGTATGCACATTGCCATCCATGTTAGTTTTTCATTTTGAAAACCAATTCGCACCAAATAGTTTTTAAACCTTTAGGTGGATCAATCAAAGTCCATACTTGATTATTATACATGGATTGCATTTTTGATTTCATGGCCTCTAACCATTTCTTAGAGTTTAGATTATCCATGGCCTCTTAGTAGGTTGTGGGCTCACTTTGATCCACAATCATTACATCACTATTTTATGTCATGAGAAATCCATATCTCTCAGGATTATAATGTGTCCTACCATACCTTATGGGACCTTGTGGTACTAGTGTAGATTCAACTTTTACTATTGATCCAGTTAAGGTTCCATATGTGGTATAATGTTATTCTGGGAATCTTGAATTTCTTCAAGTTGTACCTTACTCCCACTTGTTCCTTTAGAAATATGTTCTCTTTCCAAAAAGATACCATCTCAAATAAGAAACACTTTTTTCTCAAAAGTATTATAAAAGTAATATCCTTTGGTTTCTTTAGGACATCCCATAAAAAGTCACTTGTCTGATTTAGTTGCTAATTTATTTGAAATTTGATGCTTCACATAAGCCTCACATCCCTAAATCTTAAGAAAAGATAAATTGAGAGTTTTCCCATTCCATATCTCATATGGTGTCTTATCAATTGCCTTTGATGGAACTCTATTAAGAAGGAATGAAGTAGTTTCTAGAGCATAACCCCAAAAGGAGATTAGAAGATCTAACTGACTCATCATAAATCGAACCATATATAATAAAGTTTGATTTCTTCATTCAAATACACCATTCCATTGTGGTATTCTTGGTGGAGTCAATTGTGAAATTATTCCACAATCTATAAGATGATCAATAAATTCTTGGCTTAAATATTCGCCACCTTGATAAGATTTTAGTGCTTTAATATTCTTACCAAGTTGATTTTGTACTTCATTTTTTAAAATTTTGAACATTTTAAAAGATTCATACTTGTGCTTCATTAGATAGACATAGCCATATCTACTAAAATCATATGTGAAAGTAATGAAGTACTGATAACCTCCTTTAGCAATGGAATTTAATGGACCACACACATCAGAATGTATAAGGCCCAATAAGTCATTAGCTCTTTCCCTATGTCCAGTAAAAGGTGTCTTAGTCATTTTCCTAATAAACAAGAATCATAATTTTTAAATGATTTAAAATCAAATGACTTCAAAGGTCCATGTTGATGGAGTTTCAAAATGCGTTTCTCATTTATATGGCCTAAATGACAATGCTAAAGACAAATTTTGTTTAAATCATTAGATTTAAATTTCTTTGTATTAATGTTATAAATGGACTTTTCATTAGTGTCTTTTATGTCTAAAACATAAAAACCATGATTTCATAGAGCATATCCATAGAAAACATTATCATGATAAATGGAGAATTTATTATTCCTAATAATAAATTCAAAACATTATTATCTAAACAAGAAACAAAAATGATATTCCTACTCATAGCAGGTGCATAATAATAGTTTTCCAAACTTAAAACAAGTCCACTAGGCAAAGTTAATTCATAAGTTCCTACAACTAATATAACAACTCTTGCTTTATTTCCAACTCTTAGGTCAACTTTACCTTTAACTAAGATTCTACTCCTTTTTAGACCTGCATATTAGTACAAATGTGAGATCCAGAACCTGAACCCTAAGAATCAAAAGTAGATAAATTGATTTCTATAACATGAATACCTGAAGAGGTAGTCACACTACCCTTATTCTTCTTCATATCATCCATAAAGAGCTTGCAATTTCTTTTCTAATGGCCCAACTTATTGCAGAAAAAACATGCTCCTTCCTTAGGTAGTTTTGCTTAGGGTTCAGGTTTAGGCTTGGGTTTAAGCTTCTAAAAGCCTTTAGAAGCCTTAATTTTGCCTTTACCCTTTCCCATCCTTTTAACACCTTTCCCTTTATTAACCATTAGAACATCCTTGGTATTTTTAATATTCTTCTCAACAATCTTAAGCATCCCATGCAATTCAGAAATAGTATTTGTTCATGCCATGCATAATAAAACCATTATATATTTCTAGTAAAGACTGGAGAATAATATTAATGGCTAATTCTTGCTCGTTCTTAAGACCAAGTCTGCCAAGATCTTCAAGTTGACCTTTCATCTTAAGAATATGAGAACCCACAGAGCTGCCAGTAGTCAACTTGTAAGAAAGCAATGCCTTTATGGTGCTAAACCTTTCAATTCTAGCTTGGTCTTGGAACATTTCCTTGAGATGGCCTATCATGGTATAAGCATCCATTTCCATCAATTGCTTTTGTAGTTCTGATTCCATGCATCCAAGCATGAGGCAAGTGACATCAATAGAGTCATTAAAATGCTTACTATGAGCATCCTTTTGAGCTCTAGAAACATTAGCAGTTGGTTCATCTGGGATAGGTTGATCAAGGTTATATTCCTTTCTTTCTTGCTTAAAAAAAATTCTTAAGTTTTTGTACCAGTTAAAGAAGTTAGTCCCATTAAGCTTATCCTTCTTAAGGATCGATCACAGTGACAAATTAGATGTTATGTTTGATGCCATTATCTATAACAAATTTATATGCAATGTACTTAGTATTTGATCAAGTTATTTTAATAAGGCATAATTATAAATCCCATAAAAATTTATTCAAATAAATAACCCTCAAGTTAACTTATAAATTTTAGTGGGCCAAGATCCATATTTCACCATACTCTAAGTGAGCTTTTACTCATCGCCTAAAGATATGGTTTTTAGGTAGGCAACTCTTACTAATTACATCTCATGTAACTCTTGGAAGGGTATGGGATTTGACATCACATGTCCTGGCTAAAATCCCATCTAATGCCTAGGTCCAAAACCCTTTTAATGACCTAGTTAAGTCAAACCATAATGAACGTTTGGAAATCACTCTTTTCTAACTTGCCTTCCTCAGATATTTTAATACACCCTACTATAGCTGACCCATATATAATAATCTAAGGCTTGACAAGCATTTAAGCATATAGAACGTATCATGGTGACTTAATATTGAATGAGGGCTCCCATTTATTTTACCTTGTTTGGATATTATTATGTTATAGACATACATCACATGCATAGCATCTTATACATAATATAATAATAAAGTAATAGAGTAAACGTGACATAGCATGACCCAAATATAAATTGATCTTTATAAGCCAATATGAAGATCAATGATCAATCCTAAGTAATAAGTCTTCCTTCATTCTGAGCCTTTCACCTTGGATTTCCACTTTGAGTTTCCACCATGGATCTCCATCCTTGGCCTACTTTTGAGTCTCCATGTTGGGTCTTCATTTACATTACTTAATAAAATAAAATTACAACAAATGAAAAATAACTCGCAGGTCATATTTAATAAACTATAACCTATAAAAATGAATAAAAAAAATCCAATCACATTGGTCTTAAGGGCCATGCTATGCACCATACATAATACACTAAACATATAGAGCATAATAAATTAATTTTTATTAAAATCAATTATTATGGTGAGAATGATTTATGTGGCAGATCCATTCGGTGATCTCGCTAACCAATTAATGGATAAGGGTTCATTAGTATGTTCAAAACATGTTAATTTCGTTCAACACTTAAACAAGAATGCAAACAATCTTTGCATCTAAACTATGCAAATTTGCATAGTGCACATGGCCGTGTGCACTGTATAATGTCAAAAATTTATGCAATGCTGTTATGTGCATGACATGCAATCTGTACATTTGAATTTCTACACTCGAAAAGAGCATGTATTTTCTAAAAATTCATACTATAAATGGTTTTTAATCGTATTAAACAACCATAGAAATTAATCCAATTAATGTACAAAATTATTTTTAATATATATTTAATTAAATCATCACATAGAAATGTTTAATTGATATTCTAAAAACACTTTTCAAAATCAAATGCATATGTATCATATATTGTTGACCTTAGCAATAATCAATATTAATTTTGATCTTAAAAAACTTAATTTTGAGCATTTAATTTGTTTTTTTTAAGTGTGTATAAGTTAGGACCCTATTGGAAGTTGAAATGAAGTATGATTATCTTGGGCTGATTCGACCTCTAAGATTCAAGAAGGCTTTTGACATCCTTAGAGCTTTATAATGAGAAAATTATCCTCTTCACATTTGAATTAAACATCTTGAGCTTTCTAAATTTGGCTTATTTTTCAAAATAAAAGTTCATTTGGGTGTGTAAATATTGAGTCGAAATCAACATATGCATCTGCCATTTTATATTGCATAACTCTTAGTATTTTAGACATATCTAGAGCTATAGAAATCCAATTGAAGTAAGTCAAAATGATATGAAAAGATAAGTCAAATATCTACAACTTTAATGAAGAAATTTTGGGGTAAATTAAAATTCCTTCAATATAAAATCACTAGTTCAACTTGTGTATAGTTGTTTAATAGTAGTCTGCATTTTATATTGCATAACTCTTAGTATTTTGGATATATCTTGAGGTAAAGAAGTCTAATTGAGGTGATTCAAAATGATATGGAAAGCTAAGTCAAATAACTATAACTATTATAAAGAAAAATTAGGAAAAATCAAACATCTTTAGTAGCCCATTATAATTTCAATCCATGCATAGCTGTCTAACAGCATCACCTTCAATAATTCAAAATTATAAACATTGAATTCAAAATCTAAATGTTGGACACATTATTTTCATCTCCAATAGCTATATTTTGAGTGTTTATCTATATAAACACCTCTAGAGCTGAATGGAAGTTAAGAAACTTGTTTATCATTCATTCTTTCTTAAGCTATCAATTGAGCTCTCAAATTCTCTTAAATAATTCTTGTTTGTATAACTTTTGTAAGAGTTGGTTGTGTCTTAGAAATAGAATTTCTCTTCATCTTAAATCTTGGGATAGATTAGAAGGAAAGTGAGATTTATTTTTAAAGGAATTAGTTTTAATGTTATCCATTGAAACACTTAGGATTTGGTTTTTGAGTGAGATTTGAAAACTCAAGTTGTAAGGTTGTAAGAGTGAGGCATAAAACTCTTATGTAATCTCAATCTTATGAATAAGATTATGGGTGATTGAAAATCCTAACTTGGGGATAAGTTGGGTGGAGACGTAGGATTGTTGTTGAATCCAAACTCCTTAAATTTTTGTGTTCTTCATTCTTCCTTCTCAACTTCCATTCAATTCTTGCAAAAATTCTTTTAATTTCTCATTTTTATTTGATAGTCCTATGCACCCCCCCCTCTAGGACTCTTTTCATATATATATATATATGCAAAAACCAATTTACACATCTTATGAATATATCGCATATATTATAAAATCAATCTAATCAAATTACAAGCGGCTTTGATACCATTTTTGGGTTTTATGATACATAAAGCAGTGGAAAATAAAAATTTTAACCATAAAACCCATAACCTAGATACATGTAATTCGACTTAGATTAATTAAGAGGGTTTCCAAACACTCACCAAGATTATCTAATGGCAAGATAGTTGGAACGAAGAGAGGGGGTTCACTCCGGTGACACACTACCTCGAGCTTTTTGTGTCTTCTTATTGGATTAAAACGTCACCAAAAGATCACATCCTCTATGGTATCCACACGAATAAGATGATCTAAAGCAAAGTAAGTATGCTAGAACCTTGATTGTCTCATAACATGTTTTCTCTTTATGTCTTTTCTTTTCATAAAATAAATGTAGGAAAAAGAAGGAGAAAAGGAGGATTAACCTTTTTCATAAACCCTAGAGAATGAGATATATTTATAGCCATCCTTTTTAGGGTTTCATACATCTCCATTTACCAAAAAAGTTTTAGTAAGTTTAAAATTCTCTTTCTATTTTGATTATAATTCCAAATTAGAATCCTTTCCTATTTATTTTAGATAACTATTAACTTAAATAAATTAGGAAATAAATAACTACTATATATATATATATACTTATTTATTTAATTTTACATAGAGATAATTATTGGGCTTATTAACCCAAATCTGCTTTGGGCTTGTTCTAAGTGTGTGATCCTGTAAGTTCACACAATGTTGGCAGTGGGCTTAAAATTCCTATTTTAGGCCATAAATCATAATTGGTCTCTCATAAGACATTATGACTACCCAAGTTATGTGAAGGCCCATAATCTGACATAACCTAATACACAGCATGTACTATAGTCCTTTTGTCATATGATATCCTGATTAAACATAAGACATGGATTATGTCATCCTTATATTATTCAATCATATTGTTTCTCGATCCCAAGTAGATTGACATTGATAACTCTTTATTATTCTAGCATGGCCATGCATTTCTCTTCAGTCTAACTCATGGAGGGGCCCAACAGATATCTTCTTAAAATAACTGAGGGACAAATTCCATCTTAACATTCCTTACATAACTCATTCTAT
Organism: Mallotus nudiflorus; assembly: GCA_947683625.1. NCBI lineage: Eukaryota > Viridiplantae > Streptophyta > Magnoliopsida > Malpighiales > Euphorbiaceae > Mallotus > Mallotus nudiflorus. The sequence goes on along the minus strand of CANTUR010000605.1, from coordinate 870,822 downwards.
ATCCAATCACAACCTGTTTTACTATCCGGTTAAAGTATGGTGTAAGGATGTGTCAAAATATAGAACTTATCATGTAGGAAATCATGTTAATCTCAGGTCAGAGGACTTAAATAAAACTATTATGATATGAATTACTAATGACAATAATCCATGTGGTATTCTCATAGTGGGCCGATCTAGTACATTATTTTCCTAAAATATGTACCTATACGTTTGACTTAATATCTCATATACATTATCAGTAAAACTTAATCATCAGTCAACCTCATACTAGTCCTTATTCATTATTATTCCTACAACAATAATCAATTAGAGATATTTAGATTAAAATTCAAGCATCACTTAGGAGATTTACTATAAATTCACATACTTTATGATCTTAATAGAATTAACTAATCAAGGATAATACTAGAATTAGCCAATAATAATAAAAATGCCTCTTTATTATTAAAATAGAAATACGACAATGTCAAAGTATGGCCATTACATAATTAGCCTAAGGCATCTCATTAACACTATGCAGCTAGCTAGGCGTAGAGGTAAAGGTAGACCTAGAGGGGTAGGTGGTCACTATAGACAATGAGAACAACAGGATTAAGAGCCTACAACTCAGGATTTAGATGATGCTGCTTATGCAATGGTACAATAACTATGACTCAGGTGGTACCACCTATACAACCTTTATTTTAGTAAAGAGATTTAAGTATGTTAGATCCATACGCAGCGACGTTTTATACTAGAGATGGTAGGATCTCGTATGGTGGGACTTTAGATCTATTGCATTTTCTTCATGCTATTGAGTCGAGGATTCTAATGGGGTAACTGAGTATTAGAGGATGCTCATTGTGGACTTGTCTATTGAGGGGGTAGCATTGGATTGGTTTATTCAGATGATTTAGCCCCATATGACTACTCTTACTTGGACTCAGTTCAGAGGGAGGTTTATAAGACAGTTTCATCTAAAGCCAATGAGGATGAGCTACAGACTTCAGTTGACTAATATATCTAGAGATGATTGATCAGTGGAGGAGTATATGAGGGATTTTTTCAAACTATGTCACTATACTGAGGATATAATGAGGGATCATTACTTTGCCATCACAACTTATGTCACTGGCTTAGGGATTGCTTTTGTCAGGATGCCTAGAGTAGGCTTAATTCTAGAGGAAGTGGTGGATTTAGCTTGAGAGATTGAGTAGAGGCTCAATAGGTAGGGAGTTATGTTTGATTATTATTAAACTGGAGGTGATGGAGTAGGAGGATCTCAGAGTGCATAGCATACAATATTTCAGATGGGCAGTACTAGTTAGCCTAGATGAACTTTTTAGCAAGGCCAAAGACCTCCGTATGGGGTCCATAAAAGTGGTAGACATGGTCATAGTAGGACACGTAGGCCTATCAAATTTGGTTCCAGTGCTACTAGCAACAGTAGTGGTTAGAGTTCGAGCTATAGTAGCATAAGGTCTACAGCTAGTGTTTATTAGACTTGTGGTAGAGTCCATCAGGAACCATGTTATATGGCTCCCAGAGCATGCTTCAGATGCGGACATACTGAGCACTATGCTAGATCGTGTCCTCATTCAAGTTTTTAGTGGCAGTTTCCTTAGTCTTCTACAGCTAGTGTAGCCCCAGAGTAGTTCAACTACCACTATTCCAGTATCATGGTACTTCCTAGTTTGTAGCCCAGTAGAGGTGAGGTAAAGGAGGCATAGGCAATGTTAGAGGTTTTGGGCAAAGTTTTACTAGTCAGCAAGGAGGCAGAGGATAAGCTCAATTTTTCATCCTCACTCAACAAATACTAAGGAATCCAATGTAGTTATAGCAAGTACACTTCCGGTATGTTATCTTAAGGCTAGAGTTTTGATTGATCCGAGTGCTAACCATTCTTTCATATTGCTTGTTTTTTCTTCCATGTGGGTTCGCAAGTTACAAGGATGACAACTCCATTATCAATTGCCACACCTTTGAGTGATTTGTTGCACACCAATGTTATCTTTCTTGGGTGTCCTGTGGTAGTAGAAGGTAGAGAATTACTAATAGACTTAGTGTTGTTAGATGTGTTTAACTTTGATGTAATCTTAGAAATGGATTGGTTGTCTCAGCATTATGCCTCTTTGGGTTGTCGTAGTAAGGTGGTGACTTTCAAAATTCCTGGTGAAAAGGAATTCAAGTTCTTTTATGATAAGAGTTTTACACCTTAGAATCTTATCTCCACTATTATGACAAGAAAGATGCTTAGAAAGGGGTGTCAATTATATCTAGCTTTGGTTAAGGACACAGCAGCAGAACAAAAATCTATTTCATATGTTCTTATAGCTTGTGAGTTTCCTGATGTCTTCCCTGATGAATTACTAGGTTTACCACCTTACAGAGAGATAGAATTTTGTATTGATATGGTTATAGGCATAGCTCATATCTCTATACCACCTTATAAGATGGCTCCTGCAAATTTAAAAGAGTTGAAGGAGCAGTTGTAAAAGTTATTAGATAAGGGTTTCATTAGACCCAGAGCTTCTCTTTGGGGTGCACCAGTATTGTTTTTAAAGAAGAAGGATGGTACACTCAGATTATATATTGACTATAGAGAATTGAACAAGGTGACTATTAAGAACAAGTATCCTCTTTTGAGGGTAGATGATTTATTCGATCAGCTTCAGGGTGCACTATTTTTCTCTAAAATTGACTTAAGATTGGGTTATCATCAATTACAAATCATAGAAGTCGACATTTTTAAAATGGCACTTCATATAAGATATGGCCATTTTGAATTCATTATGATGTCTTTCGGATTGTAATGCACCAACAAATTTTATGGATCTAATGAATAGGATGCTCATACCATTAGTGGATTAATTTGTGGTAATAGTCATTGATGACATATTGGTGTATTTGAAGAGCATGTGTATCATTTGAGATTAGTGTTATAGACATTAAAGGAACATTAGCTTTATGTTAAGTTCTCTAAGCGTGATTTTTGGCTTGAAAGTATGGAATTCCTTGGGCATGTAGTGTCTAAGGATAGTATTCAAGTAGATCCATAGAAGATTGAGGCAGTATCTGAATGGCATAGACTAACATCAGTCATAAAGATTTAAAGTTTCTTGGGTTTGGTAGGGTATTATAGGAGGTTTGTTTAGGATTTCTTGAGGATTGTAGCACCTATTACTTGCTTAACTTAGAAGAATATGAAGTTCATGTGGTTAGAAGTATGTGAGAATAGCTTTTAACTACTAAAAGAGAAGCTGACTACAGCCCCAATGTTGGCATTGCCTAATAGAGAAGACAAGCTCATTGTGTATTGTGATACTTCCAAAGTTGACCTAGGTTATGTATTAATATAGAATGGTAGAGTAGTAGCTTATACTTCCAGACAATTAAAGAAGCACGAGCATAACTATCCTACTCATGATCTAGACATGGTCACTATTATCTTTTCTTTTAAGATTTAGAGACATTATTTTCATGGGGTAACATGTGAGATTTTCACTAACCATAAGAGTTTGAAGTACATCTTTCAATATAGAGATTTGAATTTGAGACAAAGAAGATGGTTAGAACTTCTAAAGGACTATAATTATGACATTTTATACTATCCAGGCAAAGTTAATGTGGTGGCAGATGTGTTGAGCAAGAAGTCTTCGGGTAGTCTTGCTCATATTAGTGTGGAAAAGAGGCCTTTGATCCAAGAGATGCACAAGTTAGTAGACCAAGGATTGAGGATGAAGATAACCAAGTTAGGGGGATTAGTAGCCTAGTTCAGAGTTCGATCGATATTGAGGGATAGGATTAAGGCTGGTTAAAGCTGAGATTCTAACTTGGTAGAGCTTATGGAGAAAGTTTGTGAAGGGAAGTTTACTGATTTTAACCTTGATGATGAAGGTGTTCTGTGGATTAGTGGAAGGTTGTGAGTTCATGATGTGGACAACTTGAGAGAAGAGATCTTGGAGGAAGCTCATTTTGCAGCTTATAGTGTACATCCTGGTTCTACCAAGATGTACCATAATATAAAGGATATTTGTTGGTGGGATAGAATGAAGAGAGATGTAGTAGATTTGTTTACAAGTGTTTGACATGTTAGTAAGTGAAAGTAGAGCACCAGAAACCTTTAAGAAAACTTCAGCTTCTTCCAATTCTTGAGTGGAAATAGGAGAGAGTCACCATGGATTTTGTGCAAGGGTTACCTCGTTCAAAAGATGGATAAGGCTCCATTTGGGTGATGGTGGATAGGTTAATAAAATCATCTCACTTTCTACCAGTTAAAGCTACTTATCCAATGGCTAAATTGGCTATGTTGTACATCAAGCACATTGTTTGTCTTTATAAGGTGCCTGTTATTGTTTCTAATAGAGGTTTAGTGTTTACCTCATAGTTTTGCATAAGTTATAAGATGCATTGGGTACTAGACTTGATTTTATTACTATTTGTCATCCTAAGATAGATGTTTAGTCTGAGAGAATAATCCAAACAGTTGAGGATATGTTGAGAATGTGTGTAATGGATCTTAGAGGTGGTTTGGATGATTATTTTCCATTGGTAGAATTTTCTTTCAACAACAGCTACCATAGTAGTATTGAGATGGTGCCTTATGAAGCTTCTTATGGAAGGAAATGTAGATGCCCTCTATCTTCGAATAAAGTTGGAGAAAGAGAGCTAACTGGACCAAAAATTATTAAAGATGCATTCGAGAAGGTTGCTTTGATTAGAAAAAGATTGGAAATGGTAGCTAGTAGGCAAAAAAGCTATGTTGACTCAAAGCGAAAGGATGTGGAATTCCGAATGGGGGATTATGTGTTCTTGAAGATATCATCAATGAAGGGTGTTATGTGATTTGGTAAGAAGTGGAAGTTAGCACTGAGATACATTGGACCTTTTGCAATTCTGGAGAGAGTTGGTTTAGTTGCCTATCAATTGGCTTTACCTCAAAAATTTTCTCAAGTTCATATAGTGTTTCATGTTTTGATGCTTAGAAAATATTTTTCAGATCCTTCACATATTTTGCAGCCCCAGAGTGTGGAAGTAAATGAAGATTTGACTTATGAGGAGGAGCCAATTACAATTAATGACTATCAAGTTCGTTAGTTGTGTTTTAATAAGATTCCTATGGTCAAAGTCTTATGGAGGAACAATAATGTTGAAGAGCATATATGGGATATTGAGGCAGAGATGCGGGTGAAATATCCTTATATTTCTCCTTAGTGAAATCTTGTACTTTTTTTATTTGTTAAAATTTAAGGATGAATTTTTGTAAGGAGAGAAAATTGTAATAACTCGTATTTTGATTTTTAAATTAAATTATGAATTCTTAAGTGTCAAATATTATTTTTATGAAATTATTATTAAATGAGTATTTTAGTTAATTTTAATAATTTTTAAGAGTATGTTTATATATATATATATATATATATATATATATATATATATATATATATATATATATATATATATATATATATATATATATGTATGTATGTATATAGTGGGAGGAACTTTTATTTTTCAATATATTATATGTACTTTATTAAAAACAATTTCCCTTTGTTTTTTCTTCTCTACTACTTCTTCTTCTTTTCTTTCCTTCTCCTTTTTCTTCTTTCTCTCCCTCCCAACCATTATAACTAGGCACCGCCACCTCTATACCAGCCACCATGGTCGACACCTACAGCTCTAAACGTACCAGCAGCCTCCCTCTTCTACCAACTGACCACCCTTCTCCTCATTATCCTTTATTTTTTGGCCAACCAAAGACATTTGGGGTCGTTATTGCCACCTCCGATGTCATCAGACCTCGCTGGTGGTCTCAATGGACTCGTCTCCTTCTAGATAACATTTTCCCTCCATTAATTGAATTGATCTACACCGGCAACCACCTCAATTTGAAGTAAAATGAAATGAAATTGGAGTCAAGAGCTTTCCATTGATATTTGTTTTATAATTTTCTGATTTTTTTTTTAATTTTTTGATTTTTGGATGTTCATGTTACTCTTCCGGGTTGTTTTGGACCTGAGTGTTTTGATATTTTTATTAAATACTATAAATTGTGTAGATTAAAATTTGTTAAAGACATTTTATGAAATTATGTGTAGAAATTAAGATATAATTTTTGAAAGATTATGTTTAATATGTATTTTTAGAGAAATTATTGTATTTTATTATTTATTTGAATTTTAATTGAATTTAAGGTTATTTAACATGTTTAATATTGATTTTAAGTAATAAAGGCAAGAAAATAATTTTTATGAAAAAATGGTAATTTTTAGTTAAATAGAAACAATTTTGGAAAAATATTTATTATTACTATTTAAAAGCTTGAAATAAATTCTTTAATATTTTTATTATAGTTTCTTTATATTTAACAATAATTTTAGTTAAGGAGGTTTAAAGGAAGTTTTACAAATTTAATTATTTTAAATAGTTGATTTTGGTGATACTAAATAAGAATTTTATTATTGATTTTATTAATTGTTTGAAAAATAACTTTCCTTTATATTTTAATTATTTATATGAATTCAATTTTTTATGAGTTATTATATTTGCAAAAATTATATTATTTTTGTGAGTATAAAGGTATTGATTCTTAATTGGGCATAAAGTGTAGTTTGGGGGCCCAACTTGAGTTGTTGAGTTATGAGAATTATATAAGTGTTGTTTTGTGCAAGAATAACTCTACTTTTAGTAGAGAGATGTCTATTTGACAGAGGAGACTCTATTGAATTTTTGGTAGATTTCTTGTAAAACATGACATCGATAAGTACTAGTTATTGAGCTTTGTTAGAATAGTGTCTTAGATTGAGTCTCTTCCTTAGAACTCTAGAATATATAAGGGTAAGATTTTAATCATAATCACCTTTATTATTATTGTTTTTCCTATAGCCACACCGGGAGCTAGGCCTACAGGACAAGGACAGTCGAGTTAGTACTGAGGAGCGCATTCAACCTATGAGTTATTGTTACATGTATGCATTATATATAAAATTTTACCGGCATCCATATTTTGATGAAAATGTGAAATGATTATGTTATGCTGCATTAGACTTTTATTTGTTGTTTACTAGTATTATAGTATTATTATCATTTGTATATGTATATAAATGTGATATGTATATAAATGTGATAAATTGGAGGATAGTAGTAGAACATGCTACCTAGTGGGTTACATTAGGACTGTGTGCACACCAGTACGCTAGATGATATGATATGAATTTTGATTTGGTATGAGATTTTATGATATGGATGTATAGTTAAAATGATTTATTGAGATTTTTATATATAGAGAGGTGTGTGGATACGACACCTCGATTGACCTTTTAGGGTCTCGGAGCCAATCCACTTCCAAACTGGATAAAAAATATTATTTGGATTCAAGATAGCTTAATGGCCAGTAAGGTATAATGATTAAAGTTATAGATATCTTAGGGTTATGCTCTGATCCTCTAGTTTTATCTAATTATGTCCATCCATTTCCATCTATATCTAGTTGTATTAATATGATTATATTTTTTAGCATTTGCATGAAATGCATGTATAAACTAAATAAATATGAATATAAAATAAATATTATCATAGTGCTTGGTTGCTTGTACCCATAGGTTGCATTTGTATATATATAACAATAATTCACTGAGTGAGGTCTGATTCTCCTTAATTATTTTTTAGGATTTCTCTCTTCAAGCCTCACACATTAGTTCTCTTCACTGGACTCATTCTTCACCAGCTGATTTATGTAAATTTTAAACTATCATTTCTTTGTATTATTAGATGTTGCAGTAGTAGTATGGTCTTGTTGTATTGTGTTTAGTAACCTTAGCACTCTTCATGTCCTTAGGGTTGTATATTTAAATATTTATGATATATATATGGATGGTTTTCTATTCATTTAAAATTTTTTAATTATAAGGTAAATTTATGTTTTTGTTTTGTATGAGTTTTATATTTTAGGCTCACTACGGGTTCCGGATTCATGTGAATTCCCATTCCCTAGCACCGGTCATGACCTTTGGGTTTTGGTTGTGACACTAACACTCTCTCTCCTACTCATTATGGTCATCGGTGTCTTGATCCTAGTACTAGAAGGATTTATGTTGCTAGAGATTTTCAGTTTGATGAAAATCTTTTTTCTTATCAAATTGGCAGTTTAAATTCAGTTAATAACACTCCACCCTCTCCCTTTAAATCAAATCCTTAAATGAAGTTAGTTAGGAGTCCTACTAGCCCCATAGGTATGCCTTCTCCATCATCTCTTTATTATCCTAACTCTTCTCAATCTTTACTTGATTTATCTTCTTCTTTATCTCCTACATCTTCTCCTTAGCACTTTTCCTCTACGTCAAACTCTCACTCCATGTCATTAATTATAACTACCAGCTCTCTATCTCATTTCTTATCTTTTAATATTTCTAGTCCTCCACTCAAATTTAAAAATTTAAATGTGATAATTTCTATTTTAATTAATCTGCCTTTAGATGATCGACAACCTCAGTGTACTTTTCCCCTAGACATCGACCCTATTCATTCAAACTGCTCTCATCAAATGCAATTACGACCTTTAACCATGCAACATTATAATGCTCTTCTTACTCTTCCTTCTTATAATTTCACTGAGACTGGGCTTATAACCTTTGTCCAAGCTAACAAATAGCAAGTCTAGCGACAGCCCATACAAAATGAATATGATGCATTGCTTTAAAATAACACTTGGCACTTGGTTCCTCGACTGAAAGATAAAAATATTATTGGTAACAAATGGGTTTTTCACAACAAGTGTAATCCTAATGGTTCTATTTCTAGGCACCATGCTAGATTGGTTGCAAATGGATACATTCAACAATTTGGCATTGATTATAATGAAACTTTCAGACTGGTTGTTAAAGCAACCATTATTTGTAATATTATTAGCATTGCATATATGCAAAATTGGTGTATTCAATAACTTGATGCATATAATGCCTTTCTCCATGGCTTTTTAACTAATAAAGTTCATATGGAGCAACCTCTAGCCATGTCCATCATCTTGATCATATTTAGTTTTTGTAATGCTCTTTTTATAGTTTTAAGCAAGCACTTTGTGCATGGTTTCATCGTTTAAGCTTGTTCCTTACTATGTATGACTTTCAACCATCTAAAGCTGATTCTTTTTTATTTATTATGCAATCTTCTTCAGTTACTTTATTGTTCTTAGTATATATAGATTATATTATTATTACTGGCTCAAATCAGTCATTCATTGATGGTTTTATTCAGTCACTTTATAATGAATTTATAGTAAGAGATATTGATCCTTTTTAATTCTTTCTTGGTATTAAATTTTGTACTATAATTGACGATATTTATTTGCATCAATGCAAATATTTACAAGACTTTTTAGTATGCATAAGTATGCAAGAATCAAAGGGTTGTCTTATTCCTATGGTCACTACACCTATCTTGTATCGTGATTCTAGCCCTTTGTTTACTCAACCATAATTGTATTTATAAAGCAAAACACAAGAAGAATAATAAAGTGAATTAAATGAGAAGTGATTCAATTTTCATATATCTTTCACAAGGCTATATATATATATATATATCATTTCCCTATAAAAATCTTTTTCGCATATTGTATTAGTCAAAATTTTTACCAATTGAGTTTGAGAATTTACAAATGGACGATTGATTGTTCCTTACTTTAGGTAATCTTTGATGAAGTGATGATTAACCTCCACATGTATAGTCTTATCATGTTGGACTAGGTTATTTGTAATAGCTATGGCTACCTTATTATCATAATACAACATCATAGGCTTCAAATGGCATAGATCGAGATCTTGTAAAATGCATCTTATCCAAAGTAATTCATATACTTCATGAGCCATTCCATGAAATTTTTCCTTAGTACTTGATCTTGTTATAACTTTTTGTTTCTTACTTTGTCAAGTTACCAAGTTTCTTCTAATAAATGTAAAATACTTGAAAGTTGACTTATGGTTAATTTGATCTTTGGCCCAGTCAACATCAGTATATCCCGAATTCTCATAGTCTCTATTTCTTTCAAAGAATAACCCTTTACTGGGAGATGATTTTAGGTATATTAGTATTATGTATATGGCCTTTATATGCTCTTCACTTAGTGTGTGCATAAATTGACTCACAACACTTACTATATATGCAATGTTTGGTCTAGTATTAGATAAGTAAATCAATCTTCCCACTAGTCTTTGATATTTTACTTTATCTATCAAAACTTTATCTTTTTGAATCAATAATCCATGGTTCAATTTTATTGGAGTTTCAGTCGATTTATAGTTGAGCATGTCTATTTTGGTTAACAAGTCCATCATATATTTTCATTAGCATAGAGAGATGCCATGGACTAATCTTGCAACTTCAATCCCCAAAAAATACTTCAGATTACCAAGATCTTTGAGTTCAAACTCTATTGCTACATATTTTTATAGTGTTGCTATCTCACTCAAATCATTTTCTTTTACTACTATATCATTAACATACATAATAAGGGTAATGACTTTATTCATCCTCTATTTGATGAATAGGGTGTGGTCAGTATCACTTTGTTTATAGCCAATTTTCTTTATGTACATTAAAAGCTTTCCAAACCATGCTTACGGTGATTATTTTAGTCCATACAATGCCTTTTTTAATTTGCGTACTTAATTAGTACAATTTGTTCTAAGTGGTGGATCCATATACACTTTTTCTTTTAGAGTTCCATTCAAAAAAGCATTTTTTTACATTAAATTGTTCTAGTGGTTGATTAAAATTTTCTATTATAAAGAGAAAGACTTAGATGATGTTCATCTTTGCTATTAGGGCAAATGTGTCCTTATAATCAGTCTTATACTTTTAAGTATATCCTTTTACAATAAGTATTACTTTGTTGCGATTAATACTTCCATTTGAGTTGAGTTTGAATGTAAATATCCATCTATATCCCATAATTTTCGTTCCTTTAGGTAGTGGTATGAGTTCCCATATAGAGTTCTTATAAAACACCTCCATTTCATCATTTATGGCTTACTTCCACTTGGGATATCCTTTAGGTTGTTCATGTTTAGGTGAGATACTCAGTCTAACTGAGACACTTGATTTTACATCACTAAAGACTTTAATGTGGCTCAAGTCTTAAATGATGTCTTCAAAAGAACCTTGGACTATCTCCCTCTGAATAGAGCACTTAGGATCAGTATAGAAAGGGATATCTTTATGGAATGCTACATCTCTAGTTATATGCATCTTATTGGTATAAGGATCATCACACTGATATCCTTTTTATATATCTATATACTCGACAAATATACACCAGAAAACTCATGGATCAATTTCACTAATTGACTAATGAACAAACACATTCAATAAAAAATTTTTAGCTCAAGATTTGAAGAGTTAGTGCTAATACAAGCTTCTAAAGTTTCTGATATTAGGTTTGAAAACCAAGTACTTTAGATGGAGTTCAATTAATAAGATGTGTAGTTGATCGAACAACCTCTTTCCAGTATTCCTAAGACACATTCATGTCAAATAAGAATGCCAGAACAACTTCCAATAATTGTTGATTTTTTCATTCTACAAGACCATTCTTTTGACGTGTCCCAACATAAGAAGTCTGGTGATATATGACATGCTCCATGCAATAACAAAGAAGAGTTGAGTTAATATATTCCCCACTGTGTCAGATTGCATTACTCAAATTTTACATTGATATTGAGTAGCCACCATATGATACAAGTCTTGAAAAATAGAATATACATCTCTCTTGTTTTAGAGGAGAGTCACCCAAGTCATCCTAGTACATTCATCAATGAATATTGCAAAGTATTGAGCACCAAAAAACTTGGGGATACTAGCAGGGCCCCAAACATCAGAGTGAATAATCATAAAAGGAAAGTGCTTTTATTATAACTTGATATATGGGAAGTATGGTGGCATTTTACTAATTCATAAATTTTAAACTTAAATTCAGAGTCTCTAACAATTAAGAATAAACTTAGCTTTAATTTTTAAAGATAACTAAAAGATAAATGACCAAGGTGATCATGCCATGATCTTATGTATGCTTTGCTTGCCTCACTTCCCACTACTCTATTGGCTTGTCTCGGATGCAAATTCACTCTAACATGCATGTCAAGATAGTATAACTTTTACCATTTAACACTAGAGCTAAGAATCCATTGTGTTACAATATCCTAAAATAAATAGTAGTTAGGCCAAAATTTTATAGTACAATTTAAGGCCTTAGTAATTTCGCTAATAGATAAAAGATTACAAGATAGAGATGGAATTATAAATATGGTCCCCAATGTAAAAGAGTTAAGACTATGTTTTGATCATTCATAAGTAAGAGGCACAATTCCTCCATTAGTAGTTAAAGTGTTTTGTTAGGTTAATGGTTGGATAGAGGTGAGATGATGGACATAGTATGTATATGATTGGTAGCACCCGGCATTAATAATCCATTTATTTTTTAAGTAGGATTTATCATACCTAATATTTCATTAAGGTCATCATGGAATGTGGCTACAATAGCAGCAGCAACAATAGCTTCACCAAGTTTCTTGCAAAACTTTTTAGTGAAATCCCACCATTCCGAGTAACCAAAAATTTCATGGCATCATTCTTTGGAGTGTCCATTTTTCCATAGTGAGTACATGTATATGTGTTGGTATTACTCAGTGCTTTCCTTTTCGATTTTTGCTGAGTTTGAGTTACTACGAGCATTGAATTATCTGGCATAACCTTTAGTTCTTCCATTGTGTGTCACAAGCTATAATCCATGCACACATAAACATAATTCAAGGTTAAAGGATAGATCTTGTAATAGTATTTCACTCTAAGAATTATTAAATTTCAAGTCAAGATTAGCAAAAAAATGTGTGTTATAAGTTGAGTAATAGTCTTATGGAGTAAACTATCATCCTTGAGCTATCGTCCAAACATCAATCTCTTGAAATATACTGACCAATTCATTATAGTAAGTGGGTAAGGACCCACCATTCTGGTGAGTAATGAATGGCCTCTGATTTAAGTCAACCAGTTGTATTTTATCCGAGCCATCATAAAAGGTTGTTGAGGCTGCATTTTATATTTCTTTACTATTTTAAGTTGAATAAATCTCTGCATTAAAGTCAGGCTCATAGAATTAATTATTAGCCAACTCTTTACTCGATTGTTATCAATGAGCCAAGGCTCTAAGACTTTGTCTCCTACAGGTGGTTTTGGAGTTGCTCTAATGAGAAAACTATATTTGTTTTAGGCTACAATTTGCATCTCCATTAGTTGTGACCATAGTGGGAAGTTTGTATCATCAAGTATGATTCCAGTTGGGATAGGAGAATTATCTTGCAGATTTTAGATGATAGTCAGAGATCCATGTGAGGTAATTGATGTATTTTCAGTCATCGTAGTGGATTTCTGAGAAGGTTGTAGAGACACAGATACAATGGGTTGCTCTGATACCATATAGAGCAAAATACAAGAAGAATAATAAAGAGAAATACAAGAACTGATTCAATTTTCATATATCTTTCACAAGGTTATGTAAATCTTTATATACATATTCTACTACCCTAATATGGAATACATCAATTACCACAAAAATTACTCTCCACAAATCACTCAACAATTATATCCTAAATCAAAGGAACAAAATCATCTCCCCATGATTAGAGATTGTTTTCTTAGCTCACTTCAATAATATCATCAAGTGCTAGTTATAGCATTATCTATTAACAAACTTTGTCAATATATGCATAATCCTATTAAACAACATTGGATTACTATGAAATGCTTATTGTGTTATCTTAACCACACCTTACACTATTCTTTGTATTTTGATCGACATAAAGATTTTAATCTTTAGTATTTTATGGACAGTGACTGAGCTGGCTGTCTTGATGATCATCAATCTACTAGTGATTATACAATTTATTTGGGGTCATCTATAATTTCATGGAGTTCTATAAGAAGTAGGCTATAATAACTCATTCTTCTACAGAAAGCAAATATAAAGCTTTAGTTAACATCGCTGTTGAATTGTTATGGATTCAATATTTGCTCAATAAAATTGGTATTGTTCCTTCCTTTCCTACTTGTTTATGGTATGATAATGTTAGGGTCATGTGTCTTTCTCATAATATAGTTTTCCATGCTATAACGAAGCATATTCAACTTGAGACTATCATTTTATGAGTGAATAAATAGCCAACGACAATATTGTCACCTCTTATTGAGAGTAAATTGGTGATATATTCACCAAATTGCTAGGCACTCGCTCTTTTACTTATCTCTCCTCCAAGCTACGCCTTTATGCTCCTCCCTATCGGCTTGCCATGGGTGTTAATAAGGATATCTCTTTACTGTAGTTTGTTATAATTTGAAATTTGTATTTGTAATATGTTAATACTTTTAGATTTAACATTGATTATAATCTCATCTATAAAGCCATACATACAACATCCTTAAAATTAATTAAAAATCCTTACTTATCACAATAATAATAAGTTTTACAAATGTTATAGAACCATACATTTCTTAACAATAGAAAAATATCTAATTAAGTGGGAAAAGAAAAATAGGAAGAACAAGGAAAAAAGCAATAGTAGCTTCTCTCTTTTATTGCTAATAAACTAATACAAGCTCTAAGTTCAATAACTTATAGTTACAGATGTGCATTTTCTTATATGATTGTATATGGACTTCTCATTTATTTTTGTAACAAGTTTACTAAATAAATTACTCACACTCTTTGTCATTACGACTAATTTGTATATGGGTTAGCTAGAACTTGAATCAAAGGCATAAGATCAATGCGATGGAAGTATAAGAATTGTCTTCATAAATGTGTGTTTTCCTTATAAATTTTCCTTTAAGGAGCTCCTTAGAAAATGACTACAAGGCATATAGCAGCATATAATTAGTATATATTATATATCGCACTCAAAGTTTATACATGTCTTTGAGTGAATCATCCTTTTTATTGTATCATTGAACAAAATTTTTTTTGCTAAAACAAGCTAAGAATAATGGCCAAAGTACCTTGTCTTGAGTTATTGTACTTTTACTATCTAAGAAAGATACATTTTTTAATATGTAATTTTTTTTTTTGAAATCTTATAATCATTATTTAACAAAGATGGTGGTGGTAGTGGTGGAGGAGGAGTAGCAGGATTCTTTAATTTTGTTAGTGGTGGTGGAGGAGAGGGGTTCCCTAATATTGATGGTGGTGGAGGAGAAGGATTTTTTATTGTCGGTAGTGGTGGTGGAGTAGAAGGATTTTTTATTATCAGTGGTGGTGGCAGAAGAGGACTTTATGATTCTGGTAGTGGTGGAGGAGAAGGATTTTCTATTGTCGGTGGTGGTGGAAGAGAAGGACTCTATGATTCTACTGGTGGTGGTGGTGGTAAAGGATTCTCAATTGTTGGCGGTGGAGGACTACTCAGATTAGGTTTTTTAGTGGTAAAAAAATTTGTAGCTAATGATTCTTGGGAAAAGGGTTTATGAGATAATTCAATTGCGAAAGAGGATGTGAAATTTATGCAGTGAAGGAATTATTATGGTTCCCTCCTAGTGGAGCCTATAAATTTGAAAAAAATAGGTCACAATTTGGTGTAGCAAATGTTTAAAATTTTAGTTTTTGTTTTGTTTTTTATTCATCCTAATGCCTATATAAAGGCATTCAGATGGAGAAGGAAGATATAAGCATAAGCAAGCGATAGGAAGAGAGCAAAATTTGAGTGCTTTGTGTGTGCTTATGAGATAAGAGCCAAAGCTAGTTAGCTTTAATGAGTATGAGAGAGTTTTAAAGGTTAAGGAAATTTTTCTTAAAGGGTGAGTGACAAAATAGTGAGGTAATTATTTTTGGAGTGTTTGGGAAACACTTTGAATGCCATTATTTTAGTGAGAACTTTTTTATTGTGTATCTCTAATGTTGATCTAGAGAAGACTCTTTTGTACCTACCATTTTTATAGTGGAAGAATTATTTGGATTTTATCCTATGAATATAGCCCAAGAATTAAGGGTGAACCACGTTAAAATATTGGTGTCATTTTTATTATTTATACAATAGGTTTTACCACCTATTTTACTCACCCATTGGTCGGTTTAACCACCTTCATTTATTTATTTGTTTGATTATTTCAGCAGTAATTTTATTTTGTCTCTATGAACATTATTATGTTGCACTAACTCTATTAATTTTCCTAATAAGTGGTATTAGAGTTGTTGGTTCGTGTTCTAGAGGCATTATTAAATGCTACAATGATGGAGCCTAAAACTAGCAAAATGGTTAGCTTAACTAGCACAAATTACCACATATCAAGAAACAAGATGAAGGATCTTTTATTTGTGATGAATTTGCATCTACCGATTTTTGCTATAACAAAACCCAAAGGTAAGACAGATGAGGAATGGGCATTTAAGCATGAACAAGCTTGTAGCTACATCCTATAATTCATTGAAGACAATGTGTACAACCACATTTGTAATGAAACTAATGCATAAACTTTATGGAATAAGCTTGAGGAGTTGTATGCTTCAAAAACTGGCAAGAACAAGTTATTTTATCTGACAAAATTAATGCTGATAAAATATCAAAAAGGCTCTTCTATCGTCAATCACTTGAATAAAATGTAAGGGATCATAGATCAGTTTTCGGGAATGGGCATAAATTTTGATGATGAAATTCTTGCTCTTATAGTACTAGCTTCTTTACTAAATTCATGGGAGACTTTGAAGATTTCACTTACGAACTTTGCACTAAAGGTGTAATGAATATGAAATTTTTCAAAAGCGGTATTCTGAATGGAGAGATGAGATGCAAATTAAAGGGTGCCTCTTCAATACAGTCATATATCCTTATTATAAATTCTAAGGGGAGAAGTAAGACTCAAAGTTCAAAGCAAAGAGATAAGAGTAGAGGAAAGTTAAACAATTATGCAAATATTGAATGCCATTACTGCAAAAAGAAAGACCATATTAAGAAGTTCTGTCAAAAGTGCAAGGGCAAGAATAAAGGCAAAGATGTGAGAAAAGATGACAGTAGTAATGATGATGAAGCAAATCTTCTCAGAGAATTCAATGTCCTTTCTTATAATGATACTATTAATCTTACTTATAAGACCAACTGGGTGATTGACAGTAGTGCTTCCATTCACGCCACATCTTGAAGAGAATTCTTCTCATCATACACTCCAAGAGATTTTGAATTTGTGAATATGGGAAATGGAAATCGAACAAGAGTTGCTAGTGAAGGAGATGTGTGTTTAGAAATGGTGAATGAAACAAGACTAATCTTGAAGAATGTCATGCATGTTCCAGATATTTGCCTAAATTTGATCTCAAAAGGTAAGCTTGATGATGAAGGTTTCTACAACACCTTCCAGAATGAAGAATGTGTTATCTAGAGTAGATCTTGTGCACCAAGAGAAATGTGTCGATTGTCTTGCAGGAAAGCAAAATAGGGTTGCTTTTAAGAGTTCTCCTCCTTCCAAAATGAAGAACGTGTTAGGTTTAATTCATTCAGACTTATATGAGCCAAGGCCAAAGTCACTTAGTAGTTGTCAGTACTTTATGACTTTCATTGATGATCATTCTTAGAAGACTTGGGCATATACCTTGAAGTTAAAAGATCAGGTCCTAAATTTCTTTAAGGAATTTCACACCTTAGTGGAGAGACAAATCAGCAAAAAGCTGAAGTGCATCCAAATAGACAATGATAGAAAGTATTATGGACCATTTGATGCTTATTGTAAAAAACATTGTATTCAACATCAAATGACACCTCCAAAGACATTGCAATTAAATGGTTTAGCTAAGAGGATGAATAAGACTTTAATGGAGAGAGTCAGATCTTTGCTCTCACATTTAAAGTGGCCTAAGACATTTTAGGTTGAAGCTCTACTTACAGTATTGCATGTGCTGAACCTTTCACCATGTGTTCCTTTATAGTCTAACACTCTAGAGAGGGTGTGGTCAGGAAAAGATGTTTCCTATGGTCATATGTGGGTTTTTGAGTGCAAAGCCTTTATGCGTATTCCTATGGATTAGAGGTCCAAGCTTTATGTCAAAACACAATAGTGTTTGTTCATTAGCTATGGTCAAAATCAACTTAGCTATAGATTTTATGATCCAGTCTAGAAGAAGCTTGTCAGAAGTCATGATGTTGTGTTTATTGAAGATATTGCCAGAGTTAAGAAGAATATCCCTAGCTTTGAAGGTGATTTATATTTGAAGTTGGAGATGAAAATGAAGTTATTCCGCTAAATGTAAGCGATGAAGATGCTCCCATTAAGATTCCATCTGAAAATGATGATGATGATGTTCATGATCAACCATCAATAGATGTGGCTTCTCCAATACCACTAAGGAGATTTGATAGAAATAGACAACCTTCTACTAGATATCGTAGAGACTAGTTTATGTTACTAATTGATAGGGGAGAGCTAGAAAGCTTTAAAGAAGCTATGAATGATAAACATAAGCAGAAATGGTTTGAAGCCATGCAGGATGAGATGAAGTCTCTACATGAGAACAAGATGTTTGAGCTAGTGAAGTTGCCTGAAGGCAAGAGAGCTTTGAAGAATAAGTGGGTGTTTAGGATCAAGCATGAAGAACAAAGTCTCTATCCACAATTCAAAGCTAGACTGGTTGTAAAGGGATTCAACCAAAGAAAGGGTATCGGCTTTGATGAGATTTTTTCTCCAGTCATGAATATGACATCCATATGTACTATGCTAGGTTTAGCAGTAAGTTTTGATTTGGAGATCGAGCAAATGGATTTTAAAACTGCCTTCCTTCATGCTAATTTGGAAGAGGAAATATTTATGGAGCAGCTAGAGGGTTTTAAAGAAAATGGAAAAGAGGACTATGTTTGCATATTGAAGATGAAAAGAGTCCTAGAGGGGGTGAATAGGACTATCAAATAAAAATAAGAAATTAAAAGAATTCTTTGCAAGATTTGAATGGAAGTTGAGAAGGAAGAATGAAGAACATAAAAATTTAAAGAGTTCAGATTCTACAACAATCCTATGTCTCCACCTAACTTATCCCCCACTTAGGATTTTCAATCACCCATAATCTTATTCATAAGATTGAGATTACATAAGAGTTTTATGGCTCACTCTTACAACCTTACAACTTGAGTTATTAAGGCTCACTTAAAAACCAAATCCCAAATGTTTTAATGGACAACAGTTAAACCAATTCCTTTAGAAATAAAGCTCACTTCCCTTCTAATCTATCCTAAGATTTAAGATTAAGAGAAATTATATTTCTAACACACAACCAAATCTCAAAAGAGTTATACAAACAAAGAATTGTTTGAGAGAATTTTAGAGTTGAATTGAATGTTTAATAAAGAATGAATTATAAACAAGCTTCTTAAATTCCATTCAGATCTTGAGGTGTTTATATAGATAAAAATTCAAAAATATAGCTATTAGAGGTGCAAATAATGTGCCCAACATCTATATTTTGAATCCAATTTTTATAATTTTGAATTATTGAAAGTGATGCTGTTAAACAACTATACATGGATTGAAACCATTATTTGCTATTGAAGACATTCAAATTGGCCCATACTTTCTTTATAAAAGTTGTAGATATTTTACTTATCTTTCCATATCATTTTCAATAATCTCAATTGGACTTTTTTAGCTCAAGATATATCCAAAATACTAAGAGCTATACAATATAAAATACAGACTATTGTCAAATAGCTGTGCACAAGTTGAAGCCATGATTTTATATTTGAGATATTTTAATTTACCCATACTTTCTTCATAAAAGTTGTATAGATATTTTACATAGCTTTTCATATCATTTTTAATCAACTTAATTGGACTTCTGTAGTTCAAGATATGTTTAAAATACTAAGTGCTGTAATATGAAATGGTAGTTACATATGTTAATTTTGAATTAATATTTTCATACCCAAATGAACTTAGATTTTGACAAGCAAGCCCAATTTAGAAAGCTCAATATGTCTACTTCAAATTTTAAGAAGATATCTTTCTCATTATAAAGGTCTAAGGATGTCAAAAGCCTCCTTGAATCTTAGAGGTCGAATCAACCCAAGATAATCATACTTCATTTTAACTTCCAATGGAATCCTAACTTATACGCACTTAAATAAAAAAATTAAATGCTGAAAATTAAGTTTTGAAGATCAAAATTAAGATTTATTATTGCTAAGGTCAACAATCTCCCTTTTTTTTTATTTTGACAAACTTATTTTGAGTTTGATAAAAAATAATAAAAAGTAAAGTGTGTGATAATATTTGTGATAATAATGATACCAAATGAAATAAAACATATTTCTATATTCCTCTCCCTATGAATATGGACATGATAAGAAATATAACTTTATAGATTATTCCCCTTAATAAAAAAAATAAAAACAATATAAAATATAGCAAAAGGGATAAAAACATGGCATTCTTATGACAAATGTATTAAAAACATAAAATATTATAACATTCATTTAAATAAATGTTAGACAATATGAGGAAATAATTTCAAACATATATGCATATAGTGCCACTAAAATACATCACAAAAATCGTACATATAATAATAATAATGTTGATGCTAGACATGCTTAATTATCATATGATCATATAAAGCTTAGCTAGCTAATCAATCATGTAGCACTTATCATATACAAAAAACACAAATTATTCATAACATATTTTCCTCTCTTTGTACAAAAGAAAAAGGAAAAGAGAGAGATATAAGGGGAAATGAACTTAATGGGATAAAAACTCCTAGAGGAACAAAGCAAAGATACACTAAATCTTTGTAAAAATAGTCATGCCTTATCAAAGATCAAAAAAATTCCTGAGAAGATATTCATGCCTTATCAAAAATCAAAACAATTCCTAAGAAGATATTCATGCCTTATCAAAGATCAAAACAATTCCTAAGAAGATAATATTATACACATGTATAATAACAAATAACAAACTCAAATATATTTCTCCCCCTTTGTCAAAAGCAAAAAGAAAATAGAGAGATATAAAGTGAAAATAAAAACAAAGATACATAAAATTTTTATAAAATCTATGTCATACATAAATAAAGTAAGCAAAATAAGGCCTTTTGTCACACATGATGTATGAAAAAATTAGCCATACTTACAATGTTAATATGCATGCAAAAATTTAAACAAATTTTATCCCCCTATATCAAACAAAAATATAATATGTTACTAACATAAACATATTTTTTAAGGGAGCTTTAAAATTAAAAAAATACATATGTTAAAAAAAATTAATTAGGTACACATACAAACTCAAGTTATTTCTCCTCCTTTGACAAAATGCAAAAGGAAATTTAAAAAGATAAACCAAATATAAACTGACGACTATATACAAAAAAAAAATTAAGATCAAAATCAACATATTTATCAATCAAAGTAATCAATAAGCATAATATGATTTCAAATGAAAATAGTTCAACCATCAATTAAACATAAAATCAAGATAAACTAGAACCATCAATCATACCAAGTTCTTACTTAATGAAATTTAATCTCTCTTCATTAAGAGGTTTGGTGAAGATAACTACAAATTGATTATTTGTGTTAACAAATTCAAGTGATATATCACCAATTTGAACATGATCATACAAGAAATGATGTCTAATTTATATATGTTTAGTTCTAGAATGCTAAATGGAATTTTTACTAAGGTTGATAACACTTGTATTGTCACATTTTATTAGAATGTGATTAAGTTTTACACCATAGTCTAACAAATATTGTTTTGCCATAAAACTTGTGACCAATAAAGACTGGCGGAAATATATTTAGCATCAGTAGTTGACAAGGCAACTGAAACTTTTTTCTTGCTAAACCAAGAAATTAAACATTGTCCTAAAAATTGACAAGTTTCAAAAGTGCTTTTTCTATCTAGTAAACTACCAGCAAAGTCCGCATCATAATAACTAATCAAGTTAAAGGATGAACTCCTAGGATACCAAAGTCCTAAATGTCTTGTACCACAAAGATATTTAAAATTTTTTTTGATAGCATTCCAATAAGACTCTTTAGGACTAGATTGAAATCTAGCACACAAGTAAGTAGTAAACATAATATCAGGTCTACTAGCTGTTAAATAAAGAAGAGATATGATCATACCTCTAAATCGCTTTTCATCAACCAATTTACCATTCTCATCTTTATTAAGTTTGGTTATGGTGCTGATTGGAGTTTTACTTATCTTAGCTCTATCTACACCAAATTTCTTAAAAACGTCACTTGCATACTTAGTTTGATAGATGAAAATCCCATTTTTGCATTACTTAATTTGTAGTCCAAGAAAGAATTTAAGTTCACACATCATACTCATCTCAAATTCTCTTTGCTTTAAATTAAAGAATTCCTTAAACAAGAAATGGTTAATAACATCGAATATAATGTCATCAATGTATATTTGAACAATTAATAAATCATGTTTGGATTTCTTTATAAAAAGAGTTATGTCAACCTTTCCTTTAGAGAAACCTGTCTCTAGTAAAAAGTTACTCAATCTTTCATACTAAGCTCTTGGAGCTTGTTTCAATCCATATAATGCTTTTGAAAGTTTAAACATATGATTTGGAGAGTCAAAATTTTTAAAACCCAGAGATTGTTCAACATATACTTCCTCTTCAATAAAACCATTTAAAAATGCACGTTTAACATCCATTTGATAAAGTTTAAAATCCATGTATGATGTAAATGCATGTACCATCCAAATAGCTTCTAACTTTGCAACAGGGGTAAAGGTTTCATCATAATCAATGCCTTCCTCTTGATTATAACCTTTAACTACCAGTCTAGCTTTGTTTCTAATTATGACATCTTGTTCATTCATCTTATTTCTAAACACCCATTTAGTGCGTATAATAGGATGATGTTTAGGTCTAGGAACCAAGGTCCAAACATTATTTCTCTAAAATTGATTTAACTCTTCTTGCATAGCAAGGACCTGAAATTCATCACTCAAAGCATTATCAATATTTTTTTATTCAATTTGAGAAATGAAAGCTAAATTAACAATAGACTTAAGTTTAGATCTAGTAGTTACCCCATTTGTAGTGTCACCTATGATGAGGTCTTAAGGGTGAGCTTTCTTGAATTGCCAATCCTTTAGAAGTTCATCCTTCAAGGTAGGTTGAGATGTCTCCTCATTTTCCTTCTTGCTTAGACCTTCAAATTCCAAAGGCTTACTAACATTTTCTTTTTGTGTTTCCACAATCTCATTATCACCTACAATATTATCAACACTACAAACATCCTTTCTAGGATCAAGTGAGTTTGATTCATCAAATACCATATGCATTGACTCTTTAACTACTAGAGTTCTCTTATTAATGACTCTATATGCTTTACTAGAAATAGAATAGCCTAGGAAAATTCCTTCATCAACTTTAGAATCAAATTTCCTAAGATTGTCCTTGGTGTTCAATATAAAGCACTTGCATCCAAATACTCTTTGATATGAGATTTTAGGTTTTCTATTATTCCATAACTCATAAGATGTTTTATTTAAAATTGGTCTTTTGAAAACTCAGTTTGAAATATAATAAGATGTGTTAATGGCTTCCGCCCAAAAGTACAGAGGCAAATTATACTCATGAAGCATTGTTCTAGCCACTTCCATAAGAGTTCTATTTTTCCTTTCAACTACCCCATTTTGTTAAGGAGTTCTAGAAGATGAAAATGTATGAGGAATACCATTTTCATTATAATAGTTTTTGAAAAATTCATTTTCAAATTCAGTTCCATAATCATTTCTAATAGATGAAATACAAAAACCTATTTCTTTTTTAACTCTTTTAGCATAATTTTTAAAAGCTTTAAAAGCATCATTCTTATGAGTAAGAAAACATACCTAAGTAAATCTAGAATAATCATCAACCAATATATATGCATAGTGCATTCCACCAAGTCTAGCAACTCTAGTTAGTCCAAATAAATCCATATGTATAAGTTCAAGTGGCCTAGAGGTGGACACTACATTTTTTAGCTAAAATTAGGAATTGGATTATTTTCCCTTTTGGCAAGCATCACAAGGTTTATCCTTAATGAATTCAAGCTCCGGTAAAATAATCACAAGTTCATGTTTACAAAGATCATTCAAAAGCTCAAAATTTTCATGTCCTAACCTTCTATGCTATATCCATGTGTCATGGGAGATAGACACTAAACATTTTATGTCTTTGTTATCAATATTATTCAAATCAATGACATAAACATTGTCTACTCTTTCACCACTAAAAATAACTTTATTTTCATCAATACTTATAACAAAGTAATTTTTAGGATATAAAGTTACTTTATTTCCCATGTCACATAATTGACTTATACTAAGCAAATTATGTTTAAGACCATCAACAAACAACACATGATGTATAGATAAGGATTAAGGATTACCTATTTCTCTAATGCCAATAATTTTTCCTTTTGCATTATCTCCAAAAGTAACGTGTCCTCTATCCTTAGCATTAAGTTTGTTGAATTGCTTTTTGTCTTCCGTCATGTGCCTTGAACATCCACTATTAAGATACCACTTGCTTTTTGTTATTATGGATTTTAAGCACATCTCATTTTTGTTTTCAAGGGCCATGAAGTAATGATTGGCCACTTCTTGTTGTTCCTCTTCCTTTTTAGATTCGGATGAATCATCCCAAGTAGCTTTGAATGCCTTCTTTTTATCTTTTGCTCCCTTGTTCTTGAATTTGATTTTGGGACACTCATTTCTAATATGTCTCGGTTTCTTGCATTCATAGCAAGTAACCTCCTTAATTTTCTTATTCCCATCTCCTTTGAACTTCTTATTGAAGTCCCTTGTTCTTGAAAAGTTTTTCTTTCTCAAAAACTTATTGAAGTTCTTGGTGAGCATGACAATGTCACCATCTTCATCACTAGAATCTTTGATGCTTTCCTTTTCACTATCTTCAGCTTTTAGAATAATGCTCTTTTTCTTTTCTTCTTTCTCTTCATGTTCTTCACCTCTTTGCTTGATAGTGAGCTCATGTGTTAAGAGCTTACCAATGAGCACATCAATTGATGGAATGGAGAGGTCTTGAGCTTCCTCAATTGAAGTAACATGAGATTCTCAATCCTTGTTAGGTAGGATTCTTAGAATCTTATTGTTTACCTCTTCTTTGGAGAAATGTTTTCCAAGTTTCTTAAGGGTTATGAGGAGAGCATTGAGACGGTTTGTCATCTCCATGATTAATTCATGAGGCTTCATTTTAAAGAGTTCATATTCATATATATAAAGTTGAACCTTCTTGCTTCTTACTTAAATGTTGCCTTCATAGTAGTTTTCTACGATCTCCTACATTTCTTTGGTTGACATACAATGTTAAAGCTTGCCTCCTTCTTCTCTTGTCATTAAAGAGACTAGAGTAATCATAGCTTTTTTTTTATTTTTATGATGTTCTTCCTTTTGATCAATACTCCATTAGCTTCTTGTAAGAGTAGTTACCACACCATCAATGATAGTTGTAGGTGGTTCCCAACCTCTTAGGACAATGTCCCAAAGTTTGATGGAATTAAAATCAAGATATAATTCCATTTTGAATTTTCAATGTGGATAGTCACTATTATCAAAGAATGGTTTGAGAGAAGAGATGTTTTGTGATTCACTCCCCATGATCTTGTATTCTAGTGATGAAGTACCTAGGATTCAAGCTCCAAGACCAATTGAAAAAAATCATAGAGGGGGGGTGAATAGGACTATCAAATAAAAAAGAGAAATTAAAAGAATTCATTGCAAGAATTGAATGGAAGTTAAGAAGAAAGAATGAAGAACAAAAAAATTTAAGGAGTTCAGATCCAACAACAATCTTATGCCTCCACCTAACTTATCCCCATCTTAGGATTTTCAATCTTCCATAATCTTATTCATAAGATTGAGATTACACAAGAGTTTTATAGCTCACTCTTACAACCTTACAACTTAAATTTTCAAAGCTCACTTAAAAACCAAATCTCAAGTGTTTCAATAGACAACACTTAAACCAATTCCTTTAAAAATAAAGCTTACTTCCCTTTTAATCTATCCCAAGATTTAAGACGAAGCGAAATTCTATTTCTAACACACAACCAACTATTAAAAGAGTTATAAAAACAAAGAATTGTTTAAGAGAATTTTAGAGCTCAATTGAATGCTTAAGAAAGAATGAATGATAAACAAGTTTCTTAACTTCCATTCAGCTTTTAAGGTGTTTATATAGACAAAAATATAGTTGTTGGAGGTGCAAATAATGTGTCCAACATTTATATTTTGAATCTAACGTTTATAATTTTAAATTACTGAAAGTGATATTGTCAAACAATTATAAATGCATTGAAACCATGATTGGCTATCGAAGACATTCTAATTTTCCCATACTTTCTTTATAAAAATTTGTAGATATTTGACTTAGATTTCCATATCATTTTAAATCATCTAAATTGGACTTTTGTAGCTCAAGATATGTCCAAAATATTAAGAGCTGTGCAATCTAAAATGTAGACTACTGTCAGACAACTATGCACAAGTTGAAGCCACAATTTTCTATTGGAGAAATTTTAATTTGCATATACTTTGTTCATGAAAATTATATCTATTTGACTTAAATTTTCATATCATTTTTAATCACCTTAATTGGACTTCTATAGCTCAAGATATGTCTAAAATACTAAGAGTTGTGCAATCTGAAATGACAGCTGCATATGTTGATTTCGACTTCATATTTGCATAACCAATGAACTCAAATTTTGATAAGCAAGCCCAATTCAGAAAGCTCAAGATGTCTAATTCAAATATAAAGAAGATAGCTTTCTCAATTATAAAGCTCTAAGGATGTCAAAAGCCTCATTGAATCTCAAAAGTCGAATTAGCCCCAGATAATCATACTCCAGTTTAACTTCCAATGGAGTCCTAACTTATACACACTTAAATAAAAAAATTAAATGCTCAAAATGAAGTTTGTTAAGATCAAAATTAAGATTGATTATTGCTAAGGTCAACAGAAGAAAATCTTGTATGGCTTGAAATAGGCACTAAGATAATGGTATAAAAAGTTTGAGTCTGTTGTAAGGGAGCAAGGCTATAAGAAGACCACTTCAGACCATTGTGCATTTGTTTAGAAATTCTCTAATGATGACTTTATTTTGTTGTTACTCTATCTAGATGACATGTTGATTATTGGTCGGAATGTTTCTAAAATCAACAGCTTGAAGAAGCAGTTGAGTAAGTGTTTTGCTATAAAAGACTTGGGACCAACAAAGCATATTCTTAGCCTGAATATTATTAGAGAAAGAGGCATCAAGAAGTTATGTTTTTCATAAGAGAAGTATATTGAGAAGGTACTTCAAAGCTTCAATATATACAATGCTAAAGCGGTTAGTTGTCCTCTTACTAATCACCTTAAATTGACTTGTCAACAAAACCATTCACTAATAAGGAGAAGGAAGAGATGGATAAAGTTTCATATGATTTAGCAGTTGATAGTTTAATGTATCCATGGTGTGTACACAACCAGATATTGCACACTCAGTTGGAGTTGTGAGTCGATTCCTTTCAAATCTTGGGAAGGAGCATTAGGCTACAGTGAAATGGATTTTCTAATATCTTCATGGAACATCCAAAATATGTTTGTGTTTTTGGAGATGTCAAACCTAGTTTAGCTGGATACACAGATGCAGATATGACAGAAGATGTTGATTCAAGAAAATCAACTTTTGGTTACCTAATTACTTTTGTAAAGGGAGTTAGCAGTCAAACTTACAAAAATGTGTTGCTTTGTCTACCACTTAAGAAAAGATTATTACAGCAATAGAAGCTTGTAAAAAGTTACTATGGATGAAGAAGTTCTTAAATGAACTCAGTTTTTAGCAAGACAAACATGACCTATTTTGTGATAGTCATAGTGCTATCCACCTTGGTAAGAATTCCTCCTTTCATTCAAGGTCAAAGAACATTGATGTGAGATATCACTGGATATAGGATGTATTGGAGAAGCTATTGCGGCTTGAGAAGATCCATACAGATGAAAATGGATAAGACATGTTAACAAATACTCTACTGAGGGAGAAGTTCAAATTTTGTTGATCAGTTGTCGGAATGGTGATGACCTCCACGTAATCCGGAGGGGGAGAATTGTTGTGGGTCCCTCCTAGTGGAGCTTACAAGTTAAAAAAGAAAAAAGAAAAAAAGGTCACATTTTGCTACACCGAATTAAATGTTGAAAATTTTAGTTTTTGTTTTGTTCATTTATTCATCCTAATGCCTATATAAAGGCATCCGGATGAGAAAGAAAATATAAGCATAAGTAAGCAATGGGAAGAGAGCAAAATTTGAGTGCTCTATGTGTGCTTGTGAGGTAAGAGCCAAAGCTAATTAGCTTTGATGAGTGTGAGAGAGTTTTAAGGGTTTAGAAAATTTTTCTCAAATGGTAAGTGACAAAATAGTGAGGTAATTATTTTGAGGTATTTAGAAGACACTTTGAGTACCACTATTTTGCTAATAACTTTTTTATTGTGTATCTCTAATGTTTATTTAGAAAAAACTATCTCTTGTACCTACTATTTTTATAATATTTTTATAATAGAAGAAGTATTCAGATTTTATCCCCGTAGACATAGCTCAAGAATTAAGGATGAACTACGTTAAAATATTGATATCATTTTTATTATTTATACCATAGATTTTATCATCTATTTTACTCACCTATTAGCTGGTTTAACCATCTCTATTTATTTATTTATTTGTATAGTAATTTTATTTTGTCTCTGTGAACATTATTCCGCTGCACCAACATTATTAATTTTCCCAGCAGGAATAGGAGAAGAAAGTAGCAAACTTTGAAACGCATTGCCATGATAACGAGAAGAAAAAAACTCGAAGCAGGTTCAAGTGTGGAGGGTATGGGAATTTATGACTGTTCTTCAAGAAAGTTGTTGCGAGAAAATCAAAGTTTACAACCATTCAATGCTAGCATAGAGGGAATATCTTAATTAAGCGGGAAAAAAAAAAACGGCAGAAAACATTGTAATTGTCATCAGCTCTGCATGTGAGTATAAAATGGCATGGGATGTGGCCAGCACGAAAAGGGTCAAATAATAAGTTAATTGCTTTCTTATTGTTAACATTTTCCAGGAAACTTTATTGTTGCATTGATATATAAAACTACGAAGAATGCATGAAATTATTTTTATGGTATTGCGACCACAAGGTCTAAACCAAATAACTAAACGCTGAGGAGGATTGATCCTCAGTGTCCCCGAGGAATTTTCGTTACATTTTACTGTGGGTGGAATTTACAATAGTGGTGTCCCACACTCTAATTAGATAGATAAATTCCCAACAGCTAATAGTCATAGCTCTTTTGGAGAATCTAACAAGCAGTAAGAGTTCAAGGAAAAATTTATTACATTGCCAACAATTCCAATACAAGCAAGAGATCACACACTTCATAGTTACTGCTGTTTAGTTTCACATATGGTGTACATAAGCTTAGCATATTTTCTGTAATAAGCCAAAGCGACTATAAGAGAGGAAGCAATATGTAACAAGTTGAGTGAAGCGCCATTGTTTAGCATTCTTTGCGGTTACGATTAATATGTATGTGGAAGGGAACTTGGATCAGAGGTATGGGAATGCGATGGAAGTCTAAGAAGTGTCTTCATGGATGTATCTGTTCTAGTCATAAACTTGCCTTCAAGAAACTCCTCAGCAAATGACTGCAAGGCATGACAGATTTTTCCAAATTATTCATCATTATAGAAGAAGTGTAAAAATTAAAACGAAAAGAGCAGAAAATTACTACTTACCTTAATACCATTTAATGTCAATTCATCATGATACATGTGCTTCTTGCTACCACCCTTTGTACTGTAATAAGCTACAACCTGCAGAATAAGTGTGACCTTCAGATTCAGAACTTTTATTTCGTTTTGTTTGATGCAGCTTTTAGTTCATCAGATAAGACAATTTTAAAGAAAAATAAACATTTTTTCATTTATGGCCAACTGGGGCAGAGTACTCACTCTTGGAGCATCGTCAGTGACTCCAAATTTATAAGCAAGATTTCTTCCAATAGAAACTTCATCGCCAATTTCCACATGTACAAAGAGAAGCTAGAGAAAAACCAATTGTCATTTCAAGCATAGATTAAAAATACAGCCGACAACAAGCTAACACCAACAGTTGCACTAATAAGAGGTACCTAATCAACTAAGTCATTTATCCTGCTATAATATGGATAAACATTTATAATCACCTTTCCTCTGAAAGCATTTGCTGCGTCTGTGAATATGGATAAAACCTCACATGATGGACCAGGAGTGAAAAGCCACAACTAATAAAAAAGAAAAAATACAACTGTTAAAGCAATCACTAATAGGTTATGGAATCAGAAAACAGAAAAGCTATTACTATACAAACTTACGTACTTGTTTCTTAGGAATCTCAAAAATATTTGAAGCCTCCTCTATTGTGAAAGTGATCACTGCAGAAGCCTTATATGTGGATACAAAGTCAGCTATCGCTGATCTGCTGAATTCACCTTCTGTAGGCAGAAGAGCTGGATACCGTAAGGCGAAGAACAATCTGGCTACTAAGATAAAAATGTGCATATATATTGATGAAACCAACCATGAAAAAAATGGGTATGATTTTCAAACTCTCTTTTCAACAACACAAGAGCAGGACGCTTGATTTCGTCGTCGATGTGAAGCAACTTTGCAACATCAAGATTGGCAGTTTGATAGAAATCGACATCAAGATACAATCTGGAGACAGCTGCAAGCTCCGTATTCTCTGGACCCTGTCAATATTGCATATAATTAGCACTGTTTTTTTTTTTTTTTAAATTATCCCTATATAGTAATCAGGTACAAGTCTACAAAACCTTAAACGGTATGATATATCCCTATATAGTAACCAGGTACTAGTTCACATATTTTTTAACAGCCTATTTTATCACATCATGAGAAAGAAATTAAGGAACTTAATCGTCCACAGAAATATGAAAATAGAAAAAAAAAATCATAAAATGGGTACTAAAAAGTACCTCCAAGGTGTCTAGAAATCCCAAAACTACGACAGATTTCACTGCTAAGATATGTTCTGCCTCCTTCATTGTTGTCAAACTTTGAACAGTTATGTTCATTTTCTGATTCACCCAGTTCACAATAGCATGTCTACAATGTAAGTCAACAATCTATTAAACAATGCAAATAAAAAATAATAATAATAAAGCAACAAGAAATTAAACAAACCTGGTCCTTTCTTCTTGAAAGTCATAAAGAACCTGATGAACCCCATTGACCAGAAAATACATGGTAGGATACCCTTTAATTTTGAACTTCCTAGCCAACTCAGATTCTTGAGTACAATCAATCTTGGCAAGAACAGCTTTATTAGCCTTCAACGTTGTAGCCGCTGCAGCATATGCTGGTGCTAACTTCTGACTAAAATAACACCACGACGCATAGAAATTTAGCATCACATATTGATTTCCTGCAATGAAGTTGCTAAAGTTATTTTGGGTCAACACCACCACATCCTTATCGTCAAAGGCAGCTGGCAATGTGCTCGCCATCTGCTCAACCTGATCTTGTTCGACTGGCAACGTCCTTTCCATCTGCTTGCTCTGATCTTGTTGGTCATCGAAGGTTGAAGAGATTCTGTCGTTTATTGTATTGTTGTTAAATAATGAAAAGAACTTTGCAAGAATTGGCGATGATGAGAGTTGAGAAACAGAGGTGAAATAGGTGACAGTGAAGAAGAGAAGGGTTGAAGCGAAGATGACAACAAGAATAGTTCTCGTTGTTGCTGCTGCTGCCGCCATTGTTACCCTTTTTTGAAATCTGAAACAGATGAGAATGGGGCATAGAGTAGGAGAGATGGATCAAGATGGACTTGCGACTGGAAGAGAGGGGAGTTGACTTTTGACTTTTGGAAACTTGAGAAATACGATATAGTTGTTATTATTATTATTATTATTATTATTTTTTTTTTTTTTTTTTTTTTGGGATAGAGAAGACCTGGTCTTTGCCATAGAGCTAAGGTGGATGATGATAATATGCACGGTAGATGACGTGGCATTAATTCTGCAGCAGAGATAATGAAGTGGCATGAGCCATAAAGGTCGGGCGAATGATGTGGCTTCTGCCATGCCAGCAATGTGGATGATGTGGCTTCTGCACATGGGCATGGGTGACTTGTCACCTGCCAGGCAAGGCTGATTAATTACGTGTCATCTTTCATGGAGTTGAGTTGCGTCATATGCCACAGATGACATGTACTTTGGCATTGACGTGATTTCTGCCACAATGGTACAGTGGATGGCGTGGGTTCTCCCACATTGGACATGTGCTATAGGCCATGTAGATACGCAGATGATATATTTTTTGCATGTAGGAAGGTGATGTGTCATCCGCCACGCAGCCAAGGAGGATGACATTGCATGTGACTCACAGGCGTGAGGATGACGTGATAAGTACCACGCTGGCGGAAAGGACGATGTTTGTTGTGCCGCATGACGAATGGATAACAAGAAGAGGGTTTTGTTTTGTGACTGGTAATCGGAATCCTAGTGGAACATACACTGAAATCCCTATAATATTAGTGAGTTCTAGTGAGCGGATTCAGTTGAAGCACATGAAATCAGGCGGTTGAAGTGTTAAAGGCTTGACGTGGTGGACGAGATATCAGACATCGATCTTTGCAGAGATCGCAAAAACAGACGTATTTGTTTCTTGTTTACAAAAAAGAGAAGCTTCAATGGCAAATATATTTATATCTGGAAGGTTAATTCTAATGTCTTGCTACTAAATATTTCAAAGTGCAAATATTTGTGCTATATAGTAGTATTAGTAACCATAATTCACTTTCTATGATTAATTGCCTTACCATTAAAAAAATCTACATAATTAACATCCATATACATTTCTTTCTTTCTTGTTTCTTAGCTCTCACCACCTAAACAATAACTACTCTTGTACCCAAATGATTTTCCATTTTTATGCCTAAAACACAAATCTAATCCGGCAGCAGCCAATACGTGAGTTGCTTATTTTTTTAGCTTGGTCAAATCAGGTTAAAGGTGATTTGATTAACAGCTACAACTATTATCAACTACAACACCAACCATTGCTGACGTAGGGAAAGCCTAAATTAAAAAGAAATAAACGTTGTAAGCCGTTAAATTGCACACAATTAACTGTCTAATAACGTTTTACAACCTATTAATTTATACACAAATATTAGAAAATAAGCATACAAGAATTTATTGATTTATAAGAATATCGAATTTGGAAAAAATTAATAATTCTAAATAATCAATTCAACAAAACTGTCTTACATAATCTTAAAACTTACATATTTATAGGGTGACATAAACCTACCAACCCTAACCCTGATTTTAATTAGGAAATAAAATAAAGACAATGCTAACTCATGTACGAAATCAAATCTTTAACAATATAGGAAAATCAATTTCTAATCAATACTAAATTAAAATAAAAATCAAATCCTAGTAATAATAATAATAATAATAATAATAATAATAATAATAATAATAATAATAATAATAATAATAATAATAATATTGAAAATCTATATATTATATTCATCGTTCCGTAAACCCATTTCAATAACTCCAAGACTTGCCCTGCATCATTTCCTCCGACGTAGAAAAAATTTGCCCTCGAATTTTGCCCAAATATCGTAAAAGAATTTTGCTTATAGATGTATAAAACTTCATGAATTCCTTATCAATTTGTAATTTTTTCAAAATTAAAATTAAAGGAATATGAGAATAAAGAATTTCCTCAATGCCAATGAAGTCAACATGCTTGATTTGGCCTAACATATTATATTCACGATTATGATGTTGCTCCACCTCGATCCCTAAGTTATTAAAAGTTAAATGAATCCCTTTTAACAAAGAAAATTTTTATATCACCACTTTTTAATAATTCATTACATTTCTCATCACCCTCATATTCTTCATCAAATATTGGCTCATCTCTAATAACTGCATCTTCATCCTCACCATTATCAATATCAAAAAAGCATCTTCATCCTCACCATCATTAATATCAAAAAATAAACTCTCTTCATTATACTCTTCTCCATCCTCATCGTCATTAACCTCTCCATCAAAATTACCCAAAATTATTGTTGTTTCGTGGGGTTGGATTGTTTCTATTCCGATTGACCAAAAGAGCATCCATCTTTTCAATCATCTGCTCCATCATTTGCTCAAATCGATCCATCGTCTGTTCAACTCGCTTAAATAGCTGCTCAACTTGTTGATTAGCCTCACGCTTGTACACCTCATCCAAGTGTTGTTGTTGTTGTTGTCTCCTTCGTGCCATAACTGTTTTTTTTTTTTTATAAACCTAGGAATGAACATTGGCTCTAATACCAACTGATATAGTGGAAGCCTAGATTAAAAGAGATAAACATTGCAAGCCATTGAATCGCGCACAATTAACTGTCTAATAACCTTTTACAACCTGTTGATTTGCGCACAAATACTAGGAAATAGGCATCCAAGAATTCATTGATTCACAAGAATATCGAATTTGGAAAAAAAATAATAATTATGAATAATCAATTCAACAAAATTATCTCACATAACCCTAAGGCTTACATATTTATAGGGTAGCACAAACCTACCAACCCTAACCCTAATTTTAATTAGGAAATGAAATAAAGACAATTTTAAATAAGGTAGGAAATCAAATCTCTAATAATATAGGAAAGTCAATTTCTAATCAATACTAAATTAAAATAATAATAATAATAATAATAATAATAATAATAATAATAATAATAATAATAATAATAATAATAATAATATTGAAAATGTAATTCTATCCATCGTTCCGTAGACCCATTCCAATAACTCTAAGACTTGCCCTGCATCATTACTAATGTAGCGGAAGCTTTAAAGAAATAAAAATAAAATAAAATAAAAGAACAAAGGGATAAATGTTGCAATCTGTCGAATCGTGCACGATTGACCGTCTAACAACCTTCTATAATCTGTCGATTTACACACAAATACCAAGAAATAGACATACAAGAATTCATTGATTCATAAGAATACTGAATTTAGAAAAATAATAATTCTTAATAATCAACTCAACAAAAACTGTTTCACATAGCCCTAAAACTTACATATTTATAGGGTGGTATAAACCTACCAACCTTAACGCTAATTTTAATTAGGAAATAAAATAAAGATAATTCTAACTAAGGTAGGAAATCAAATCCCTAACAATATAGGAAAGTCAAATTCTAATCAATGCTAAATTAAAATAAAAAACCAAATCCTACTACTACTACAAATTATATTTGTTATCAATTGTTCTGCAAACTCATTCTAAGACTTGTTGCTCCGCATCATTCCCTCTAAGGTAGAGAAAATTCGTCCTTGAATTTTTCCCAAATATTGAGAAACAAATTTGCTATAGAACATCATAAATTAGTCTTCAACTTGTAGTTCCTTCAAAATAGAAATTAAAGGAATATAAGAATAAAGAAATTTATCAATGCTAATAAAGTCAATATATTCAACATCGTCATCATCATCTTCATCAAATTTTGGCTCATTTCCAATAAATACATCGTCATCCTCACCGTCATCAGTATCATAGAATAAGCTTTCTTCATAATACTCTCTCAACATGATTAATAGGAATCAATTCAACTCTGTTACCAACTGATGTAGCGGAAGCTTAAATAAATAAGAATAAAAATAAAATAAAATAAAATAATAAATGGAATAAATATTATAGTCCTTGAATTGCGAACGATTGATCATTTAACAACCTTCTATAACCTGTTGATTTGCGTACAAATACCAGGAAATAGACATCCAATAATTCGTTGATTCACAAGAATACCAAATTCGGGAAAATAATAATTCTAAATAATCAACTCAACAAAAACTATCTCACATAGCCATAAGGTTTACATATTTATAGAGTGATAAAAATTTACCAGCCCCAACCCTAATTTTAATTAAAAAATAAAATAAAGACAATTCTAACGAAGATAGGAAATCAAATCCCTAACAATAAATGAAACTCAAATTCTAATAAATGTTAAATTAAAATAAAAAACCAAATCCTAATAATAATAATAATAATAATAATAATAATAATAATAATAATAATGTTATTATTATTATTATTATCAATTGTTCTGCAAACCCATTCCAAGACTGGTTACTCTGATACTAGTGATATGAACCCACTAGATGACCTACTCTAGGAACTCGTTCAACATGAACCCAAACCCACGCTCTCAAGAAAAGTTCAAATCAAGTTCCAATTCAGACATAGACAACATTCACCTTATGTTTAGTTAGTCAAAACAACCAAAGCTATATCAAAAATTTAACCTTTTGAACAATAAAAAACAAAAAACAAAGGTTACTAAAAAGATGCCACAATCTACTGTCTGAAAGATAGATTGATGAGTCACAAAAGTTGTTACATGGTTAACCACCACGTAACCAAAGAGAATCCTCTCTAAATTTTATTAATCATCTATGATTGCACTAATAATTTTAATGTTTCTTTTCCTAGTGACTTAAAATTTGTTTTGCAGACCTTGAAGCCATATGAAGATCTATTTAATGATGTTGTTGCAATGCATTACAAGGTTAATAATACCATTAAAGATTTCATTCCTAGCATGAAGTTTGAGAAAGAGATGCAATATTGGAGTGAAAAGCCACCTCTGATAATGAAATAAATGTTAATACAGTCAATAATTATGGGTAGGATCTCTACAGTGCAAACAACCATCTATCAATCAACAAAAAAACTAAAATTCTTGGTTCCTAAAGAAGCAAGAAATTAACCATTACCTGGTCCTTTCTTCATAGGGGTCATAAAGAATCTGTTTAACTCCACCAATAAAAAGATAAACAGTAGGATACGCAGGAATCTTGAACTTTAAGCACAACATTGGTTCTTGCATACAATCAACTTTTGCAAGAATAGCATTATTATTAGTATTAGTATTACCCTGTACCATTGTAGCATTAGCATATCCAGGAGCTAACTTCTGGCCCCAGGAACACCACGGAGCATAAAAATCTACCATTACGTACTTATATTTAGCGATGAAATCACTGCAGTTGTTCTCTGTTAACACAACCACATTTTTTCGTCAAAAGTAGGCGGCAATATGTCATGATGCTGGTCTCTGGAAGTGGAAAAGATGGGGTCGTCGTCTAATGCTGCTGCGTTGTGGTTAGAGAAAGAAAGAGGTGTAGACGTAGAAGGGAACGTTATCAAGAGAAAAAGCATTGAAATGAAGAGAAGAACAAAAACGGTTGCTGCTGCTGCCACTGTTCCTGTTCTGGAGAATTTTAGTTCTGCAGAAAATCTTTTTGCTTATGTAATGCATAATTAACACGTAAGGAAGTTGACGGTTGACGTTTTGACTTTGAATGCATTTGTGCAGAGAGGCCAGCCGCTACTTGCCTTCACATTTTGATTTTAAAGACGTTTGCCAAAAAGGCCCTATTTCAGACTTATTCGTTAAAATATATCTAATTTTTATTTATTACACTTTTATCTTATAAATTTTATTTTTTTATCCTTTTTTTAATTTTTATTTTAATTTTTATTCCTTTTATTTTCTCTTTTATTTTCTCCTCCTTCTCATTATTTTTCTTTTTATTTTATTTTATTTATTTTATTTTCTCTCTTATTTATTGTTTTTCTCATTCTCCTATATTTTTTTTAATTAATGAAAATTTAGTAAATATCAATATTATTTTTTATTTTTTTCATTATTTTTTGTCTTATTTTTATTTTATTAATATCTTCAATTTTTTTATATTTGATAACAGTTTGATGCTAATTTTTCTTCTTGTTTTATTTTTATTTTTTATTTTTCTCTTTTTTCTTTTTTCTTGCTCTTATTTATTTATTTTTATTTTATCCTTATTTTTTATTTCATTTTTTTTCTTCTTTATCTTTTTATTTTTTATTTTCTCTTTACTTTTTTCTTTTTTATCTTTTTTAATTAATGGAGAATTATTATTATTATTATTATGTTCCTTTTTCATCAATTTAATTTTTTATTTTTCTTTTTTTATTTGAAATTTTTTTCTCCTTCTCTTCTTTTTTATTTTTTTCTCTTTCTTTTTTCCTTTTCCTTTTTTATAAATTTTTATTTTATCATTTTTTTCTTATTTTTCCTCTTTTTTATTTTTTCTTCTTTCCTTCTTTTTCTTTTATTTTTTAATTTTTATTTTCTCTTTATTTTTTAATTCCTATTTTTCTTTTTCCTTTTCCTTTAAAAAATTAATTTTTTGAAGAGTACAGGAAACGATATCCCACATCTCTATTCTATTATTAGGTAATATGTATTTAATTTTATTACTTTTTGATTTACTTTTAGGGAAAGGTGGAGGTGCTTCTGGTGCTTCTAATTCTAATTTAGTAAATGTTGTTAGCTCTGAAAAGGTTGTTGAAGATAAAGAAAATGAATGTAAAGACACTAAAAGTGGAGGAGATGTTGAAAAGAAGGAAGCTTATGATTTTGAGTTTGTTAAAGCTATTGATGATGATGTTTACTTAAAATATTATGTTGGGATATGTTCTGTTTTATTATTTTTGTATCTTTTGGTTTCTTTATGGTTTCTTGAAACCTTGTTTTGTATTTTTATTTTAAGGGTGATAATAAATTATCTAAGGATATATTTTTTTAATTCTACTATTAAAGATAGATCTATTAAAGATAGTGTTGATGGTGATGAAGTATTGAAGGATTTTAATTTGATGTGTCCTTTTCTCATATATTATTTTAGTATTTTTTTGGTTTCTAATTTTACTTTTAATGTGTTGTTTTATTTTTAGGGTGAAGAGACTATATTTAATGATATTGATAATCTTTTTATTATTATTGATTCTGCTATAAAAATTACTTATTGTTTGAGTGGAGATGTATTTTTTTTGTTATATTAATTTAGTATCTATTTGGTTTCGTTTTGGTTTCTAATTTCACTTTTGATGTGTTGTTTTATTTTAGGTTGAAGAGACTGTATTTGATGATGTTGATAATTTTTTCATTATTATTGATTATGCTATAAAAGTTACTTGTTGTTTGAGTGGAGATGTATCTTTTACTTTCTAATTTTACTTTTGATGTGTTGTTTTTATTTTTAAGGTGAATAGATTGTATTTGATGATATTGATAATCTTTTCATTATTATTAATTTTGCTATAAAAGTTGCTTGTTGTTTGAGTGAAGATATATTTTTTTTTTTTGTTATATTAATTTAGTATCATTTTGGTTTCGTTTTGATTTTTAATTTTACTTTTAATGTGTTGTTTTATTTTTATGATGAAGATACTGTATATAATGATGCTTATTATCTTTTCATTGTTATTAATTCTGTTATAAAAGTTGTATGTTGTTGAGTAGATATGCATGTTGTTTTTTTCTTTTTTCTTTTTTTTTTTTATGTGTAACTTTTGTCTTTTTGCTTGAATTGGTTGTTGTAAAGAATGATTATATGTCTCTTTCTAACCAATATAGTGTTATTGGTGAAAAGAGTTTAAACATGGTAATTTTTTTATTTATTTAGCTTTTTGGTTATGTTGGGTTTTCGATACTATTTTATAAATGTAGAAAAAAAATAATAATAATAAAACAAAATTTTTTTTACTTTGTTTAATTAAATCCATCTAACATGATTTCTCTTGATATAGTAAGATTTTAAAATGATCATGAAAGAAATCAATTAGGGTTGATCATTTCAGGAAAATAGATGCTATAAAAGGGAAATGATCCAATCAATGAGAAAATCTTAACCGATTTTCAATCTTTGTAAGTAAGGAATTTTTTTTTAAAATCTTTAATTAAGGAATGTTGAACAATGCTGAGTGTGTGATATGAGCTGTCCACATAAACCATCCAAACAAAATTTCAAAATGCTTTGCATTTATTTTTCTTTTTCTTAATTAAAATGGAAGTGTCAGGTGGCACAAATCATGGCGTTTGACATAACTATTCATTTATTGCAATTTTCTTTTTTAAAAAATTCTCTCCTTAATAATTCCTTTAGAACTGAAATGAAATCATTTTATCTTTGTTCTTCCCCATGATAGGTCATCTTCCATATGATGCACTGCTACAACTCATCATAGCCTCTTTTTTTCTTTATGTCACTGATGCTACTGTTTTTGCATGCTCTAATGGCCGCTTCATTTTCCTTCTCTTTTCCTCCCCATTCCCTCCCTTATGATTCACCTAAAAGATCATCGTCCTTCTTTATCCACTTCTTTTCCAATTCCATCAATCAAATCTTCATCTTACACCTCCAGGTCATCTTTCAAATATTCAATGGCTTTGATAATTTCTATACCAGTTGGGACGCCTTCGCAGACTAAACAAATGGTTTTAGACACTGATTGTCAGCTCTTTTGGATTCAATGCCACAAAAAAAAATCTGCTCCTAAGAAAATAAATATTCAAAAAGTATTCAATGGCATAAAAAATCATAAACAACACCTCATGATCAAATAAATTGTAAAGAATCTACATTCCCATTCAAATTCAATTTCCAACAAAAACCCAAATTAAAACACAATTTTGTAACATAAAATCCCAGAAAATATAATTAAAATTGAAACAGCAGAATAAAAAAAGCTGTTGCAAAAGAATAGCTTATTGAGGACAAGTTGGAAATCCTAGTAAACCAATTCCAACCACTGACAAACCATAGCATTTAGGTAGCTCCTTGTGCACAGTGGTAAATAACTCATCATGCTCTAATTCAATAGGATTAGGAATCTTGGATTAAAATACCATCAATACAATGAACAATAAATAAAGAAGACACACATATTATAATGAACAATGACAAATATACCATCTTGTGTAATAAGTCGGTAATCGCAAGCATTTAAGTTAACAAACTAATCCCAATTCTTGGACAATATCAAAATCAAACCCAATTCAAACGACTAAGAAAACAACATTCAAAATCTTAATCAGTAATATACTTGACAAGAAATATAACCCAAAAAAAAATAGAGATTGGCTTTTCTTAGTCATATTATGTTACCTTTCATCTTCTTTCCACCACCTTTCTTCTATTAAATCACAAAGTTAAAGCCATGGAGGTGGAGGTGGAGGTGGAGGTGGAGGTAGAGGTGGATATAGAGGCAGAGGCAACCATAAATCAAATGGGGAAGCAGAGTTCTGGAGATGGAGAGATGGGGAAGCAGAGATCTAGACAAGAGAAGGATGAGTAGTGGAGAGAATAAAGAAGCAACCATGAATAAGAGAACAGAGCGTTTTATAAATATATATATATATATATATATATATATATATATATATCATTTATGTTAATATGGATGAGGGGACACAGAGGTATTACTTTTTCTTAGTGGCTCTTTTTTGGACATTTATGTTAAATTCCCTTGTTTTTGCTGCTCTCTTTGATAATAATTGGTATTAGAAACCTATAATTGCAATGGGCTAGAGAGGCCGAACCAAACTAGCCCACAAGTCATCCGAAGTTTAGGCGAACTGGTCTATGAACTCGACTTGCTGAATAAGTTACTAATGTGCAAAGGAAAATAGAGCCATGTGAACAAGCCGCCATAAACCAAGGATGTGCCATGGAATCGAACTGATCCATCAAGCTGACTTAAGGTATCTTCCTTGACAATAAAAAAAATATAGGAATGGGAGAAGAAAAATAGGAATAACAACAACAAAGAAAGTAACAATAGCTTCCTTTTGAATTATTTACATTCACAGTTCTTAAATTTATACATTTGTCCCACAAGCATCCCAAAGAATCAATTAGACTTGTAAAAATCCTGAAATTTTAATTTCAATAATAATAATCCCTCTTTTGATGATTTTTTATCTAATCAACATCGAAAAGTCGATGTGGCATGCATGGGATGCTAATGTGGCAAAATAATTTTCTTTAAGGACACATGGGCCCTTACATGTTGTCATGTGGCAACCATCCTTTCATATAAAAAAGCACCATTAAATGATAAAAAAAATAGAGGCCATCGTTTCCCTTTTAATGTTTTTTGGCCAAAATGAGCTTTCTTCTTACTTTATCATTAATGTCATTAAAGAACTAAGAAACTAAAAACCATACACCAATAACCTAAATTGATTTTATAGAAATTAAAATCAAAAGCTTGAAGATTTTGGGTAGCAACATAAGAAAGGACGGACAAATTTGGAAAGAAAAGATAGAGTTTTCTTTGATTTTTTTAGTGTTGTTTAAATGAAAGTGAGCATAAAAGGTGTGAAAGTGAAAGTGGTCTAAATGGTTGTTGCAGATAAAAGTAAAGTTATAGTTGTTGGTGTCATAAAGGACGAGGGAGGAGGCAATAAAAGACAACTAAAGTAGTGTAATTATGGGCCATTGTCGAAAATGGATGATGACTTAAATATGCCAAAGGCACAATGTTTGACTATAAAATGTAATTTTATATTTAATTAACTACCTTTTGTTTGAATTTTTTTGGATTACAAGATGAGGTGAATAATTGTTAA
This sequence comes from Mallotus nudiflorus, assembly GCA_947683625.1. Classification (NCBI taxonomy): domain Eukaryota; kingdom Viridiplantae; phylum Streptophyta; class Magnoliopsida; order Malpighiales; family Euphorbiaceae; genus Mallotus; species Mallotus nudiflorus. Next base: position 828,279 of record CANTUR010000605.1, on the reverse strand, counting down.
TAGTGTATATGTTGTGTAAGTTAGGACTGAGTTCTTTAGTTTTATTTATATTTTACCAAATGGAATAGGGAATGTAATATTTGTTATTTTATTGATAATGGAGAATTGGATGAATGTGGATACCATAATGGGGGTGTTGATTCTCAAGACTCTGAAGTTGATAGGATATCATTAGTTTCAGTGATGTGTGGGTAGAAAGCTTAGGCTTGATGGGTGAATTCCAATTATTAGAGAATGTCAGAGATGGATTTTAAGAGCGGTTTGAAATTACTAGAGAATGATGCTTGTGTTTTTAAAATGAGTTTACATGCAGCTAATTATGGGTTAATTGATGTATATATGAAGCATTTAACATATTATGACTTAGATGAGTTGGTAAATCCTAAAAGAAAATCTATTATGGCTATAGAGGAAATAGATGATGATAATATTGTGCAAGTGAGTAGTTAAAATGTTGGGAAGATAAATGTAGTGAGCATTAAGTTTTTAAAGCTAGTTATAAAAGACTCTGCATAGAATATATGGCCAATGAAGAAAGTGTTATTGATATTGAAATTCTAGAAATGCATACTAAAGCTAAGGAGCAAATGTGTGATGTTATTATGGTGAATGAAAAAGAAAATGCAGAAGTTAATTTTCATAATGAGAATGCAGCGGTCGAAGTTAATGAGGTTAGTGGTTGTGAGAAGAAAAGTAAAGGTGAAATGGAAGGGGGAGATGAGTTAACTAATCCAGATTATGACTTAGTGGAGAAAGATAAGGACTTAAGGTATTAATATCAATAGGGCAGTTGAATGGTGATGGTGAAAATAAAGACAATAGAAATGAGAGTGCATTACTAGCATGTGAAACAAAAATAACAACAGGAGAAGCAAAAATAATAAGGACATAAGTGAAGGGAGAAGTAGTTAGGTCTGAAGCAGTGAAGACAGATGCATTTGGGATTGAATATGAAGAAAAAAGGAAGAAGGGTAGGCGTAGGCCAAAAAATAATGGCATCAGATTAAGAATATATCATATGGAGTCCACAATGAGGTTCAATCAAAATAAGGTTGAATCAAATTATGGACCCTCTGATGAACTACAAATGGCATCACACTCTGAGGAAGAAGGTATGGAAAGACCATCAAAGAAATTCCCACTCTTTAATGCTAAAAATAATTCTCTAAATCCTACATTTGATATCAGTATGCTATTTCAAAACAAGGAATTTTTAAGGAAGCTTGCAAAAACTAGGGGATTAGACATAGATACCCACTGTATTTTGCAAAAAATGATAATGCAAGAGTAAGGTGCAAGTGCTTTAAAGAGTGGTTTTTTTATTTATACGGTAAAGTTTGACATGAAGGATAAGGATGATAAGACTTTTTTAGTGAGGAGCTACAATTTGACGCATAAGATTAATTACTTCAAACAACATAAATACTTCCACTTTACATTAAAGTGGCTTGTTTAAAAATACCTAAAAGAATTAAAAATTGACTCAGCATGGCCTATTCAAAGCATTATTAATAGGTTGAAGAAAGACATGAAGCTAAAGATCACTAGGATGGAAAGCTTGAAGGGAAAAAAGTCATACACTAAAATAAATAATTGGTGATAAGAGTTTACAGTATTCAAGATTGTATGACTATCAATATAAGATCTTGAGATCAAATCCTAGAAGCACAATTTAATTTAAGGAGCCTAAAGTTGTATTTACTGGTATATACATGTGCTTGGATAGTTTGAGGGATGGGTTTAAAGCTAGTTTAAGGCATTTGATATGTCTGGATGGGTGTTGGTTGAAAGGAGAATATGGTGGGCATTTGCTTATAGCCATAGGTATTGATCCCAATGACTGCATATATCTAATTGCTTGGGCTGTGGTATGTAATGAGTGTACTCAAACATAGACCTAGTTCCTTGAGTTATTGAAATCTTATTTGGAGATGTGGAATTCACACGATTGGTGCCTCATGTCTGATAAGCAAAAAGTATAGGCCTGATTTGTTGTTTGTGTATGTTTAGCTTATATAATATGATTTGGGCCTAATTTTGTGGTTATAAAAAATTTCTTTGTATGGCCTTATTAATATTATTACTAAATTATTTCCCAATTCAGAGAATAGGCTTTGTGTTCATCATATGTGGGCCAACATGAATGCTAAATTTAAGGAAAAAGAGCTTAAACGTATCCTTTTTAGTGCAGCAAGAGCATCTCATCCTGTGAACCTCAATCAATGGCTTAATGAACTTAAGAAGAAAATTCAATTGTAAGAGAGTGGGTGCGAGAGATGCCTTATAAGTAATGGGCAAGGGTTGTTTTCAAGACATTTCCAAAATATGATCTTATATTGAATAATATAAGTGAATGTTTCAACAAATGTATTTTTAAATAAGAGAGAGGCCACTACTAACTATAATGGAGAATATATGGTCTTAAGTACTAAAAATGATTACATTGATGCAAGCTTTTAGGAAAAAGATGAAGGGTGATATATGTCCTAAGATAAAGAAGAAGTTGGACAACAATATTGAATTGTCATATGAATACAATAATGAGTTTGCTGATTCAGCTAAACCACAAGTAAGAGGGCTAGAGGGTCAATTATCAATTGACTTGGATAAATGAACCTGTGCCTGTCAAAGATAGGATCTCATAAGGATTCCTAGCATATATGCAGTGGCAACCATCATTGAGCAAAATGATGATTCGTTTTTATATGTTGATAAGTACTACAACAAGACAGTATACCAATAAGTGTATAGCCATATCATCAACCCAAAAAATGGCCCTGAATTATAGGAGGCACATCTTAGTCCCCCAAGTGTTTTCTTGCCCCCTTTTGCAGTTAAGAAAAAGAGAGGAAGAATGCCAATAAGAGTAAAGGCATTGTCAAAGTGAAATGCAGCACTTGTGGAAAGGTTGGCCATAACAAGAGGTATTATGGTGTTTCTTTAAATACAATACTTGCCAACTATGTAAGTAATACATATTCACTTATATTTTAAATTGGTGATTAATTCAACTCCTTATAATTTTATTTTTATTTCCATTCACACACCAATGTCCTGGCTAGTTCAAGCATGAACACACGAACTTCTTAAACTCCTTATACTGTTTAATAGATGCTTGATGTGAGTTGTTTGCATCTAAATCTTATTCTTAAGTGAATATAATTTTCTATAGTGAATTTGATAAGCTATGCTAAATTTCTTAAGCTATTATCAATATGATGTCCAACTATGATTATGAGTGGGTATTTTGCATTTAATTTGCTATTATGAATTTAATTTACTATTGTTCATTTGATGATTGAACTTAGGGGTGTTCATGGTTCGGTTTGGTCTGTTTAAAGCAGAAATTTCTAACCAAACCAATAAAGTCAGTTTTCAAATATGAGAACTTTTAACTAAACTAAATACCATTAAAAATTATCCAAACTAGTGATATTTGGATTCGATTTAATAAAAAATAGTAAATGAATAAAATAAGATTAAAATTACTAATAATACATCTCATGAAATCTATTAAAAATATAACAAAATGTAAAATTCATATAATAAGAACAACAATAACAACAACAACAACAACAACAACAATAATAATAATAATAATAATAATAATAATAATAATAATAATAAATGAAGTTGCTATTATAAGGAATTAAAAAAAAAACTTGAAGAAAGTGTGTATTGTACAAAAACTATAAGAATATAAGAAATAACATGATGATAGACATCTTGTTGTTAGAAGATTAAAAAAAAGATATATTTTTTTAAAGTGTAAATAGCAAAGTTGTATAATGACCATATGCCTGATACCCAATTATTATACATAGATGAAAAAGTTATATGTATTATTATACTATCGGTTCAATTCGGTTTCATTGGATTTTTATTTTTCTAAACCATAACCAAACTAAAAATTTGGTTTAAAAAAATTTTCAAATCATAACCAAGTGTTAACCTCTCTAACCATAAATTTTAGTTTGAATTGGTTTGGTTGGTTTGGTTAATTTTTGTGCACCCCTAGTTAAACTATAGGGATCAAGCAAAAATTGCTCAAGTAAAGTTAATGTTAACAAACTTACTCCTTTTACCATTTATGAAATTAATAAAGTAAGCCATACTTGCATAATGGCTTTTGTCCATAGATCTGTATTAGCATTATTTTGAAAATTTCTATGTCTTTTAATGCAACAATTGTCTCAATGTGGCACTTCAAAAGTAAGAACAAGTGAAGTGTCAATCCAAGCCAACAAAGCACATGTCAAAGACAGATTCTGTTGCACATGAGATTCAACCAAACCAAGGGGCTGCTGCTGGTGCTAATGAGAAACAAAGTTAAAGGCTTGCACCAAAGGCAGATATATGCTTTTGAGATATATGCAAAAGAAACCAAAGAACTATATTCAAGCACAAAGTAAATTTATTTTATTTTGTCATTTTAAGTTGCATTTATTTTGGTAATTAACTAGACATGATCGATATAATACTGTTTATCTTTTGTAACAGCAAACTGTAGGGAGTTAATTAGGTGTTTTTTTTTGTTTTAATTTTGAAATAATTGCTAAGCCTGCTTCAATATTATATTACAAATGCTTCATGGTTCTTTTTTAAGTACTCTCAATGAAAAGTTCCATTTTACACCTTTTAGTCCATGTAACTAAAATAATATTTGGTGCAAATTTAAGAATTTCATTTCTTCTTGTTATGTACACATAGTCGAGTATAATCTTACATACAACATTTCTTGTATATTTTTCAACTTCACATAATGAAGGAACACATTTTGTTTGATTAGTCCATTATCAAAATAGTAAGCTAATTTCATTTCATTCAATAAAAGGATAAAATATCATAATTTGATGCATGGCAAGTATTGCCTACTTATAAAGCACTGTAACATACATACACAAAGAAAATAAAAATCATAAAGAAAGCACAAAAGTTGTATTTTTTCTCCCTTTTCATTGATGTTTCCATATTTATCTTCTCTAGTCTATTAATCTTCCTTAGCAACCTTAAAATCACTTGTCTTGATCTTTTAGGAACTAGGGGATCTAACCATTGAAAAAATTGGCATCGTCGATTCTGCCAAATCATAACTAGAAAACTATTTCAAAACAAAGAATTTTTTGTTAACCATAAATGTACTATAGTTTTGTTTTACCTGAAAATTTTAGTAACCCAAAACCCGTCTTTCTGGATTAGCATTAGTCCAAGAAGTATGAATAACAACCTCACAATAGTAGTTGGGGATCGACATTACCAAATCAATTTTGTGTCAATAACTAGTTCTTTTTTCAATGGTTTTTCTTTTTCTTTATTCAACCAAATGCTTTATCATGGTTTATGCAGACAAGAGATTGATGGAATAACTAATGCTTTGACCAAAGGGATGAATGGGTAATGTGTTCTATTCAAAATAAGAAAGATGAATATAAGGAAAAAAAAATTGAGGATTCTTGTGTTCTTTTTTATTTACATGTCTAAAATGGTATGAAGAAGAGAGAGGAATGGCAATAGTAGATGGTAGGATTTAATTATGGGTCAATATGAGAACTTTTTTAAGTTGAGGAAGAGAGATAATGGTTGCCATGTGGCAACATGCATAGGCCCACATGGCCTTAAAGAAAATTATTTTGCCACATTAGCATCTTAAATATGCCACATTGACTTTCCAATGCTAATTTGATCGAAAATTGTCAAAAGGGGATTGTGGTTACTGACATTAAAATTTAGGGATTTTTATGAGTCCAATTGATTCTTTGGGATGCTAATAGGACATGGGTATAAACTTCAGGACTGTGAGTGTAAATTACCCCTTCCTTTTATTGCCAATAAACTAATGCAGGGTCAAATGCACAAAAGGGTATTTAACTTTTGATTTGTTTCAATTCAGTTATTAAACTTCATTTCATATCTTTTTAGATACTAAACTTCTATTTTGTTTGATAACAGTCATTAAAATTTTTTAGGTACCTGAAAAATTCAAAATTAATATTTTAATCTAGAATTAAAGATTTTTTTTATAAATAAGTCAATATTTTCTATATATTTACAAGAAACTAAAAAAAATTTAATATCATTTTGCTTCAACCTATTAAAAGAAAACTCATTTTAAATGGTATCAAAGTATAGAAGAAGTAAGCTTTTAAACTTTAAAAATATCTTGACTAAATTAAAAAGATAAAGAGATTAAGGGATTAAAATGGTTTTTAAGTGAAATTTAGAGCACTAAAATTTTTTGATAGTACCATGTTTTGAAACAAAATCAAAGTTAGGTGACTTTAAAAAAATAAATTGAAGTTTAGTACACAAATTAAAATAAGTGTAAAGTTGGGCGACCACCTTTGCATTTAACCCAACTAATACAATATCAAAGATTAGTCACTCCTATGCATTTTCTTATATGATTGTGAATTTCTCATTTCTTTTCGGAATTAGTGGGCTTTTTGCCAATTTATTTCAAAAACTTAAAAATGTTACCAATTTATAGTATTTTTTTATAAAAATTTCTATTTTGTTGTGGAATAAAAAAACTATTACCAATTTATGGTGATTTTTACTGAGGTTCATGTGAGTCGTGATATGAGTATCTCTTTATATGTATTTGAGTTGAATTTTAATGAATTTTGAATAAATAATTAGATTACTTTGGGTAGTAATTGAGTCTAATTATGCGTTATTTGATTTTAATGGTTTTGTTTTTATTTTGCTTGTTTTAGCATAATTTTAATTCAATTAGGAATTTCATTTAAGTATTGATTAAGGTTTTTCCTTTTTTGTAGGAGATTTTAGCAAATAATTCCATAAATAACAAGGAGTAGCTCAATAGGGTTTGGGACATGACCATGTCCATGGTTGTGCTGGTCATTAGATAATGAATAGTGAGCAACATGAGCATTATGATCCCCTGCCTCATCTCATGCAACATTCTAACCAATCTATGGAAAACTTGAAAGGTTGACATTAGTTCAAACATGACCATATCTGAAGTTGTGCTAAAAACCTTTAACGTGTCACCAGCTCAAACACGGCCATGTCTGTGACCATGTCAAAACAAAAGAGGTTTCCTTACTTGAAAAGGAAGAAGATTTTAAGGGTTGTCATCTCTTATACTAAGTTTACCCTATAAAAAGAGAGTTCAGGGAGCAATCCTTAAAGCCAAAGATTGAAGAGGAGTCGTAAGATTCAAGAAATTTATTCATATTTTACTCTTCATCTTGTATTCTTTTAATTATGTTTGTGTTCTTTACCATAATTATATGTGGCTAAACTCTTTTTAGGGTTTAGGTTAGGAGTAGCTATTCCAATATGTGATTGAACAAAAGTTTCATTAATTTGATTTTTAGTTAATTCTATGAGTTTGTATTTAATGTATGCTTTCATTCTTGGCCAGCTTATTTCCATGTTTATGGGTGGATTCACCAATGAGAATTAGGAGAATTCATTAGCTGATAACTCATAGGACTTAGACCACTTGACCATAAGAGTAGGCAAGCTCTTCGAGGAACCATGAGAATAGGGAAGCTCTTTATTGGTAAACTAATTGTTAAGGAGCTTAATGAGTTAAGATTAATTTCTTAATCATAAATGTAGGTTAAACTTTAATCTTAACATTCTTGATTGAACTTGAGAGACTCATTCGGTATTTTAGAACAATTACCCTTAATTGAAATCAATGTTGTTTAGTCAAATGAGTGTTAATTATTAGATTGGAATAGTGAAACTAAACCTAGGCTCTAAGCTTTAATAATTTGATTTAAATTTAATTTATATTATTATGTTTATTTAATTTCTATTTCACTTTCATATAAATTGCTAGCTAAGATCATAAGTAAAAATATTTGTTCTCATATACAATCCTCTTGGGAATAATAACTCTTTATACTACAATTCAAGATCAATATGCTTTCGGATTTTGAACACAATGAGTTTTTGGCACAGTTGCTAGGGATTGGTAGCATTGATATTAATTCAATTTTTACTTTTCTTATACTAATATTTTTCTTTTATATTTAATTGCTTTGTTTATTAATTTTTCTAGTGATTTACTAGTTTATGAACACTCAATCTAAAGGAATAAACTTAAGAGAAATCAACCCTGAAATCAAGAAGTCATGCAATAAAAATTGAAAGGAAAAGCATGAGAAAGATAAGTAAATGATGGCTGAGAATCAAATGGCACAGCATGCTACGAATCGTGCCCTTCACATGTACATAATGCTTAATCCGAGAGATACCATAAGTAGCATTATGAGGACTAATGTGGATCCTAATACCTTTAAGATCAAACCAACAATTATTCAAATGGTTCATAGTTCCAATTTGGAGGTCTCCTAAGTCAAGATCCCAATGCCCACTTAGCTCAGTTTTTGGAGATTTGTGACATCTTTGAGATGAATGGGGTTAGCCTGGATGCAATAAAGCTTAGGTTATTCCTTTTCTCTTTGAAGGACAAAGCCAAGTTATGGTTGCACTCTTTAGTGCACAGTCCATCACCTCTTAGGATTTGTTGTCAAAGACATTTTTGGGCAAGTACTTTCCACTTAGCAAGACAATAAAATTTAGATAAAAAAATTACAAGCTTCACTCAACACAATGGTGAATCTCTATATGAAGCTTGGGAGCAGTTCAAAGACTTACGATGTCAATGCACACACTATGGAGTTCCATAATGGCTGCTCATTCAAACCTTCTACCAAGGACTTACTAAGCCAATAAGGATCACTATAGATGTAATAACTTAAGGCTCTTTTCTGAGCAAGACACCCGATGATGCATATAACTTACTTAAGACTATGGCATCCAATAACTATAAATAGTGAGGGGAAAGAAGTACACTAAAGAGAGTTTTAGGAATGCATGAAGTGGATGGTTAGAATCTCCTAAATGCAAAATTGACATGCTCATAAAGAAATTAGAGGCTTTAACTAAGGTACACAATCCAGTGTTCGTTTACTCTTATGAGTATTATGGAAGAGGACACTCAACTCTAGAGTGTCACGGAGGTTTGTCTTCTCAAGGCCCCTCAATCGAGCAACTTAATGCTCTTAACAACTTTCAAATGAATCAAGGGAATCCCTACTCTAACACATATAACTCAGGATGGCATAATCACACTAGTTTTTCATAGTTTAATCAAAGGGGAATTTAAAATGCCAACCAAGGATTCAAGCAGCTCCCACTTAGTTTCTAATAAATGAATTCTTTCCATCAATAATATAAAAGCAAGCTTGATCTAGAGAGCATGATGGAGAAATTCTTAAAGGATTAAGAAGAACAAAATAAGGCCATTAAGAACCTACAAGTGGAATAAAAAGAAGCTATCATGAATCTAACTTCTCAAATGAGTCAGCTCTTTGCTCATTATAAGATGTTAGAAAATCAAATTACTTCACAAGTTAGTTCCTCTAATTTTTGCAACCAAGTCAACTTCTTAGCCAACCCAAAAGAGCATGTGAATGTAATAATGCTTCAAAGTGGAAAGTAACTACTTGAGGTAGGAATCAAAAAGGAAGAAGAAAAGGTTGTAAAAGATATTCATAAGGAAAAGAAACACACTAAGGGATACATTAAAAAAAAGCAATCAAAGAAAGAAAAAGTTCCTAAAACTATCATTCCACCACTACCCTTCCTTTAAAGGCAATAAAGGAGCCAACATGATAAGAATTTTAAGAAGTTTTTGAAGGCATTTTAGTAGCTTAAATTGAACATTCCAATTTTGGATGTCCTTACCTTGATGCCCTCATATACAAAGTTCTTTAAAGACATCTTTTCTAATAAAAGAAAGTAGGAAGACTTAGAGACCATTCCTACTAATAAGGAATGTAGTGTGATAATTCAAAATAAGCTTCCATAAAAGTTTAAGGTTCTAGGGACTATCACTATTCCTTACACTATTAGAAATGAGTTCATAGATAGGTCTTTATGTGATTTAGATGCAAGTGTAAGCATAATGCCCCTTTCTTTTTGCAGATGACTAAAAATTAGTGAGCCATAACCAATAATGATGTCACTATACCTAATGGATAGGTTCATAATCTATCCTTATGGAATCCTAGAAGATGTGCCCATTAAAGTTAGAGATTACTATGTGTCAAGAGATTTTCTTCATTTTAATGATAGAAGAGGATTATCAAATTCCAAAAATTTTAAGGTGTATTTTCCTTGATACCACTAATGAAATTATTGATGTCAAATATGGAAACATTACTCCAGAGATTAGAGAAGAAAAAGTAGAGTTTGATGTCTTCAAGAAACCACAACAATCCCAATTAATAACTTCTTGTCTTTGAGTGGATGTAGTTAAGGTTAGTGCTAAAGATGTTCTTCCTTAAGTTCTCAAAGAACCACTTAAAAAGCTCCCCATTCATGATATGAAGGAGATGAAAGCAACCAAGACAGTACAGAAGAAAAAGGGGCCTCTAAGGAAAAATACTAACAAGTGGCAAACTAAAAGTGTTATGAAGGCTAGGAATTTTAAGAATTTTTCATCTTCTTTTCAAGTGTCAAATAAGTGAGCTTAAGTGGGGGAGGACTATTCTTTAATCAATCCTCCCTAAATGAAGATCCAATATTAAGGTCAAGCTAATGACCTTAAAATAGCACTAATTAGGAGGCAACCCAATGTTTGCTTACTTATATTTTTTTATTTTATGTTTATGCTTTATTTTTCTTTTATTTATCTTAGTTTTTCATTTTTTTTAACTTAGGATCATAAAGAAAAGGAGGCAAAAATATCTGGAACACTAGTTTAAAGGGACCATATGCCCAGAAGAATGGCCATGTCATTGGCCATGGTTAGGTACACATCATTTTAATTACTTTTCTAGTAGGCAACATAGCCATGTCATGGTTGTGTTTCTAACCTTGTCCCAACATCCATTCTGCCCAAAAGGTAGCTTAGTTTCTCATATGGTCATATGCTCCTTATGCTAAATTGATAGCAATTTGAAGTTCTACATAGAAGTAAGCATGCCCTTCAACAAGACTAAGACATAGCCACGTTATGAGACAAAAAATATAGCATGATATGTCACACAGCCTTGACATGGCTGTGTCACATGACCTATATTAACCCCTCTTTAAACCCTAACCACCCATCTTCATTTTCTCTCTTCTTTTCTTTTCTCTTCTCACTTTTCCCTTTTCACCACATCAATTCTTGTTGTTTTCCTCTTAATTTATTTTTTTAAAAAACCAAACATAATTTTGGATATTTTATATTCTGCCTCTGTACTTAATGTTGTTTCTTTCTTTTTGGTTTGTAATACTCGTACACTTATTTTTGTTTTTATATTGTTCTTATTTCATTTTGTTTTATGTTTCATTTTGTAATGTTTAGCACTCATCTCCAAGGATCACTATCTAGGGAAGTAATTTTTTCTTCTCCTTTATATTTTGTTTAATGTTCTAGTTATTTTGTGATTTCTTTATTCTTTTTTATTTAGTCATTAAGGATAATGACAATGATAAGTATGGGAGAGGATGCCATTTACATTTTTATTTCATAATTTTTGGTCTAGCATTTTAGTTTTTCATGCTCTATAATTTTAGTTTAAAATGATAATGATTTGCATTATATATATATATATATATATAAGTATATTGTATAGGCAATTTGCATTTAGATAGTTAGTATTCTAGTTAATTACTTTTACAAAAAATAATAATAAAAGTTTTTCGATTCTCATTAACCTTCAGCTTAATTTTTCTACACTTTTAGTTGGGTTTGTCCTTAATTTTTTTTATGCAAAATTGATGCTCAATTACGATTAGAGGGCAATAGTAGATAAGTGTGCAAATTTGATTCAATTATTGAAATATTGAATGGTTTATTAATTAAGATAGTTGAACATGGTCATTATGTATGAAAAATTTAGTTTTTATAACCTAAGCATAAATTTGGAGATTGAATTTAAACATAATTTTAGGAAAGAATGCATTTTGGTTTTGTAATTCTAAAAAAAAAGACTCTCTTTTCTTAAGTAAGAGCAGTGCTTAAATCTAAACTTTTACATGCTTTGAATATACTCCAATACTCTAATTAGAGTATGAATATCCAAAAGACCTATTTGGTGGTATCTACGCTTAGTAATATAGGAACGATGAGGAATCAATAAGAGTGGGAAGAATTGATTTGAAAGAATTAAAAAAAAAAGGTAAGATTGATCATAAAATGCACTTGCCACGACAATAAGAAAAAATGTTATGAAATGGAGTGTAAAATGCATTCATAATCAAAGTTTTTTTAAAATAGTTATAGACCTTAATGCTCTTTTTCTATTATTATGTTCATTAGATTTCAAAGAGTTATATGCTTGGATCATGATTAGTAAATTATTCATACATGATGTATTTTTGTCCATTTATCCTCTTTAGTAAATAAGTTTCAATCTCTATGTTATTAGTTTGCATGTCTTAGAAGTTATAAATCTTTAGTTGTAGTTGAGCTTCTTCTTTAAATTTCAAATTTCATTTTTGCTTGAGGACAAGCAAAGCTTTGGTGTGGGGGAATTTGATGTGTGTAATTCTTTACATATATTTGAGTTGAATTTTAATGAAATTTGAACAAGTAATTAGATTAATTTGGGTAGTAATTAAGTCTAATTAGGAGTCATTTTAGCATAATTTTAGTTTAATTAGGAATTTTATTTGAGTATTGATTAAGGTTTTCCCTTTTTTTTGTAGGAGATTTTAGCAAAGAATTCCATAAATAGTAAATAGTAGCTTGATATGGTTTGGAACATGACCATATCCATGGTAGTGTCGGTCATTGGATTGTGAATAGTGAGCAACATGGGCACCATGATCCCCTATCTTATCCAGTGTGTCAGTCTACCTAATCTATAGAAAATTTGAAAGGTTAACATCAGTTCTAACACGGCCATGTCTATAACCCTGTCAGAACAAAAATGGTTTCCTTGCTTAAAAAGGATGAAGATTTTAAGGGTTTTCATCTCTCTTACCAACCTTATAAAAAGAGAATCTGGGGAGCAATCCTTGAAGGCAAAGATTGAAGGGGAGTCATGAGATTCAAGAGATTTATTCATATTTTCTTCTTCATCATCTTTTATTCGTTTAATTATATTTTTGTTCCTCACCACAATTATATGTGGCTAAACTCTTTTTAAGGTTTAGGTTAGGAGTAGCTATTCCAAGATGTGATTGAACATAAGTTTTATTCATTTGATTTTTGATTAATTTTATAAGTTTGCATTTAATGTATGCTTTCATTCTTGGCCAACTTATTTGGATGTTTATGGGTGGATTTACCAACGAGAGTTAAAAGAATTCATTTGCTTATAACTCATAGGACTTAGTCCACTTAATCATGAGAGTAGGTGTGCTCTTTAGGGAACCACGAGAGTAGGGAAGCTCTTTATTAGTAAACTAATTATTAAGGAGCTTAATGAGTTAAAATTAATTTCTTAATCATAAGAGTAGGTTAAATTTTAATCTTAACATGCTTAATTGAATTCAAGAGAGTCTTTTGGTATTTTAGAATAATTGCCCTTAACTAAAATCAATATTTTTCTTATTAAATTAGTGTTAATGATTAGATTAGAATAGTGAAACTAAACCTAGGCTCTGAGCTTTAATGATCTTATTTAAATTTAATTTAGATTATTGTAGCTGAGATCATAACTAAAAATATTAGTACTCAATATACAATCCTCATAGGAATGTTAACTCTTTATATTGTAATTCATAATCCATGTGCTTGCGAGTTTTGAACGCAACAAGTCAAAAGTCAACTCGCATACCCCCTTAACAAAAATACCATAAATTGGAAATACACCATAAATTAGTAAAATTTTTAAGTTTTACCGTAATTTGGCAAAAAGCTCAGAATCAGTGCTTTCAATAAATTGGAATTAAAATAATGGCCCTCTAACTTTACACTTACACTTTGGGTGCTGAATAAATTTTTTTTGAAACCTAACTTTAGTTTATTTTAAAAAGGGTACTGCCAAAAACTTTTAGTCCATAGAATTTCTCTTTAAAACTATTTTACTTTATCTTTTCAATTTAGTTTGAAAATTATAAAAGTTTTAGAAGATTACTTTCTCTTAGACTCTAATACTACTCAAAATAAATATGTTCTTACTAGGTGAAATCAAAATAATTTTCAAATGTTTCTTTATTTCCTATAAATATATAGAAAATATGGACTTATTTGAAAAAAAATCTTTAATTCTATATTAAAATAGTAATTTTGAATTGTTCAAATAAAAAAAATTAAGTAATTGTTGTGAAACTAAAAAGAAACAAATTAATGTTTGGCAACTGAATTGAAAGCAAGCTAAAGTTCGATACCCTCTTATGCATTTGATCTGAATAAATTACTCACACACTCTTTATAATTATGACAAATCTGTATATGGATTGAAACTTAAATCATATGTATAAGAATTTTATGGAAGTTCAAGAATTGTCTTAAAAAATGTGTTTATTTCCCTCATAAACTTACCTTCAATATGCTCCACAACAAATGACTACAAGGCATATAACAACATATGATTAGTATATATTATAAATAGCATTCTAAGGTTATACATGTTTAAGAATGTAATGTCTTTCCATTAAAGTGTTTTTCCATTATCTTCTAGCATTAAGTTTTTTTTTTTTTACAAGTTCAAATATTTACTATAGAATGTGGAGAAAAATGGCTAAAGTACCTTAATAAAAGTTAAGGTCAATTGGCCATGATACATATGCTTCATGGTACCATATGTTCTATAATAAGCTATAACTTGCATGATAAGCATGCATCCAAATATATAAGGTCTTATTTATCCAATTTTTACAATTCCTGATAGCTTAGTTAATGCATATATCAAACAATTTGGGGCATCCCTCAAGGTATTTTCTTTGGATTTACTCGAGTTGGAACTTATATCCCACACTCAAATAAATCTTCTTCCTCCTACCAATACTAATAAATAATAATAATGGCTCATATGAGATTTTAACAAGTGATAATAGTTTATGGAAAAATTTATTATATTGCTAACAATTGTAATACGAGTGAGAGATTAGTCAGCTCTTAATTATTATGATTGCACATAAACATGCCATATTTTTTATAATAAGCACGAGGGATTAATAAAAAGAGATGTAGTATGTAACAAATTCATTGATGCTATTACTTAACATTCTTTGCGGTTATTGGAGAATATTTCCTATATTAGAAAAGTGTATAGCAATAAAGTGACTTATAAGTGGTGTAGATTAGACCTTAATATAAGCCAAGTGGTTTTGTGTTATATAGGCTCAATTCCATTTATAAGTCCATATGTATATGCATGGACCAACTCTCTCGAGTTCTCTGGACTTATTAAGATGGTATCAAAGCAGTGATCTTGGACTCATTTTTAAGACTTTAAGTTTAGTATGACCCATTTGTGACCCTATTTTAGTCATTGGGAATAACCCATTTAAGTTTAGTATGATCCATATGAGTCATTAGGTGTTACCTATTTGTGATTCTATTTAAGTCATTGGGAGTGACCCCATTTAAGTCATTAGGTATGGTCTATTTATGTTTGGCAAATGTAACTGGTCTAGGGAGCTACACTTGAGGGGAGTGTTGGAAAATATATCCCATATTAGAAAAGTGCAAAGCAATACAATGGCTTATAAGTGGTGTAGATTGGAATTTAACATAAGCCAATTAGTTTTGTGTTAAATGCGCTTAACCCCATTTATAAGTCCAAATATGTGTGCTTGGACCAATACTCTTAACACTCATTAACTTCTTAACAGTGGTCATGAATAATATGTTTGTGGAAGGGAACTTGGATTAGAGGTATAGGAATTTGTTGGAAGTTTAAGAACTATCTTAATGGATGTATCTGTTGTAGTCAGAAACTCACCTTCAAGGAACTTCTTAATATATTACTGCAAGGCATAATAACATATAATTAGAATATATTATATCCTAATATATGGTTTACATATATTTGAGTGATGCAAGTGACTTTTCCAAATTATGCATCATAAGAAAAGAGGTCTAAGAATTAATACCAAATGAGCAAAAGATGAGTCATGCATTTTAAATCTAATTAAACATAATCAACTAAGTACAAATCCTATATAAATTAAATTTATTTAAGTAAAACCCTAATCTGAAACATCTTAATGTATATTTACCAATTCATCAAATAATAATAAATAACATTAATTAAATATTAACTCAAAATATCTATTAAATAAGAGTATATCATTTCTGTAAAGAATAAAAAGAACTCTAAAATTCTATAATCCCTAGGATAAGAATTCTCTTTATCTATTACATCAGTATAGGATTAGTGAAACTCTAGATGACCAATTTGTCTCCAGTCTAGTCCATATAGCTCTTGCATTAGATCTCCCATAGCATCCACATCTAATATAGGTTTCTGCACATATGGTTTTTAATATCCTTATGGGATCTCCCTATGACAAACTAGAGACATGCTCTATGGGCTTCTTTAGACACCACCATCATAGTCATACAAATTATAATACATAATAGGATTAGTATTAATAAAAATTTAATGAGGGAGCACTAGTTTGCTACCAAGACAACCATTTTAAGTAACTTTAGGTGTTGCAAATCTCCTTCATTTCGTGTGGAGGTATGTATCTTTCTCTTGGATTTTTGTTTGAACTAGGTAGTAAGAATCATTTATCTCATATGATGCTCTAAAGGATTACCCCTCAATTTCTTTAAGCTATTTATTAGCCTTAGGGGAGCTTCCCTATTTACAATTTACAATTTTATTGAATCATGTAAGTAGTTTAATATAGGTAATGATCTAACTTCTAACTTAATTTTTCAAAAAGTGCATTCTGACACTCTTGATAATAGTCCTTTAAAGTTTACAAAAACCTTGTGTGCATGTTTATAACCCTAGCTTATGATCTATATTTTTTTTAGCAATATTTGGATAAGTGACTACATCATATGTTCAACAAAAAGTCCTACTTAGACTTTAATGTTTTTTATCATTTGATCTTAAGTTTGAATGTTCCTCTCAAAGTTCTCCACTATATGGAGAATGAATCTTCTAGTCCTACTGTTGTAGGCACCTTCTCTTAGTTTTAAGTCTTACAATGTCTTTTTTCATAAAAAAATTTTGTTCTTAGTATCATTTAATGAGTCCTATCGAGCATGACAATTTTTCTCTCCCTCTAGCCTTTGAAAATTACAATTGTGAGCTTGATAAGTGTGTGAGGCACATCAATCTACCAAGACTATGAATTCTTACTTTTTACAGATGATTTTCTTTTACAAAGTTAAGAGATTTAAGTTTTTTGCGTTATAAATTAGTTGTATAATTGTTAAATTTAACTATCAATGCTTGATGAAAAAATTTAGATAATCAAGGAAATAATTAGAGAATCACTTAAGAGAACTAGAGACTTACAGAGAATCACTAAAAATCTAACAAATTTTGGTTCATGTAACTAATAACCAAATCTAAATAAAAAAAATTGTAAAATTCAAAGCTAAACTAAATACAATGAGTTATCGATGTTGAAATTGTTCTTTTCTGTGCCTCCAATTCTCCTTCTAAAACTTCACCTACTCCCTCAAAAATTAGCTCCACTAAAATCATGTCTTCACTAACATTATCTTTCCTCTAACATTATATTTTTACTAATAGTATATTTTTGTCAGTAGTAACATTTTAAAAAAATAACTGATAACTTAATTAATTAACTAATTATTGAATTTGGGTTTAGGCCAACAAAATTATTGAATTTCAATCAAACTTAGGATGAGGCTTAAAAACTCTTCACCAAACTACTTCTCTTAGTTTACTTTCCTCATCACTTAAGGAATAACTTTTGGGTTTCTTATACTTTTCTTCTGCTGGAGATGACCTTAAAAAATTCTTGTCCTCATAATTACTTTTTTTAAACACTAAAAATATTAAGAATGCATTAATATTTTTGGTGTTCAAAAAAGTAATTATGAGGGAAAAAAGTAATTATGAAAGATCCCATCAATTGATTCAACTTCAAAATCTGCAAAAAAAAAAAAAAAAAGATTGTCAAAGTAAATTTAGAGGCCAAATTTTGCTTCAAGATTAATCAAGTCAGCTACTACATGAATATTAGTGTTAGGGAGTCTTAGAGTTTGAATATGAAAATCCAACAAATCTAAAATCCAAAGATCTTGCCAAATTAACACCTCCCTTCCATTTTGAACATTTCTCCTAATACCTTTTTAAATTAGATCTCTACCTTCTAAGAGCGACCAACATATAAAAAGTCCCCATTATTACAATACTATGCTTTCAAAATTCTAGCCAAAAGGGAGTTTGGATTATTTATTACCCTTCATACATTCTTTGCCAACAAAGCTATACTCCCTCTATTCCTAAATAATTGATGTTTTAGGATTCCTCACATAAATTAAGGAATGTATTTAATATATGTATAAAATACTATACTAGCCTTATAATAATTTCCTCAACCAATATTAGTTTTATATAGAGTAAAAAAAGGAGTAAATATCTATTCAATTAATTCTTCTATATTAAATAAGGGTGAAATAAGAAAAAGAAGTGGTTAAAATGTATTGGTAACTTAAAACGTCAATTATTTAGGAACAAAATTAAACTTCTAAAACATTAATTATTTAGGAACAGACGGAGTATTAAAAAAGAATATTATGAAATCCCACAACCTCCAAAAGATTTTGATTTTGTAAGAAACTCCCATTTTTACCATTGAACACCCTTTACTTCCACCAAAAATGAGAGAAATTTGTATGCACCTCCATTGTAAAACATACTACGAACTTAAAGTAAGCAAGGGAATAAAAAGGAATAGTAATAAGTACTGACTTTAGCATTGCTTCCCTCCCTGTATAGGATAGAGCTTTATGCTTCTAAGATTGAGTCTTTTCCCTAATTTTATTAAGTAAAAACTAAGAATCTTGTAGTTTTGAATTTTCCTATTCATAAGGTAACCTCAAATATTTATCCCTACCTTACATTTCTCTCATCTATAGGACATCCCTGATATGTCTCCTTAGCTCTTTGATTGGCCATTTTACCAAAATAAATACTAATTTTTTTCTATTCACCCTTTGCCATGTAGCCTTCATGCATTGGTCCAAAAGTATATTTAATCTATAAGCGTCCTACAAGGAGACTCTACAAAAAAAAAATAGTGTCATTTGCAAATAAACTCGAAGTAATAACATGACACCTATTATTAATTTTAAGACCTTGAATCTTACCCCCTTTAACATCATTGTCAATTATACTAGGTAATACATTAGTTATAAATAAATAAAAATGTGATGATAATGGATCACCCTCTCTTAGACCTCTAGTTGGAGAGAACTAAGCTAAGGAACATCCATTAACCAACATAGAATTGATTAAGGTAACACATTTCATCACTCTAGCAATCCATAAACTCTTAAATAGAACCTTTCTATGAAAACCCAAGTATACCCTATTATAAGCCTTTTCCATATATAATTTTAAAGCCATACCCACCCTTTTCTTTGAACAAGAGGATTTTAGAATGAGTATGTTATTAAAATATTATCTTGAATTACTCTCCTTAGGACAAAAGCTCTTTGAGATGGGTGGATGAGTTAATTTAGAATAGGCTTCAGTCTATTCTCTATTACTTTTTAAATAATTTTATAGATGAAGTTGTAAAGACTAATAGGGCAAAAGTGAGAAACCTTATTTCTTTTGGGAAATGAAACAAGGAAAGTTTTATTAATATTTTAAGGTAAGTAACCAGTAAACTAAAAATTAAACACAGAATCACAAACATCTTACTCCATAATATCCCAATAAGTTTGGTAAAAGATACCTTGAAAGTCTTCAGGACTCGGGCTTTTGAGGTTGCCTAAATTGAAGATGGTTCTCTCCACCTCTTACTCCAAGATTAGACATATCAATTGTTCATTCATATGTTATATTAGCACTTATTATAGGCTTTTTATTGCACTAGAAGTACTAAATACATGTTCTTAAGCAAACAACTTCTTATAAAATCTAAAAATAACCTAACATATTTAATTTTCTTCTTCTACCTAGCAGCCTCTTTCATCTTTAATTTTGAAAATTTAGTTCTTTTACCTACATTGAGTTGTAGATAAATAGTAAACTTTGTATTATGGTCACCCACCTTGAGCCATGCAATCTTTAATCTTTGTTGCCAATAAATCTCCTCAAGGTTTTAAGCCTCTGACAAATCTTGAATAATTTTTTACTATTAATGTAGATTTTCCTCAAATTGATACTGGGCCTAATGATCTATTCGAATCATTTCCCTATGAATAAATGATGCCTAGGGACTTAGGGTAAGCACAGGTTGGGGAAATTTGGGAATTTATAATATTCAGAAACATACCATATTTTAGGAATTTTAAAAATAAAATTTTCAGTACTAATACCTAATTTAAAAATCTCCATACCAATATCATCCCAATTTTTGGGACAGTTCGGTACAAATATTTGGTTATATTGGAACAGATCGGTATGGTATAGTCTAAAATGGGAATTCAAGAATTTATATAATAGATAAATTTATATTATTAATTAAAATTATATTTATCATCCATAAATAAATATCTTTTATACATTTTTGTATAATCACATATTTTATACCCATTAAATTGGGTTAGGGTTGCATCTTGCACTCCATGAACATATTGCTTTTCATTGGATTGAGTACGTATGAATTTAAGAAGAAATTCAAAACTATCACTTACAATATAATACTTAAAAAATAAATACATGAACAAATTCAGGTATATTGAAATACACACTTAAAGAATAATTCCCAAATTAATAAAAACTATAAGAGGTAGTAACAAAGTTGAACATGAGAGAAAAAAGGTGAACGAACAAAAGAACCAAATGTAAAGAGTCAAAATATTTAGGAACTCCATTAAAAGCTAATAATAAAACTAAGGGGACAGTACAAAAAACTACCTTGTGGTTTCAAGGTTTTGCAATTTTAAGTATGTATTTCATTTTTTGACAATTTGGGTCCTATGTTTGTCGTAGTTTGACAATTTCTAGTATATGAGACTAATGTCATTAAATGAGTTCGATGGAGTTAGCCTCATATACTGAAAATCATCAAACGATGATAAACACAGGACCTAAATTTTTTAAAAAAGTGAAACACATACTTAAAATTGTGAAACATTGAAACCACATTATGGTTTTCCATACTTTCTCCTAAAACTAAACAAATAAGGTGATTTTCAAATTAGTCAACACATACACACACACATACACATATATATATATGGAATCATTAATTTCAAATAATATTAATAAAATTATATTACTTAATAACAATAATAATTAATAAGTTATTGAATATAATAAAACCATTTAAATCATCAATTTTAAATAACATCAATAAAAATAGATTACTTACTAAACATAACAATTAATAAGTTATCAAATATGATAATAACAACATGTTTTTATTAAAAATTATAAAATTGGAAATCATACCATCTTAATTTTCTTATTTTTATATTTTTAGCTTAAATTGAAATATAATAGGCATTCTACATTTTTACTTATTGTTGATAATAATAATAATAATTTTCGTATTTCTCATATTTTAAGTTTAAAGTGTGTTATAATGGATATTCCACATTCTTATTTGTTTGTTAAATTATATGAAACTATGCAATGTGAATTTTTTTAATTT
Organism: Mallotus nudiflorus; assembly: GCA_947683625.1. Classification (NCBI taxonomy): domain Eukaryota; kingdom Viridiplantae; phylum Streptophyta; class Magnoliopsida; order Malpighiales; family Euphorbiaceae; genus Mallotus; species Mallotus nudiflorus. The sequence goes on along the minus strand of CANTUR010000605.1, from coordinate 806,586 downwards.
TTATATTTAAGTTCAAATTGTAATATAATAGACATTTCACATTTTTAAATGTTAATTAAATAATAGCAATAGTAGTAGTAGTAGTAATGACAATAATATTAGTAATAAAAAAAATTAATAAAAGTATATTGTTAACAATTTTGTATTATATTTTAATCATAAAACAAATTAATTTTTATCATATATTAATATACATATGTGTATCACTTGATAATATAATTAAAAGTATATAATTAAATTACTACTTACTACTATTTATTAATATCTATGCATTACTTATTAAATTAATACTCGGTACCATATTCGGTTTTCGGTTTGGTATGGTTTCAATATGGTTCGGTACAGTTCTCGGTTTGATTTTTTGTAAATATCCAGTATCGTACCAAATTAGTTATAAAATTTGGTTTGATTCAGTTCAAGATTAAAATTATTTAGTTTGATACGGTTTTAATGTCTTTCGATTCGAGATTTTAGTTTAGTTCGGTATTTTCTCCATCCCGTATTCAGCCCTATGTTTACCTAAAGGTCATCCTCTCCTCTTTTCCTTAATAGAAATTACACAATTGAAATCCCTAATACAAATCTAAGGGGTGTAGTCTTGTGAATTAAAAATTGATAGCTTATGCCAAACTTCCTTTTTGCCAATATAAGAAGCTTTTCCATTCATAAAAGTTACATAAATGGGATGGTCACCTTCCACTAAAGTATGAATTAGGTGCTTTTCATAATTGAGAATTATTAATGTGTTTGAACCTCTTTACCATAAACACAATCCACCTGCAAAGTCCTTTGGTTTAACATAGCAATTATATTCAATACCCATTATGGTTCTAATTTTATCACAAAAATGATTTGGATTTCTAGACTCTATCTAAAAAATTAATAGAGGGATTGTATTTCCATTTGAGCTTTGAAAAACCATTAAGGATTATCTAAGCCCTTGACAGTTCCAAGATATGATGATCATGGCTCCTATAGTGGCTTTAGGCAAGCCAATAATGCCTCATCTTATGTTTGAATCATGCCCTCATCTGTAGTCACCAAAGGATTTTCATACTAAGTGTCTTCTTTTTCAATAATTTCTTTAATGATAACACCCTTATTACAACATGTAACCCTTTTCCATTTTCTCCCCCTCAAAGGTGGACTTGCCTTATTAATAGTAGCCTATAAATTTCCCTTAGCATTTTCTTCCTCCACTTCATTTTAGTAATATATCTTATTATTTCAAATATAGTGACACCTCCATGAGATAAAAAAAATCAAAGGTTTGTTTAATTTTAGAAAACAAAGTCCGTTTTCCAAAATAATTTCTCGAGAAAACTAGAAAATAGAATTTATTATTAGTTTTAATATTTTCTAATTTAGAAAACTAAAAAACTATTTTCTAAATTTTTCAAATTATAAAAGGCTTTAGAAAACTATAAGAATATATGTTTTAATTAATATTTTGATACTACCATAACGTCTTTAATCACCACAACCTTTATAACCTCCATCACCATCATAACCTCCACCACCACTACGACTACTACCATAACCTTTTAACATAATGGCTAAAGCACCACCACCTCCATTATCTCCTCCATCACTAAAGCTTTTGCTACCTCCTCCACTACCACAACCTTTGCCACCTCCACCACCACCAACTAGGGGTGTAATCGAGTTGAGCTTTGGGCAAGCTCGATCTTAACTCACATTAAAAGGATTAAGCTCAAGCTCAGTAAGGTTTTTAAAACCTAAGCTAGAGAATGGCTCGAGCTCATTCATTTATTACTCGAGCTCAGTTTGATCTCACTCGGTAAAGGCTCATTTGTACCGAACTTAAGCTCACTCGCTAAGAGCTCCTTATAAAACTCATTAAAGAGCTCATGAGAGAGCTTATAAGATTAGTTCAGCTCACTTATGACCTCGTGAAAAATGAACAAAAAATTCAAAAAAATAAATAAGTCTTAGATAATAATTGAAATTCTACAAATCCAATGCACAACTAAACATATTTAAAGACAATGTTCATCCAAAATAACAAATCAGCTAATATATCAAACATACAAATAAATTAAAAGAATAAGGCAATGAAAGTTTAATTTAGGTTGATTCAAGTTCAAGAGTTTAAAATATTGATTATTCCACTTATATGGAAAATTTGTTTAGTTTATGCTTCAAGTCTCTTTCATATTATCCACCTGTCCATAAAATGAAAAAAAAATTAAGAGATAAATGTATACAACAAACTTTCCTAAGTCTCTATAATCACAAAGATAGACTATAATTAACTTATGCTGGTATAAAGTTATGTTTGTGCCATTGCAAACCATATTGCTTGGTTATGCATCATTTTTAGTCATAAAAAAGCATGCTTTAATTTCAATTAGTGCAAAGTAAGGGAGTATGCTCAAGGGTCTTAAATGCATATATTATTTTTTTCTTTTAAGAGCAAAAACAAAAAAGATAAGTAGGCTCTTGTTCATTTATATAGCATATCAGATTTTTAAATGTCAATTTTACTATAAAATCTTTTATACGAATATTGGTTTGCTCATAGTAAAAATAATTATAGAGAACATGGTAAAAGAAAAAAGAGAAAGGAGGTATACAAAAAGGTTGTTACCACCAGATATAAAGATCACTTGGTGATGGCATAGACTACATAGATAATTATAGGAATGTATCCAAAAGGGTTAGGATCAAATAGATCCAAAACTCAACCTGCACCCACCAAATTTTGCATCATGTTCATGTCAAGAATTATGAATTCATGATCATGAATTCTATATAGTAGAAATAATAAATAAGATGTTACTGTATAATAGAAACAATTAGAATTTATTTTGCAAAAAAGATACTAAAGCTACAACACCAAAACATTATCCAAGAAATGTAACACCAAAACAACATTTAATAAAATACACACACAAAATTAGCATAACAATTTACATTAAATGTTAATGAAACTGACTATAGTACAAAAAAGCTTTAGTGTACATAAACTGACTATAGTACAAATGAATTTTAATCATATTAAAAGTAAAAAAAAAGCCTAACAAAGATAATTACATAAAACAAAAAGCAATGTATATCATAAAAAGGGGGGAGAAGTGGAGAAAGCTAACAAGAGATGCATATGATCATATGAGGCCATAATAGAAATAAACTAAGCAACAGGCTGCAAAATGTGTGTGTATACACTATATAGAAAGTAAAAGCCAACTACAGAAAGAAAAGTGCAAAATAAGGTGTCTCTCTTAGATTGATTCATTTCAATCTCATCTATCTATCTATCCATCTAATATAAATAAAGAAAATAAAGAAACAAAAAAGCATATATAGTAAACAAGGAAGGCAAAAAGGAAAGGGAAAAACTTCTTCAGCAAAATAAGATTCATAATACCAATGCCCAAACCAATATTCCAAGGCCTAAACCAGTATTCCAAAACCAAAGCCAATACAACCCTAAACATGTTATAGGCAGTAGGGTTTAGCGCGCGCCCAATTGTTTGGCGACCACGACACTGTGTGGGCTCAAGGCCCACTAGGAAATACAATATAGGTCTTGGGCCTATTAAAAGATGGAGTCGCCACCCAGATAAAAGTTGGGATACACTATACAGTAACTGGATCCCACGGAGGTTCCTAGAAGCCATCATCAGATATCGGGTTCGAAAACTAGGTAAGAGCGTTTGAATGCTCACCCAACCTTGTGGTTGGCCTTCATTTATGTTTTGCATTTTATTACCATTTAATTATTTCCTCATTTACATTTAGAATTGCATTTGCCTTCATTTACTTTTCAAGTTTTATAGTTAAGTCCAAGTTTACACATTAGTCCAATTTTATGCCTTTGAAACCCAACGTTCAACAAAAATAAAGTAAATAATAATTTACAACCATACATTCAAAATCAAATGGGGGAAAGGGATTAAGGATTACAACGCTTTTAGGTTAAATAAAAGAATAATATACAGAAAATAAACTAAACATATACTAAAAATAAACTAATAAATAACATAAATGCGGTAATATGAAAGGGATAACTAATGATGATGACTACTTAATGATGGAAACCATCAAGTAATTCCTATAAATAATATACAATTAGTCCTTCCTTAAAAAAACAAAATCACATATGATGATACTTATAAGGAGTCTTTATAGAAAGGGGTTCTCACATTATGAATTAAAGAAATCATCAAACAATCAAGATTGAACATCATCATGCAATGATACAGACATGTTTAAGATCAAAAAGGGACATACCAAAGCGGACATCACGACAAACATTAATAAGAATGAAACTGAAAGCAGGCCAAACCTATCAATATGGCATTTGCCTCATCACCTATCAATAATAAGGCAATCGCCTCATTGAGATGAGGTGATCACCAAATTGATGGGGCGACGCCTCATCAACAGAGGCCCTTGGTACTTTTAAGGCAAAAAAGGACATACAACACACATGAACAAAGGACACAAACCTCCCAGAGGCCTGTCAATGGGACGATCGCCTCATTGATGAGATGATCGCCTCATTGATAACAGGCGATGCCTCTATGTCGCCTGATTAGTAGGCCAGTTCCGACTCTCAAACGTTCAGACTTCTACTTTAAGTAACAATACAAGCATATACACACTCTACAAGCATCAAAACTACAACTACAAGGAAAGGTATTCAAAGATCACATTAGTAAAGTGGGATGCAAAGCAAGACAAACTAGAAATATACTTGAAATATACTAATGACTTAGTTACACATAATCAAGAACACACATAATGAAGAACATGTTAAGTTTGAGTGCAAGTTTTCTACCAAAATAAGAGACCCTCAGAGATGTTTTTTTATCGTGATCCTTGCTAAGATGTGATCTCCACTTTTGACATAAGCTTCTCCTTTCTTCTTTTAGGAAAAGGTAGACTTTCCCTTGCCTTAATCTCACTTTCTTCCTTGAGGATGTTTTTTCTTTTCTTCCTTCTGTTTTTTCTTCAGAGCTTCTCCCTCTATTTTTCCCCTTGTTTTTTTTCATGGCCTCCTCCTCCTCTTTCTCTCTCTTTCTCTTTTATTCCCTAACTTCCCCATGCCCCTAAGCCCTCTAGCTCATCATGAGCCTCTATAGCCTTTTTCTCTTACCCAAAAATCTTTTTCTCATGCAAGAATCAGGTATGGAGGCTAGGGCCCACACCAATTGGCCACCATGGTTGCAGCTGCATTTAATGCAGTTGTAAGTGGGCTGCCATAGAGGCAGCACCTCTTTGATGAGGCGATCACCTCATTGCACTGAGGTGACACCTTTTTGGCCCGGGCCTACGCTGGACCAGGCAGGCTTGGGCCAATTTTGGATAATTGGGCTGGGTTTTGGGCTTTTTAGGCTTTGGGTTTTTAAGTCCACTTTCCATTAGAGATTTAGGTTTCATTCTCATGTGTAAGTTTCATGTTCTCATCATCAAGCTTGACAACAGGCCGATCAAACTGAGCATCCCTAATTTGTCCCCTAACATGGGTTAACTGAATCAGGTGTCTACAGTTTGCCCCTTGATTTTTTGAAAAATTAAATGCATGCAATGATAATTTTTTGAAAAATCACATGCACAACAACAAATAAACATTAAGATGAGCAACATACCTGACTCTCAAGTTTCACCCGAGAGATGAATCCTTTAATTCTGAAACGTGACCGTGATCCTCAGGTTTTCCTAGCCCGATCAGCCACTCATTAATATTTGATAAAGTATTCAAAGACTCTTAACCTTGGGTTTTCCTAGCCTGATTCTCACAACATTGAAACTCGATTCTCAGGTTTTCCTGGCCCGATCCTCACAATACTAAAACTCGATTCTCAGGTTTTCCTGGCCCAATCCTCATAATACTGAAACTTGATTCTCAGGTTTTCCTGGCCCGATCCTTGCAACACTAAAACTTAATTCTCAGGTTTTCCTAACCCGATCCTCACTGGGGATGTGGTTTTCAGATTTTCCTGGTTCGATTATCACTCCTCCAGGGACATAGACTTCTGGGTTTTCCTAGCCCAGTTGTCATTCACTTCCAACTTTGAGGATACTACCCGAACAGTCATTTTGATCTTTGAGCTTCAGGGATTCAAACCTAAATAGACCTGTCCTTGAGCTTTGGGGATTCAAACCCAAACAACCCTGTCTTTGAGCTTCGAGGATTCAAACCCGAACAGCCCTCTCTTTGAGCTTCGGGGATTCAAACCCAAATAGCCCTGTCTTTGAGCTTCAGGGATTCAAACCCAAATAGCCCTCTCTTTGAGCTTCAGGGATTTAAAACCCAAACAACCCTCTCTGTTAACGGCATGGGTTTTCCTGGCCCACTCTTCTTGAAACTTCATCTTGGGAATCTCTACCTCTGAATTCCACCTTCTTAGTATGCGATAATAACCATGATTTTCCATTCATTTTTTTTTGGGAAACCTTACTCTTTTGCCCACTATAAAAGTGACTTTTTCCTTATCTCCATTCCCTTTTACTTTTGCCACCTTTCTTTTTTTCCTCTTTCCTCCTCCTACACTTCCTATACTCTCTGCACCTTTTCTCTTTTTACAGTCAATGGAGAACGAGAGAACACCCCCTGTGCCTGAGTGGGATCATATCCCACATTTTATTAGCACTTCTAGGAGTTTGGGATTGACTTGAGGAGACTCGATTCCCCTTCTGGCAAACTTAGGGTCCCATATCTGCTCGTCTGCATCTGGAGAGGTTAGTACCCCAAAATTTCCTGCAAAATCATATTGGGTCAGTGATTAATCTTGCATAATTATCATTCTAGGGCATTATTTAATTAAACAAATGTGAAATTTGTGTTTTAATTGCCAAAAATTGAAAATCATCCCCGTTCGCACTTCATAAAGGCGATTGCCTCATCGATGAGACGATTAGCTTCTATGAAGAGGTGATTGCCAATCTCCCTTTCAAAGAGTTGATCGCCTCTTCAATGAGGCAATTACCTCTATGATGAGGTGATCACCTCTATGATGAGGCAATCACTTCATTAACAGGGTGAATTGCGCTATTTACATGTCCATTCATTCTGAATTTCTTTTTAAAACCATAAAATGCGTAAATTTCACTTCCTTATCTTTTTATTTGTAGCGTGACGCTCAGACATTCAAGGGTGCTAGGAATTTCCATGAAGCCTAGGTTTTCTACAGTGAATTGACTAATGAGCAGAGGGATCGGATTCAGGAGATAGGGTTCGAGGACTTTATACTCTCGCTTCCTTCCGAGCAGGGATGCACGGACTATCAGCCACTGCACACTTTGATGGAGAGGTGGTTTGATACGACTCACACTTTCCACCTCCTATTTAGTGAGCTTACTCTGGACCCTGTGTCATTTGCCACCATCATGGGGATTGCCTGCGCCGGGGACCTCGTCCCTTTTGATGCGAGTCTACATCAGCTATCTCAAAATAAGGCTACATACATCGAGCGACTTTTGGGGATGACTCCTAGCATGAAGGGGACTCATACCCTTAAGTTAGACTCGATCAGGAGTTTCTACACCCAAGAGCGAGTTGTAGTGATGATTACTCCCCATGAGATTGACCAGGTGGTGAGGGCCTTCTTGCTCTATCTGCTCGGTACCACCTTCTTTGCTGAGACCACCAACTACATCGACCTGATGTTCCTGCTAACTCTTCGAGATCTTGACTAGGTTCTTGCATTCAATTGGGGTAGTTGTGCTCTGACGTACTTGTATCAGAGTATGGACGAGGTGGTTCAAGGGGCTAGGAAATTTTGTGGCTTCTGGTATGCTGTTCTGGTACGTCATGATCCTCTTTTTCCCTATCTTGTTCTGACCTTCATTATTTACATTAGTTTCTTCAACTTCTCCTATTTTATTGTTTTAGGTTTGGGCTCTGGAGCTAGAGCTGCTTGTGGGTGTTACACAAGTAGGGGATCACTTCCCGGCCCTTGGCAGGTGGGGCGCCAGCAGCGTCGTGAAGAGGCACCTTACGTGAGTTTACATCTACAAACAGCATTTAAACTCTCTAATATAAGATGCAGTACCTATAAAGCACAACCTTTTGTATTAGTAAATTATGCATATTCAACTCACTTACATATTGACATCTCCCTTTTTGCAGATCTGGAATGACTGGTGGGGGCCTGAGGATACTTGGACCATTAAGATGACTCGTTCCAGGCCCTTAGCTAGAAAGAGGGTACTCCTCTGTGGCCCTCGGTATTGAGCTTGGTATTTAGGGGCGCGGGTCCTAAACTGGAGGGTAGGCATTAGAGCGAGGTGGGTCCCCAGGTCTCCTCCTAATAGTATGCTTTGGGCTTATGAGCTGGAGGGCGATGACCTTGCTTAGGCTATTGCAAGCTCACCAGTTATGGATCATAAAGTTCATGTGAAGAGCCAGTATATGGAGTTCGTTCGCACCCATCTTCTACTAACGGTCCCCTTCCAGGTTGCTTCTACCTCTTAGGTATGTCTTTATCGTCTTTCCTCACCTTGAGAATTAATTGCACTCTTAACATGTTTCTCCTATATTTTTCTTCAGGCAGTACCTGCTAGACCCTTGGCCCTGGTTAGGTCCTAAGTACGGGAAAGAGAGCCCTTAAGGCATCGACTGGATCCAAGTAGGGAGGAGACTTCTACGATTTTCAAGTAAGTTGGGCCGACTACTGCCCCCAGTTCTGAGTTCATCTAGGTAGCTTTATTCACATCCCTGACCCTCTAGCCCGATGTTGGGTTCCTCCCAGAGAGTTGTCGCATTAATTCTTGACCTTGGACGAGGATCTAACCCTGCATGCACCCCTGGTGGTGCTACTCATGTAAGCTTTTTTTGACCTGTGATTTATCTAAATAGGATTGGGATGTGGCCAGTAGGGCGAGGATTGCCACCCTCGAGCATCAGATTGACATGTTTTAGATTGATGAGGATGACGAGGATAAAGACAAGAGCGGCAGAGGTGCTGGAGGAGAGGCTGACCCTAAGGGTACCGGATCAGACGCTTGATGTACCGGGGTTAAAACTTGTGTAGACTTTGAACAGTGAACACATAAATTTTGGTTATTGATTTATAGACAGAATGTTTGCAGAATTCATCATTCTCCTCAATTAAATTCATTTGTTTTGTTTTTTTATCTTTTTTTCACATGCAGGCTAATTTCAACTAATTACATATGTATCTACCTCATTATATTCTGATTTGCACCTGTTGAGACTGCTCAGTCCGAAGAAGTGTAACAGCCCATACTACTGATGAGGTGATCGCCTCATTGAACTCTGGTGAAGAGGCAATCGCCTCTTACTGCTAAGGTGGCACCTTATTGATGAGGTGATCAGCTCATCGATAAGGCGATCGCCTCAGCAACATGCGGTCTTACCCCTTTAAAAAACCCAAATTCTTGTGTTTAGCCCATTTATTAAGTTCCCTTCATCACTAACCTCCTATTTCTCTCTCTAAGCACCTCTGAAAGTTATAATCATGACTGAATGGAGTCTGTGATTGCTACAACTGATCTTGAAAGGTCTAGATAATAAATCTTGGACTATAGTAGAACCTTTTCACCTTCCGGTCTTCAAATCACTCCATACTAGGAGAATCAACTTCCCTTTTCTCCATGCCATGGTTTAGTTTTGGGATCCCCATAAACACCTCTTTCAGTTCAACACAATAGAAATATGTCCCCTGCTAGAGGAATTCAAGGCAATTCTCGGCCATCATACGGACTCTATTTGCCAACTTGTGCTTCTTGACCTTAAAAACCCGGATTCTCTCTCTATTCAGCAACAAATGGCACGTATGTTCAATCTTCCACCCCGATCTTCTCTTCACTGTATCCTCGATTCAGAAATCAAACTAGAATATTTTCTCGAGGTCACCATGAATATGGAGAAAGAAGAAACTTATTGGCCTCGCATGATGGCCCTCTGCTTGTATGCTCAATTTCTGTTGGTTTCTTCCTCAGGTTACTGCGATTCAAAGATCCTTTCCATTCTTGATCAAGTGGAGTTAGGGTTCAATCCCTTCCCTCTCATCTTAGTTGAAACTATCATTGGATTGGACGATTTCACAAAGACACGATGATTCTTAAAAAGTCCATTCCTGTTGGAGGTAAGTTTCTCGCTGTCCATTCTTAACTTCCAACTGTCATACTATCTACATCTAATCATTTGCAAATCCGCAGATGTGGTTTTATGAAAAGTTGGGTCTGCTTGAACCTCCTTAAGACATTAGGCGTTATAAAGCCAAACATTATCGAACAAGGAAACTACATCCCATCCCTGCAGACATTAACGGTTGGCTATCAACATTCGCTGATACACTGATCCACTGGATGTGCCCCTGGTGGGGGTTGCAGCATATGACCATTCGGTCTTATACATATTGTCTCCCAGTTATCGGTCTCCATTTTGCCACTTTCTATAATCCAGCCCGCCTCTACCACCAATTCGATCATAAATAACTAATTGTGGAGCTAGTTCATGAGTTCAAGCTAGGGCCCCTTTCTTAAAATTTCCTAGACCACTTGGTGACAACTTGGCTTCGAAGAGTCGTCGAAAGAAATTTAAGCTATAATGGAGATCAGACTACTGATGATCATTACAAAGCATGGGTTTATTTACAACAGACAGAAAGAGATGAATTTATTAAATACAAAGGACAAGAGAGTTACAAATGTTGAGCTTTCAAGGTAAGCAACAAAAGAAAAGAAAACAAAATTATCTTATGAAATAAAGTCATCATTTCCCCTTTTGTTAGATGTAATTTTCCTTTTGTACTAGTTAAACAGCTCGTAATGGTCACATTATACAATGTTTAACAATAATTAAAGCAATCCATTTCATTTTATTTAAGCACAAAACATATATACATTTCACTTCTGGTATATCTCATGTTATTAGTTGGCTTGCCCTTGCAAGTTTTTCAACCAATCATTTTGTATCTCTCTCTCTCCTTTTACATGTCCTTAACTTTTTCCTTGACCGCCTCTTTTGAGGTTTTCGATCCAGCAGGACCTTTTTTTTTTCTTTTTAGTCTTTAACTTTTGCCTAGATAGCCTCTTTTTGAGGTTTTCTCCCTAGCAAGACTTTTTACAGAAAGTATTTCTTGAGCTTGTCTAGGTTAATAGGTTCTTTGAACTTGTTTCCCTCCATGTCAGACAAAATGGCAACGCCTTTCGAAAATAACTTCTTTACCAAATACGGTCCCTCCTAGTTGGGCTTAAACTTTCCTCGAGGGTTGGTCATGACTGATCTTATAAGTTTCAACACCAAATCCCCTTCTCGAATCTTGCCTGGCTTGATCTTCTTATTGTAGGCACGAGCTATTCTTTTTGATACAACTGAGAATGATACATAGCTATCATCCTTTTTTCATCCAGTAGTGTCAACCTCAATGACTCTCAATGACCTTATCTCAACCTCTACCAGTAAAACAGCCTCACACCCATAAACCAAAGAGTACATAGTGACTCCTGTCGAAGTTCTAGCAGTGGTTCAGTACCCCCATAGTGTGAATTGTAAGTAATCAGCTCAATCTCGGTAATTTTCCAACATCTTGGCCAAGATCTTTTTTACATTCTTATTTGCTGCTTCCACCACCCCATTTGCCTGCGGCCTATATGGAGATGACCTGTGGTGCTCAATCTTATAGTCTTTCAGTAGTGTAGCTATTTCTGTTCGAAATTGAACACCATTGTCTGTAACTATATGATGCGACAAACCATATTTGCATATTATATTCTTTTCAATGAACCTCGACATCTGCTTCGACCCCACAATATCATAAGATTCAACCTCAACCCATTTGGAGAAGTAGTCGATAGCCACAATGATATACTGATGGCCATTAGGTGCTTTTGGCCTTACCTCTCCTATGATGTCAATTCCCCATACAGCAAACGACCAAGGAGAAGTCATTCCCTGAAGCTCCATAGATGGTAGTTGGCTAATATCACCATAAGTTTGGCAACTGTGACATTTCTTTACAAATCTAACACAATCTGCCTCCATGGTGAGCCAAAAGTACCCCTGGCGGGCTATTTTCTTTACCAAGATGGTTCCATTCATGTGTGGCCCATACACCCCTTCATGAATCGCTTCCATAAGCTTCCAGGCTTCATCCTTATCAACACACCTGAGGTGTACCCCGACTGGCATTCTTTTGTATAACATCCCATTGTGATTTATGAACTGTCGAGACAATATTTACAAGGATATTCTTTCTTTCTTATCAGTGTCATTCAGAAACTGCCCAGTTTCCAAATACCTTTGTAAATCATAGAACCAAGGTTTCTCAGTAGCATCCAGTGGCGTTACTCTTACCTCTTCGTAACAAGGGACTCGGGACTTCGTGAGAATTAAGGGCCTAGCTTCTGGTTATTTCCCACTTTCCCACATGGAGGCTAGTGTGGCTAGGGCATCAGCTACCTGATTTCCTTCCCTTGGCAAATGGACAAATTTACACTGAGTAAAGGAGCACAGGATAGTGGCCAAGTATTACCAGTACAGCCATAATCTGTCTTCTTTTATCTCCCATTCTTTGGTGGCTTGTTTTATGACTAGCATGGAATCCCTATAGACAGTAATATTCTCTACCCCTGCACTGCGCAATGCCTCTAAACCAAAAATGCAAGCCTCATATTCTGCTTCATTTTTAGTTGCTTCAAACTCAAGTCTTTTTGCCATCAGGATCATTTCTCCTTCTGGAGTAGCCAAAATTACCCTTATTCCAGCCCCTTTGCTGTTGATAGCTCCATCAAAGTACATTTCCCAACCTTGTATCTCTATCTCCCCTAGATGTTCGTTAGGAAACTCCAACTTCTATTCTTGGTCATCATCCACTAGGCTTTATGCCAAGAAGTCTACTACTACTCTTCCTTTCACCATCTTTTTGGCTATATACTCTATGTCAAACTCCATGAGTAAAACAAGACACCTAGCCAACTTTCCTATAAGAGATGGGATTTGTTGGAGGTACCTGAGGGGATCGTGTTTAGAAACCGCCTGCACTTTATAAGACTAAAAATAGTATTAGAGTTTTTTCATCTCCCAAATTACTGCTAGGCACGTTTTCTCCACCAAACTATAAGTGGTTTCATAGGGCAGAAGCTTCTTACTCAAATAATACATGACATGTTCTATCTTCTTTTCACCTTCTTGTGCCAACATTACCCATATTGTGTCTTCCTCAATCACCAAATACAAGGTCAAGGCTTTACCCAGTCTCGGCAACTGTAAAACAAGAGGATTCATTAGATAATCCTTGATAGCTTCAAAGGCTTGTTGTCATCTTTTGTCCCACATAATAGGTTGGTCCTTCTTTATAAGCTTAAAGATGGGATTGCAAACGGCCATCAATTTGCCTATAAATCTGCTGATATACTGTAAATGCCCCAGAAACCCTCGGACCTCTTTTTCATTCTTTGGTGCAGGCATATCCCTGATTGCTCTGATCTTATCTGGATCCACCTCTATTCCTTTATGGCTGACAATATGTCCTAATAGTTTTCCAAAAACACACTTCTTCGGGTTCAGTCTGAGATTGTACTTTTCTGCCCTAGCTAAAAACTTGTCTAGTGCTTCGAAATGCCCTTCTCTAGTTGTAAACTTCACCATCATATCATCCACATACACTTCTACCTCTTTATGGATCACGTTGTATAGCAAGGTAGCTGCCATCCTCTAATAAGTGGCTCCTCTGTTCTTCAACCTGAAAGGCATTACTCGGTAACAATACACGCCCCATTTGGTGATGAAAGATGTCTTCAATTTATCTATTACTGCCATCATGATCTGATTATACCCTGAAAATCCATCCATGAAAGAGTACATTTCATTGGAAGCCATACTATCAATTAATGTATCAATATGCGGTAGTGGAAAGTCATCCTTAGCGTAGGCTTTATTCAAATCTTGGTAGTCTACACACACTCTGACCCTTCCATCCTTCTTAGGAATAGGAACTATATTCGCTAACCATTGAGTGTCCTCTACCACTTCTAGAAACTTTGCCTTCAGCTGCTTTTTGACCTCTTCTTTGACCAAGAGAGCCTATTCTGGACTTAACCTTCTTTAGTTTTGCTTTATTGGCGCTATGTGAGGATATGTGGGGATTTTGTGTTTAGAGATCTCCCTGTCGATTCCGGGCATGTCTTTATAACCCCAAGCAAATATTTTCTATATCTTCTTTAAGATTTCTTCCATTTTTTCTCTCATAATGAGTTAAACCAGAAGCAAGCAATATATTATAAGGATTATCATTTATGCCTAAATTAAATGACTCAGTTTGTGTGGAATTAATGTCAAACATATGCATGAAATGATCATCATAAACAAAATAACCATTAGGAAACACATCATACAAATAAGCAAACTCAGACTTCATTGCATTCACTTTTGAAAAGAAAAGATTGTCAATCTCAAATAGAAAAGAAAAAGAAACATCAAAGTCATTATAAGAGGTATCCATGATGGAGTTGAGGACGTAGGTTTCAAAGTCAAGGTGTTTGCTTTGATCATCAATGCCTTTCTGCTCTGAGGTAGCTTTATCCTCTTTGAACTCCTCTTTAGCCAGTACCAGCTCCTTAGTAGGGGCTTTTTCAATAGTAACTCCCTTGGCTTTGTTCATAAATTAAAAAAAATCTTAAACCCCGGGATAACTCCCCCAGTATTAAGAGAGATTCTAGAGTCCCACTGTATAAGTGCCCGGTGCCTTCCTTTATAAAGATTTCCCATATAGTTTTCTTTCTAACCATGGTCTCCTTTTCCTTTTCTTTAGACTGCCCCCACACACTTATCTCTTCCCTAACTCTGTCAGCCTCTTTGAATCCTAACCCATGCTTCAAAATAGGTACTTTGTTTCTCACAAACTCTGAAGGTCTGCTCTAATTTATCCCCAATCCCATGCCGGGCAAAAATTTCATATTGTGCATCATTCTCAGAACCTTTTCATCCATCTCATCCTCATAGATTACACAGACTTCAAAACTAGGGCCAAGGGAAATCTCCTTAGGGATCAACTTCAGTGCAGCTACGACGGCTTCAGTTTCAACTGAGATTGTGACAACCCTTCCTTCATGTAGGAATTTAATCTTTTGATGAACAGTGGATGGAACACCACCTAGAGTTGACCATCAAAATGGGTGTATTTGCTAGTGGTACATTTTGATAGTTGGGTAATGGGTTGGTTTGTGTATTTGGTTTTCTATTTTCTAGGTCGGTAATTTTGCCTAAGTCTATTAAGTCTTGGATTTCATGCTTTAACCGGGCACAGTTGTCTATGTCATGTCCAATGGTTTGATGAAATTTAGAAAAAAATTTTGGGTTGGCTCCAAGCAAAGGTTGTTGTGAAGGTAAAGGCCATAGTAGGTTTTTCTCAATAAGCTTATCAAGCACTTTAGACATGGGATGCCCAGATTTGAAAATCTTTAAAGCTGTCTAACTACACTGACTTGTATATTGTTGCTTGGTGGTTGAATGGCATGAATCTAAACATTACTACTTGAGCTGGCCCCCTCTTTGCCCCCAGATGCTCTTTTGAAGAATGTCTTCTCTTGGGCCAAATCCGACTCTTTTTGGACCCCAAATCTATACAAATTTTCAAAGTTTTTGATTCCCAGATCCCTCAATTTCCTAGATAATGCTGGAACACACCCTTCTATTGCCAGGACTAACTGGTCAAACTTAGCATGCCTATGCGTCATCAGGGACAACTGTCCCCTCTAAAGAGTCAGGTTGTTAGTAAAAGGCTCATTAAAGTTCTGTTTAGTATTCTGCATATCTCTTAAGGACACCTCTAGTTGAACATTAAGTTCGTATTGCTTGATAAAAGTGGCACATAATTCCTTGCAATCTGACTAAACATGTGGTTCCAAGGTGTAATACCAACGGATTGGTGCCCCCTCCAATGAAATAGGGAACTGCTTGATAATTTGGCTCTCAGTTAGCTTGGCAGCCTTCATGTAAGTCACGTACTATTTCAAATTCAAATGGGGATCCTCAATACCAGTATACTTCCTCATGTCTGGGAATTTGAACTTACAAGGTAATGACTCATCACCCTTTTCCAGATTCAGATCGTAATCTAGAGGAGCGACCATACCCTTTTCCTTCATCACCACCTGCATCTGGTTCATCACCTTGGCCATGTTCTTAGCCCACTCAATCTGACTCACATCTTCAGCTGGAATGACATTTCTTTAATTCACCAGATTGGCCAACACTGTCACATCATCTTCTTCCTTTCCTTTAATTATTATTTCCTCATCGAGATCCACCAGATCGATTGGTGGTGCATTAGGTGGCTGGGCTGACTTGTTAGTGATATGCACTAGGTCAATCATTTGTGATTATGTATTAACTTTCTTATTTTATTAATAAAGAGGTATTTCATTATCATTTGATTTTATGATAATTATATGAATGGTTAATTCTTACTAAGGCCATCAAGTACATGACTTGATAGTAAAACCCTTAGATTAAAATAAGAGTTCTATTCAAATTATCCCTAGCCATTTATTCATTATATAAATATTAAAATATTAAGGCTAGTATGATGTTGACTGATGGTTATGTTTTACTAATCATGAATATGAGATATTAAGTTAACTTATAAGTACATGATGAGAGATTATGTACTGGATTGACCAACTATGAGAATAATGTATCAATTATTGCCATAAGTATTTCTCATCATAGTAATTTTATTTTGGTCCTTTGACCTTGAAATCATCATGGATTTCTACATAGCTATTTTATGTTTTGACACATTCTAACATTGTCTTTAACCAGACGATTAAATAGGATGTTGTTGGATATAAAATTAGTTATGTGAGGAATATGAGTGATTCAGAAGGAATTTATCCCTCATTAATATGAGAAAGATATCTATAGGCCCCTTAATGAGATAGACTGAAGGAAAATGCATGGCCATGTTGAAATGAATTGATAAAGAGTTATCATTTTCAGTCTACTTGGAATCAAGTCATAATATTGAACTATATAAGGATGGCATTCTATGCCTTATGTTCAATTAAGATATCATGTGATAAAGGGATGATAAAATTCACTGTAATTAGGTTATGTTGGATTATTGACTTCACATGACTTGGGTAGTCATAATGTCTTGCTAGAGGCCACTTATGACTTGTAGGCCTAAATAAAGATTTAGGCCCATTGCCAATGTTATGTGAACCTACAAGGTCATACACTTAGAACAAGCCCAAAATGATTATGGGTTTAATAAGCCCAAAATAAACTCTATGGAAATAAATATTTAAAGTGTTTTATTTATTTATTTGTTTATTTATTTAAGATAAATGTTATTTTAAATCAATAAATAAGATATTATTTCTGATTTGTTTTTTTTTAAAAAATCAAAATATAATAAATGGGAAATTACCAAAAGGTCATTGGTAGGTGAAACCCTAATTTGGAGTCTATAAATATGTTATATTCTCTAGGGTTTAACTCACTTGCTTTTTTTTTGCCTCCAAAGCAGTTTTCTCTCTTCTTAGAAAACAAACACAGAGTTTTTCTTTTGTTCTTGTTTTGTGAGACAATTAAGAAAGCTGCTAGCACACACCCCAATTCATTTTTATGAGGGTTTGTTTATGTGGATACCTATAGAGGATGCATCCTTTTGGAGACGTCTAGATCCGAACAACCAAAGCAAAAAGCTTGAGGTAAGGTGTCACCGGTGTGAACCTCCTCTCATCCTTCTAGAAAATCTTACCTCTTCTACGTCTTGGTGAGATTCTTGAAACCCTAGATTTAATCAAGTAGTCAAATTACATGGATCCAGGTTTGGGAACGTGATAAATTTTTAATTTTTTCATTGCATTTGTATCATGAAACCCAACAGTGGTATCAAAGCCACTTGTAATTCGATTAATTGATTCTATGTACATATGATATATGTTAGGGTTTATGATTCATTTTTGAAAATGGTTTTCAAAATTATCAAAAAGGGTTTTGATTTGTTTTGTGATAATTCTTAGTAATCTATTTGAAAACAGAATTAAACATTAATTTGATTAATGTTTGTAATGGTTTAATGTGATTAAACTAAAAGCAGTTTTTGATTTTATAAATTAAGAATGTTGTTTCATGAAAAATGAATTCAGTATGTTGTTTTACTGAAAATGAATTTTGTATGATGTTTTTATGAAAAACGAATTAAGTATAATGTTTTATTAATGCGATTTAATGAAACATAAATTCTATTTTCAAAAACCTAATCACTTAAGGATTTATATCTGTTATGTATTCTGTTTTGATTAATATGATTAATTGAAATAGCATATTTTTTTCCTATTTTAATTAGGAAAATCGTTTTCTATTTTGATCAAGAAAATCGTTTTTGATTATATCTAAAATAGAAATTTTATGATTATGCAGATTATGTGTTAAAGGCAATCTATTTAAATGTTAAACAAATTATGCATAATGGATCTGTTTTATACATATTCGTTCAAGCTATAATTTTGATTACAGAAATTAGGGTTTTCTTAATGGATGAGTCTGTTTAAAATAAAAAAAAAATTTTGATCTGTTTTGAACGGATTTTTCAGACTGTAAGCTGTTTACAGAAAGTGATGTCTTTTAGGCAGCAACTGATTTAGTAATATGATTACGAAAATTGTTTAGTTGCTTCCTTGATGCAAATTAAGGTGGCTGTTTTAATTGAGCATTTTTTTCTATTTTTGAACAGATTGATTTTATAGTAATTTGATTATGAAAATTCATTAATGTTCAGAAATTTGAAAGGCAATTCACCGAAGAGCTAAGGTGAAGTGTTTACCGTTGAACCCATTGACTGGCCAGCAGGACCGCCACCTAGGGCGCTGCCCCCAAACCCCGCCAGGGGTGCTACCCCTTAACCCTGAAAGAATTGTCACATTATTTTATTCTTATCATAATAATTGGATTTGCTAACTAAATAGATTATTATGTTGTACATGTTTATTGTTTAATGCATGGTGCGTAGCATGGCCCATAGACTAATGTGATTGGATTTAATTTTTATGGGTCGTAATTTTAAATACGATCTGCGAGTCATTTTTATTTTGTTGTATTTATTTTATTAGAATAGTGTAGAATAAATTACAACAATTTATGTAAATCAAGACCCATGGTGAAATTCAAGTTGGAGGCCCAGGATGGAGATCCAAGGTGGGAACCAAAGAAGGAGATCCATGGTAGAAGATGGAGATCCTAGTTGGAGGCTCAATTGTAATTGTAATATTACCTAGGTTTGACCTTTGATCTTCATATTGGCTTATGAAGATCAACTTTGATTTGGACCATGCTATGTCATATTTATTTTAGTTGTTATGTATGTGATGCCATATGATGCCATGCAATACAACATAACAATAACTAAATAAGATTAAATAAAGACAAAACCTCATTTAATATTAAGTCATTATAATGCCTCCCATAAATTCAACACTTGTCAAGCCTTAGATTATTATATATAGGCCTGCTAAAGCAAGGTGTATAAATTTTTCCAGGGAAGGCAAGTTGGATAATGGTGTTATCCAAATGTTTATATGGTTTGACTTAACTAGGTTATCAAAACAGTTTTGGACCTAGGGCATTAGATGGGATTTTTAGCCATGACATGTGATGTCAAATCCTATACCATCCAAGAGTTACATGAGATGTAATTGATAAGAGTTGTCTACCTAAATAACCATATTTTAGGTGATGAGCCAAAGCTCATTTAGAGTATAATGAAATATGGATCTTGGCCCACTAAAATTTGTAAAATTAACTTAGAGGGTTATTGATTTAAGTAAATTTAGTTGGAGTTTTTAATTATGCCTCATACATATTTAATAAAATACTGAATGGACTTTGCATATATTTGTTGTAGATAATGACTTCAAACACTACACCTACCATGTCAGTACAATCGATCCTTAAGAAGGATAAGCTCAACGGGACTAACTTTCTTGACTGGTACAAAAACCTAAGAATTGTTCTTAGGCATGAGAGAAAGGAATACATCCTTGATCAACCCATCCTTGAGGAACCAACTGCCAATGCTCCTAGAGCATAAAGGGATGCTTATAACAAGCATCTTAATGATTCTATTGATGTCACTTGTGTTATGCTTAGATGTATGGAGTCTGAGCTACAAAAGCAGCTAATGGAAATGGAGGCTTATCCTATGATAGGCCATCTCAAGGAAATGTTCCAAGAGAAAGCTAGAATTGAAAGGTTCAATACATCAGGGCATTGCTTTCCTGCAAGCTAACTACTGGTGGCTCTATCAGTCCTCATGTTCTCAAGATGAAGGGTCATCTTGATCACTTAGACAAGCTTGGTCTCAAGATTGAACAAGAACTAGATATGGATATTATTCCAATCTTTGCTTGAAGCTTATGATAGCTTCGTTATTAATTGCAATATGCATAGTATGGAGAAGACTATTTTAGAGTTGCATGGGATGCTGAAAACTACTAAAAAGAACATCAAGAGTAACATCAAGGATGTTCTCATGGTTAATAAGGGAAAGGGGATGAAAAGGGTTGGAAAGGGCAAGGGCAAGGTCTTTAAAGGATTTTAGAAGCCAGCCAAAGCCCAAGCCCAAATCCAAAGCTGAACCGAGAACAAAGGAAGGAATTTGCTTTTTTTGTAATGAGCCAGGCCACTGGAAAAGAAATTGCAAGCTCTATTTGGATGATCTGAAGAAGAAAAAGAGTAGTGAGACTACCTCTTCAGGTATTCATGTTATAGAATTAAATTTATCTGCTTCTGATTCTGATTCTTAGGTATTAGATACTGGATCAGGATCTCACATTTGTACAAATGTGCAGGGTCTAAAAAGGAGTAGATTATTGACAAGAGGTGAAGTGTACCTACGAGTTGGCAATGGAGCAAGAGTTACTGCTTTAACTGTAGGAACTTATGAGTTACCTTTACCTAGTGGACTTGTTTTATCTTTAGAAAATTGTTATTATATACCTACTATACGTAGGAATATTATTTTTGTTTCTTATTTGGACAAGAAAGGGTTTGAATTTATTATTAAGAATAATAAATGCAATATTTATCATGATAAAATTTTCTATGGATATGCTCCATGCACTAGTGGACTTTATGTTTTATATGCTAAAGACACTAATGAAATGCCAATCTATAACATAGATATAAAGAAGTCTAAATCTAATGATTTAAACTTGACCTATCTCTGGCATTGTCATTTAGGCCATTTAAATGAGAAATGCATTTCAAAGTTACACCAAAATGGGCTTTTAAATTCATTTGATTATGAATCATTTGATATATGTGAATCTTGTTTACTTGGAAAAATTAATAAAACACCTTTTATTGGAAGAGTTACTACTTTAAGTAACAACTAGAGCGTTTTGTCAGTCCTGAGAATTCTGGAAACGTATGCAAGCTTCAAAGATCCATTTTTGGATTGAAGCATTTTTGGATTGAAGCAAGCATCTTAGAGTTGGAATCTTCATTTTGATGAAGTAGTAAAAGAATTTGGCTTTATTAAAAATGAGGATGAACCTTGTGTATACAAGAAAGTTAGTGGGAGTGCTATTGTGTTTTTAGTGTTGTATGCGGATGACATACTACTCATTGGAAATGATATCCCTATTTTACAAAATGTTAAATCATGGTTAGGGAATTTTTTCTTAATGAAAGACTTAGGTAAAACTGCTTATATATTAGGCATCAAGATCTATAGAGATAGATCTAAAAGGCTTATTGGCCTAAGTCAAAGAATTTATATTGATAAGGTATTGAATAGGTTTAATATGCAAGATTCCAAGAGAGGATTCTTGCTAATGTCGCATGGCATTAGTCTTAGTAAGACTTAGTGTCCTATGACACAAGATGAGCGAGACCGCATAAGTAATATTCCATATGCTTTTGTTATTGGATCTATCATGTATGAAATGTTGTGTACTCAACCTGATATTTCATATGCCTTAAGCACAATGAGCAAGATACCGGTCAAACCTAAGTGAAAGTCACTAGACAGCAGTTAAAAATATCCTTAAATACTTGAGAAGAACTAAGGATGCATTTTTACTGTATGGTGGTCAGGAATATGAGGTAGTTGTAAATGGTTACACAGATTCTAGCTTCCAAACTGACAAGGATGACTTTCGATCATAGTCAGGATATGTGTTTTGTTTGAATGGAGGTGTAGTGAGCTGGTGGAGTTCCAAGTAAGACACTGTTGCTGATTCTACAACAGAAGCTTAGTACATAACTGCCTCAGAAGCAGCTAAGGAGGCTGTTTGGATCAAGAAGTTCATAAATGGACTAGGTGTTGTTCCTAGTATATCAAATCTAGTGAACTTGTATTATGACAATAATGGAGCTATAGCCCAAGCTAAGGAGCCCAGATCACATCAGAGATTCAAACACATATTCAGGCGTTATCATCTCATTCAAGAAATCATTGAGAGAGGAGACATCAAGATATGCAGAGTACCTACAAATGATAATGTTACTGATCCACTGACTAAGCCTCTTCCACAGCCTAAACAAGAGAGTCATACTAGGTCCATGGGTATTCGATACGATGTTGATTGGGCCTAGTGCAAGTGGGAGATTGTTAGTGATATGCACTAGGTCAATCATTTGTGATTATGTATTAACTTTCTTATTTTATTAATAAAGAGGTATTTCATTATCATTTGATTTTATGATAATTATATGAATGGTTAATTCTTACTAAGGCCATCAAGTATGTGACTTGATAGTAAAACCCTTAGATTAAAATAATAGTTCTATTCAAATTATTGTTAGCCATTTATTCATTATATAAATATTAAAGTATTAAGGCCAGTATGATGTTGACTGATGGTTATGTTTTACTAATCATGAATATGAGATATTAAATCAACTCACAGGTACATGATGAGAGATCATGTACTAAATTGACCTACTATGAGAGCACTGCATAGATTATTGTCATAAGTATTTCTCATCACAGTAATTTTATTCAGTCCTTTGACTTTGAAATCATCATGGATTTCTACATAGCTATTTTATGTTTTGACACATTCTAACATTGTCTTTAATCGGATAATTAAATAGGATGTTGTTGGATATGAAATTAGTTATGTGAGGAATGTGAGTGATTCAAAAGGAATTTATCCCTCATTAATATGAGAAAGATATCTATGGGCCCCTTGATGAGATAGACTGAAGGAAAATGCATGGCCATGCTGAAATGAATTAATAAAGAGTTATCATTTTCAGTCTACTTGGAATCAAATCATAATATTGAACTATATAAGGATGACATTCTATGCCTTATGTTCAATTAAGATATCATGTGATAAAGGGACGATAAAATTCACTATAAATAGGTTATGTCGTATTATTGACTTCACATGACTTGGGTAGTCATAATGTCTTGCTAGAGGTCACTTATGACTTGTAGGCCTAAATAGAGATTTAGGCCCACTGCCAATGTTATGTGAACCTACAGGGTCACACACTTAGAATAAGCCCAAAATGATTATGGGTTTAATAAACCTAAAATAAACTCTATGGAAATAAATATTTAAAGTGTTTTATTTATTTATTTATTTGTTTATTTATTTAAGATAAATGTTATTTTAAATAAATAAATAAGATATTATTTTTGATTTTTTTTAAAACAAAATAAGAATATAATGAATGGGAAATTACCAAAAGGTCATTGGTAGGTGAAACCCTAATTTGGAGTCACTTGTTTTTCCTACCTCCAAAACGGTTTTATCTCTTCTTAGAAAACAAACACAAAGTTTTTCTTTTGTTATTGATTTGTGAGACAATCAAGAACGTTGCTAGAACACACTCCAATTAATTTTTGTGAAGGGCTATTTGTGTGGATACCTATAGAGGACGCATCCTTTTGGAGACATCTAGATCCGAACAACCAAAGCAAAAAGCTCGAGGTAAGGTGTCACCAATGTGAACCTCCTCTTATCCTTCCAGAAAATCATGCCTCTTCTGCAACTTGGTGAGATTCTTGAAACCCTAGATTTAATCAAGTAGTCAAATTACATGGATCCAGGTATGGGAATGTGATAAATTTTTAATTTTTCTGCTGCGTTTGTATCACAAAACCCAATATGACTAACTCTCTCTGATGAGCATAGTCATTTCCCCTATCATTTCTTTCATCATAGCTCGAGTTTCTGCTATTACTTCCTCTTTCAACTGTGCCCCAAATGCTTTTGGATCGAACCCTCCTGCCATTCCTATTTCTGAATTCCTGACCAAATGACCTGAACTAGCTCAGACCCACCCTGCTGAGCTTGAAGGATCTATAGTGCTGCAAAATAGTTGGTTAGAATGATGCATGACATGTATGCATGATATGTAAGTCTGAAACAAAAGGTAACACACAAAAAGATATACAAGATCAAAACATGCAGCTTAAACATGCAAACTTCCGCCCTTATTTCTCCTACACACATATTTAATGGCGAGTGTCTTGTCCTAGGATTTTTTGTCTAGGTTTTAATTATCAACGGGGATAACAAAACTGACGTATGCAAGAAAACTCTCAAAATGATTCAGATAAGTAATGGGTCCTTTAAATAAAGCCCGAGTCCATTTTCTACAAGCAAAAATCCTTAGCACCATAAACTCACTTGTCAAGGTCCACTTGAAATGGGTCACGAATAGGCATAAGAGGCCCTTATTGACTAGTTTGTTTATAATGGGCTTTGGTTGGACACGAGGGCCCATTTTACTTTAGATTGCTTATTGATGGGCACGAGATTTATTTTAGGGGTCCATTATATGGCATAATACGCATGCATGTGGGAAAATTCCTAAGGATAATTGCTAGGTCATTTACATGGGCTTAAGTTTTAGGTAAAAGGGATTGGGTTCCCATAACAATATACATCCATATACGTCTCCCCACTCAAGGGTCAAACAACACAGATTAGTACATGTCATGAGTAATAATAATCAACAGAGGCCCCTGGTACTTCTAAGGCAAAAAAGGACATACAGTGCACATGAACAAATGAGACAAACCTCCCAAAGGCCTGTCAATAGGGTGATCGCCTCATTGATTAGACGATCGCCTCATTGACAAGAAAGGCGACACATGATCAACAGACCAGTTTCGACTCTCAAATGTTTAGACTTCTACTTTAAGTAACAATACCTACATATACACACTCTACAAGCATCAAAAATACAACCACATGCAAAGGTATTCAAAGATCACATTAGTAAAGTGGGATTTCAAAGCAAGATAAACTAGAAATATACTTGAAATATACTAATGACTTAGTTACACACAAACAAGAACACACATAATGAAGAACATGCTAAGTTTGAGTGCAAGTTTTCTACCAAAATGAGAGACCCTCAGAGATATTTTTTAATCGTGATCCTTGCTAGGATGTGATCTCCACTTTTGACACAAGTTTCTCCCTTTTTCTCTTAGGAAAAGGTGGAATTTCCATTGCCTCAATCTCACTTTCTTCCTTGAGGACGTTTTTTCTTTTCTTCCCTTTATTTTTTTCTTCAAAGCTTCTCCCTCTATTTTTCCCCTTTTTTTTCATGGCCTCCTCTTCCTCTTTCTCTCTCTTTCTCTTTTATTCCCTAGCTTCCCCATGCCCCTAAGCCCTCTAGCTCATCATGAGCCTCCATAGCCTTTTTCTCTTCCCCAAAAATCTCTTTCTCACTCAAGAATCAGGTCTCGAGGCTAGGGCCCATACCATTTGGCTACCATGGTTGTAGCTGCAAGTGGCCTGCCATAGAAGGGTGCCTCTTTGATAAGGCAATCGCCTTATTGCACTGAGGTGATGTCCTTTTGGCCTAGGCCTACGCTGGGCTAAGCGAGCTTGGGCTAATTTTGGATAATTGGGCTGGGTTTTGGGTTTTTTAGGCTTTGGGTTTTCAAGTCCACTTTCCATTAGACATTCAGGTTTCATTCTCATGTCTAAGTTTCACGTTCTCATCATCGGGCTTGACAACGAGCCGATCATACTAAGCATCCTTAATTCATCCCTTAACACGGGTCAACCGAATCGAGTGTCTACACACGTTAATTCAACCCAGAAGACAAACCAACATAATAACTTGAGAAAGTAAAGATGGACTGACCCTATAATTTGATGATTTGTACCACTTACAAACCTGACAATCTGTATCACTTACAAACCTAACAATTCGCTTATAAACTCGACAAAGTTTGCATGGATGACAAAGGCAGAGCATGCTTACATACTAAGTTGGAAATGCCAAAGGGAACAAACCCATGTGAATAGTACTAGTCCCCATCCAAGGAATAGACCCACATGATTAGCACTAGTCTCTAAGCAAAGGAAGAGCTCCACATGGCAACCAAAGGTCAACCCATACAAAACCCTAGAAAATCTATATATAAAGGAAGGTATAATAGGTATACCTTAAGTGAACCCACTTACTATTTCATTTTCTCTCATTTCTCTCTAGTGCTCTTCCTAACCTGATCGTTGGAGTCAATTCATAGGGACCCCGCTCGGTGTGCCTCTAACTGAATTTGTTTTACAAGTTCTTCAACCACCTAGAGAATAGATCGACAACATCATTGGTGTAATGAGTGTGAACATACATCACCGCTAAAGAGAGAAGAATAAGGAAATGCCAAAACACTTCCAACTACCCTTGTTGGAGGTCAAAAGTAGCCAGAGAATGCATATAAGAAACCACTCCAATAAGAATCTTTAAAGAAAACCCCAAGATATCACCACTATATAAGGATGCATAATCTATCATGTGATTTTTGATGTTGCAATAAGTTCATATATGAAAAAATGGAAAGAAAGTCCATGCAAACTTAGTGTGTGTAGGCAAACCTATTTAATCAACCTAACAACAGATAAACCAAAGTATACTCATGTAAAATCCTAATTTCATGATGCATCGATATGCAAATGCGATAAAAGATATGATGATGACAATTTGTCATAAATATATCTTTAGAATTTCGAATTCTGAATTTTAGGGCTAAATTATAAAGTTTGAAAGGACTTAATTGCAAAAAATTTTATTTCTTCTATGGATCAATTTGAAATTTAAAAAAAAGTTGAAAATAGGGGCTAGATTATGAATTCCCGATCAAAATTATGTAATTCCAATCAAAATTGCATATTATTGATTGACAATATATAATTACAATCGAAATTACACATTTTCAATTGAAAATATGGAATCTCGATCGGAATTCAACATTTTTTATTAGAATTACACACCTCAGACCGATCTCTGACACCCATTTTTTATTTTTTATTTTTATCATTTCTTTAAATTATCAATGGCCAGAAAGTAATTAAAGAATAAAAAAGAGAAGATAAATGTAATTTTATTGATAATTTTACATTTATCATGTCATTTTTTTAGGATGAATAAGTATTTTATCCTGTGATTTTTGGAGATAATTATAAAGAAAATTATCCTTTCTTGTTAACAACCTATGGGAGATTTCAAGTTAAAAGGGGAAGGAAGGTTTCAAAAAATGAAAAGGAGGAAGCATTTACACAAAAAGATCATAAAGAGACTTTTAAAAAACACATAGAAAACTTTGATGAAAAAATTTCTTTTACGTTCTTTAAAAAAAAACACAATGAACCTTGAAATGAGATAAGAAATTCTATCAATTATATTCTAAACGGTGATTAAATCACACTCTGAGGAGTAATCAAATGGCATCTGCATCACATCTCTCTCTTTTGTTTTTATTTTATTTCTTTGTTTTAATTTTTTTTAATTTTATTTTCTTTATTTATTCTTTTCTAATAATTTTTTCTTTTTTTTTTCCTGTGTTTTGGCTATGGTGATGAGTAATATGGTGGAGATGTGATTAGACAAAAATTTATTGAAGGTCAATGCAATGCCATGAATTTAGACATGTAGTTATTTCATGTAAATTTTATTATTATTATTATTCTGTGTGTGTTTTTCTCATGTACTATGTTCATTTGTTTTGATTTGTTAAGTTTGTATTTAATTTTTAGTTTTAGTTCATGTATAGTGTAATAACCCCAATAGCGAAAAAAATAGTGACATCATTTAAGTTTCTGTATTTTAAAAATGACCAATAAATTTGGTCCACTTGGTAAAATCCTAATTAAAATCAATGGTGGATTTAGATTAATTTTGGGCTGAATGTAATTAAAATTAGGGTTAGAAATCATAGTGTAATTATTAAATTGTTTGTTTGTTGTTTGCTTGTTTTGGGATTTATTTTACTATTTTTATCTTTTTAGGCCCCCAGCCCACAATTAGGATTTAACTCACTATTTAGGTCTATTTAAAATTTATTTAGGTTTAATTAATTATTAAAATCAATTTAGGCCCATCAAGGTTAACTTGGACATAGGCTCACTTTAGCTTAAGCAAAATCAACAAAGACATAGCTCAACCCATTAATTTATCATTTTTAAAATAAATAGATTCAGGATCACTTTATTTAATTTAAAATTAATTTGAACTAGGCCCACTAAATTCATCCAACTCATTTCCATAAAATTAGTAGATTTAGGACAATTGTCTTTATAATTAAAAATGGTAGACTTAGGTTCACTAATTTAATTAAAATGTGGGCCCACCTTTAGTTTTCCATTTCACTTTGTAAAAATACCTAGATTTAGCTAACTTTAATTAAAGGTTAAGCAACTTAGACAAATTTAGGGACGTTGTGACCTATGTGAATGCATTGTTTGTGTGCTCTTTCATGACTAGTTGCCTTAGAGTTAGATGTATGTTAAATTGGGGTTTAAATGAAATTGTATATAAATAGAGAATAATTTAATAATTAATAAGGTAATTCTAAATGAACACAAGACTAAGAGAATTCAATATTTCGTATTCAGAATTCTTGGTTGTGGTGCTAACTTTCTTTTAGAGAATTGAATTACCACCACCTTTGATTTTTCCCAATTATTACCTTGGGTGGTGACTCTATCATCTCCACACTATGTCTTTATAATATCATAGTGTGTTCTCTAGATCCCTAAGCTCAAGCAATGTCACGATTACTAAAATCTTAGATACGCACTAAACCCCATTATCTACAACCCCTATGTCTTATCACCAGTGCAAACCAAGGGATACCACCGTATCTCAAAACTAGTGCAAACAAAGGGATACCATCGTATTTCAAAACTAGTGCGAACCAAAGGATATCATTATTGTCAAATCAGAGGCAAGTATATTTAGGTACTTCGACTAAACCAAGTATAAAATAATCAATTTTCTACTCAATTCTCCTCAAAGCATGAGAATAGCTCTATAAATTATGAATTATTGATGATTGCTCAAGTGTTTAGTTCCCTTATTACTCATATTTTTTCAAACCTTATTGAAAAGAAAAGTGATGAACTAACATGGTCTAATTACATGGCATATCATTGTTATAGTTTGGCTAATTCATAATTAATTACAAGTCAATGCATGTTACCAAAATATGTGAGATCCACAAGTTAATAATGACACATTTCATTTGCTGATAAAGGAGAACAATAGGCACTATATATGTATAGGTCAATTTGCATGCATGTTTCAGTATATTTTCATTTCTGAGTTCATTTATCTTCCTTTGGTTTGTCCAATTTTTTCTATAAACTTATGTATATCTTTTAAGTTGGTCACATAAGTCTAAAAAGGGAAAACCCCATGAGATGAAATCATATTTTAATTATGTATACCCTCGAGGTGGCAAACTACAAGGGGATATTGTAAGTACTCACGTAAGTTTATGTTTCCTAAATAGGGAAAATCATCCTTCTTCTAGTTATATGGTACCTTGTCATTCAATATAATTTGATAAGCTCATGATGAATTTTCTAAAGGTTTCCTCGTATGGCATAGTACAAACTGCCTCGGGATGAAGTCTTGGTTATTATGATTTCTTTTAGTTGGTGATTCCCTATGTGCCATGGTATGAACTACCTCGGGATAAACTTTTGGTTATTGTGATCTTTTATTGGTGATTCCCCATGTGGCATGGTATGAATCACCTCAAGATAAACTTTTGGTTATTGTGATCTCTTAGTTGGCGATTCTTAGTATGGCATGGTACAAACTACTCAAGATAAACTCTTGGTTATTATAATCTCTTGATTGGCAATTCCTTACCATATGTATGGTATGAATTGCCTTAAGGGTGAACTCTTGGTTATTATGATCTCTTAGTTGGCAATTCCCCATGTGCCTCGGGATGAACTCTTGGTTATTATGATCCATTGGTTGACAATTCCCCATGTGGCATGGTATGAACTGCCTTAGGATGAACTCTTGATTATTATGATCTCTTGGTTAGTGATTCCCTGTCTGATGTGGTACAAACTGCCTTTGGATGAACCCTCTTAGTTATGATTTCTCATAGTGATTTTCCCTAATTCGATATAGTATAAACCACCTCGGGATGAATCCTCTTAGTTATTATAATTTCTCTTAATTATTATAAATTCTTTGGCTTATTATGATTCCCCATACGATTGGGTAGGAAACGCCTTAGGATGAACTATTCTTGATTATGATTTTCTCGTTTAGAGTGGTATGAAACATCTCAGGGAAAACTCTCTTGGTTATCATAATTTCTTGATTCGGAGTAATACAAATCACCTTGCAATGTGATTTTGGTTTTAATTTTCTCTTGTTTGGCATGGTATGAAACTCCTCAGGGAAAACTCTTTTAATTATCATGATTTCCCTATTTGCTAAGGTGTGAACCGACTGGGGATGTGATCTCGGTTTTGATTTTCTCTCATTGGCATAGTACGAACCACCTCAAGGAAAATCTCTTTTGGTTATCATGATTTCCCCATTCAATGTGGTGAGAACTACTTTGAGATGTGGTCTTGATTTTGATTTTCTCTCATTTGGTGTGGTATGAATCATTTCAGGACAAACTCGCTTGGTTATCGTGATTTCCTCACTTGGCATTATACAAATAGTTTCAAGATGAACTTCTTAGTTATTGTGTTTATCCTATTTGATGTGGTGTGAACCACCTTGGGAGGAGTTGATATTTTTATTATGATTTTTCGATTTAGCGTGGTATAACTTATCAAGGGGAAACGGGTTTAAGCTCTAGGAAATGGCAAACTTATGCCCAGAACATGGAACACATTAAATTTAAAAAAGCATCACCAGTAAAGGTAGGAACACTATACTTATGTTTTTATATTTCCCTTGCCTAAAATGTTATGTTTGTAATAAGCAAAATTAATGAGAGGCAATGAAAAGAAGGCACGATGCCATTTATCATATAACTCTCAACATAATAGACCCCTTAGACTGACAAATCACTCGAGAGGAGTCCTTAAAGTATGACAAACCCCTTAAAGTAATAAATTGCCTAAATGGAGTTCCCAAGCAATAGGCCCGTTAAAGTGATGAATTGTTTGAGAGGAGTCAAATATAGCAAACCCCTCAGAGTGACAAACCGCCAAAGAGGAGTCCTTAAATATAATAGGCCCATCATAGTGATGAGCCACCTAAGAGAAGTCCTTAAATACTACAGGCCTCTGGCACCAAGAGGAGTTCTTTATTCCCCTCAGCATGATGAATCGCTCGTAGGGATGAATCATAATTTTTTTGTTCCCCTCAGCACAACAAATCACCTGCAAGGATAAATCATAATTTCTTTATTCCCTTTAGCATAACAAATTGCCCTTAGCGATGAATAAACATTTTATAATTCTTTTTAGTATGACTAATTGCCTGCAAGGATTAATCATCATTTCTTTATTCCCCTTGGCATAATGAATAACCCACAAGGATGAATCATCATTTTACTATTCCCCTCAACATAGCAAATTGACCATAGCGATGAATCATCATTTCTCTATTCCCTTTAGTGTAACGAAGTTCCCACAAGGATGAATCGCCTTGACTCTATTTACCTCAATGCGAAGAATTGTTCATAAGGATAAAAAGTGATCTCCAATCTCCCTCAATGCAACAAATCATTTTGGGAATGATGAATCACCTATAAGGGTGAACTAAACATGTTTCAAATCTAAGCATCCAATCCATTTATGACAAAAGTAAGTACATTGAGAGATTCATAAAATAACACACCAATGAATAAATGATGGATTAAAATACGTATTGCTCATTAAACATCAATGATCAACAATTGCAGGGGAACCTTGATACTAAGGCCCAAACCAATATTCAATGACCCAAACCAGTATTCCAAAACTAAAGCCAATATAGGCCCAAATGCATCGATTAGTCCTAAGAGGTGACCTGACTGACGATATAAAATGAACTAACCTGATAACCTGAAAAAGTGAAAATGAACTAACCCCACAATCTAATAATTTGTATCCCTTACAAATTTAATAGTTTGTACCGCCTGCAAAGCTAACAATTCACCTGCACACCCAATAAAGTTCATGTGGATAATGAAGGCAAAGCATGCTTGGAGAAGAAACTGGAAACACCAAAGGGAGTAGACCCATATGAACAATACTAGTCCCCACCTAAGGTGCAGACCCATATAATTAGTATCAGTCTCCAAGTAATGGAAGAGCTCCACATGGTAACCAAAAATGTACCCATAAAAAAACCCTAGAAAATCTATATATAAAGGAAGACAAAACATGTCGTAAGTGAACACACTTACTATTTCATTTTCTCTCATCTCCCTCCGGTGCTCTTCCTAACTTGATCGTCGAAGTTAATTCGCTAGGACCTCACCCGGTGTGCCTCTCACCGGATCTGTTTTGCAGGTTCTTCAACCACTTGAAGAACAGACCAGCAACATCAATTCATAATATAAAATCATAATTAACATGAAGTGTATGCATAATAAAGATCTTATATTCAGACCAACTAAGACAACTACTATTTGATAATCTGTTAGCATTTTTCAAAACAAAAAACAAAATGCAAGAACATATTCTGGAACAAAAAGCACTAACCTAAATGAAGACCATAGTGAAAGGAAGAGCTTTAGCTTAAAATGCCTCCTTCGAACAAGCTTGAGCTTGAGTTTAGTGCATGTTGATAATGGTGCTAATAGAATATGGATTTCGAGTCATATATGACAGTGACAACATAAGACAGTGGATGATGATGATGCTAATGGTGATGGCAGTAGATTATGGATGGATGGCTAGCAGAGGGTGAGGAAGGATGGCAAGGTGAGGAACGATTACGGGTGAGGGTGAGGAAGGATGGCAAGGAAGGATGGTTGAACGACAATGAGATGAGGGCGACTAAAATATGAAGGGAAGGAATTAAATTTAATTGAACTGAAAATGAAAGAGATAGGTTAAAGTGAATAGAAAGATTTTAGTGGATTAGGTTAATCTAAACTAGGTAGTTTTGCTAAAAATTATGCAGTTTTATAGTTATGATTAGTAGTTGTATAGTATTATTTATATATAATATTAAAATTATATATTTTTGTGATAAAGTAATTCAAATAAAATTATAATTTATTTATTTAATAGAAATTTTAATTAACACTATACAACAATATTAAATTGTTTCATTACATTAAGATTACGTAGTTTTAACTTAAGATCAACTATATAATTGAATAAGTGTATAATAAAACTCAATTAGAATTTAGAATTTAAGATTCAATAATAATTTTAATTGGCATTATATTTATCTAATACTAAATTAGTATTATTTAATAATAAATTACTTTGTAATATTGAAATTTCTTACACTACTAGACCTACATAGTTTTGACTTACATGAAAATAATTTTTATTTTTTATTTTAAGTCATGTATTTTTTTCAAATTGTTTCCTATTATTAAGAAAAGATAATGAAGACAAAATATGAACTTCTTTAATAGAAATAGTATTTGTTGTTTTAAATGCAATTTATTCACCTATCTAGATAATATTTTTCCTTGTTCACCTACAAAAAGATCGTTTGAACTTAAGAAAAAGCAATTTGAATTTATTCATAGTTTGTTTATTCTTTATTTTGAAAATCCTATTTCAACATATTTCGATTGGATAAAAAAAAAAGATTTAATTTAGAATTAAGAAATAACAAAATTAATACTATGTTACCAATCTTAAATTGGTTTTAGATATTATTTGCTTAATATTGTATTTATTAATTATTTTTAATTATTGTTTGTTAGTATGACTAATAATAACTTAAATCATTAATCACATAGTTATTTTTGTTTACTAAATATTTTATCAGTATTATATAATATTTTTGTATTAATTAAAAGGATACTTTATATTAATGTTAATTTATATAAAAATTATATAGTTTTATTATAAATATATAATTTTATTGTATGTAATATTTTATATTAATTAACATTGATTTGTTTAGTGTTGTCTTTATTTAATATAAAATTAATATTATATTTAACAAATTAAATTATATTTAACGAGCCTTGTCACGAGATTATTCACTAGTTTATTTAATCAGTTTATTCACGAACTTACTTAATGAGCTTGTTCATAAGCCTATTCAACATTTTAAACAAGCTGAGTTTAAGGCTTCTCAGCTTCGGCTCGCTTGACTCACGAGCCTCAAAATAATATTTGGGCTCGACTTATTTAACGTAATAAACAAGCTCGAGCAAGCTTCTACAAAGCCGAATGTCGAGCAGTTCAGTTTGGTTACACCTCTACCACCACTATAGTCTCCTAACATAGTGGTTGCAGTACCACCACCACCACCACCACAACCTCCACTACCTCCACCACCACCATCACTACCACTATAATTTCCACTATCTCCGCCACTACCATAACTTTCGCCACCTCCATCACCACCAACACCACAACCTATGCTACCAACATCACCACCACTACAATTTTCATTACCTCCACCACCACCATAACAATTTCATGACTTCAAATTAAAATTAATTAAATGTGTATAATTTAAAAAAAATTTATAAAATAAATAAATTTAATATTAAATAATATTATATGAATTATAATAATAATAATAATAATAATAAATTGTAAAAGTTCACCTACAGACTCATTGATTTTTGTTTGTAATTTCATTAATTTTTTCTGTAAATTTATAAATCTTGGAATTGCAAGTTCATCTAAAGCCCTTATAATATTGTCAATTTTCAGTGTCATCTGTATCTGTGTGGGTTTCTTCCTCTTCTTCAAAAGAATAATTTATAATTATTCCTAAAATTAATTTCAAATTTAATAAAATATTGTAAAAGTTTCTCTCTAAAATATTGCCATTTTAGACTCGAGTGCAACTGTGCTAATGCGACTTTCTGATCGCTTTACTTGTAAAACAGTGGTTGTTGAAAGATGAAAGACATGTGATTCTCAAAAAATAAAATAAAAATGAAAGACGTGTATGGTTGATGCAAGGGCACAACGCTTTTGACTAACAGCCCAGGAATACCATGCATATTTGATCCCCATGGCAGGGCTGGTATTTGCGGTGATTGGTTGTTGCGTTCCAATCTAGAGTGTGCAGCTTTAAGTGGCATGGCTCTTGTTAATCATGAGAACTCTTTCTTCATTGTTCTTGTTTTAACAAAGGAAAATCGTTCTTTATATATTCTCACGTGTGATATGGACCCAATATATACAAGTGTCCATTATATAATTTGTCATGTTTTCTTGTGTTGGGTAGGGTGGATATTGGGCTTAGAGGTGGACAAGCAGAGTCCACTTATGGTTCAGGTTATGAGCTTTAGTTTTTTTATAATTACTTTAAAATGAGCAAAGTGCTTCAAAATTATTATGTAGGCATTTCATCTCCTTATGACCCAAATAATAAATATTATAAAGTGAGATTATAAATTAAATATTTCATCTTTTTTATTAATCTTCTAATTGTTTTAAAAAAAGTCAGCAAGCATATATTATATTATACTGTATTCTAAAATATGCAATATATTTATAAATAGTTTAATTTAAAATGTTAAAAAATTATATAAAAATCACATCATCAAGTTGATTTGATATGTGAATATAAAATTCTGAAGTTATTATTATTATTATTATTATTATTTTATATATATATATATAGTCAAAACATAAATAAGATTTTCACCATGTATTGACATGTGACACTCTATATTTTAAGCATATATTAAATACATTTTTTTAAATATTAAATATATTATTACATCATTCATAATTTCATATATGTTACTTATCAATATAATCACAAATCATGATCTATGTAGGAAATAGGAAATATATAATACACCACATGGGAATCAAATCCAACTGAGTTGCATCTCATTGGCTAAATTTTTTTTAATTTTAATTAAAATAAAATTTTTTAATTTTTTTTTATCATTTTTTTAATAAATAACTTTTTTAATCCTTTTTTATAAACTTTTATTTTAATAAATATTTAATTTATTATATTTTTTTAATAAATATTTAATTTATTATATTTATTATATTTAATCTATAATTTTTATAATTTTTATTATTTTATAAAAGTGAACTAATAATATGAAAATTTTAAAGTTAAAATTTTTTTCTTTATAAATGATTAAAAAAATTTCACATTTTTAGCTATCTAAATTTTAAAGTTATTCTAATTCAAATATCACACGGCATGTTAAAAATTTATAATGTATTTGTATCTTATGTGATCCTTTGTATTATAAACTGTTAATAATTTTAATGCTTAACTTTTATTATTCCTCATGTTATATATTTTATTTTAATTTTTTGACATTTGTATTTTTTTTTCTCACATATATTTATATATTAGTTGATTTCTTACAAGCATACGAGTTCGTCAAGTAATATAAAACAAGTAAAAGTCCATTCCACAAGGATTAAATATATATCCAACTATTAATTATAGTTTTAACTTGTTTAAAAATTGAATATTTAATGAATTATGATTGCTAAATTCTAACAATTAGCAATGAAATTAATGAATGAAAATCAACTAATTTAAATTTTAACAAGCAAATGATGAAAATGACGTTGGAGATTGTATCACTATATTTTAATTAAGTCAATCACAAGAAATTAGTCTTTCTTTCTATTGCAATTCTTGGGGTTTCAATGATAGCAATTAATTTCTCTCAAGTAAAAATTAATTAATTTATTTCTATCAATTGAAAAGACTTCAACAAATTCTCATTAAATTAAAATCTAATCAAGTTTAGTAAATAAATCATAAAGCACATCCAATTAAAATTGAAATGAATTAAGCTATCTCTAAACTTAAATCAAATCAACAAGCATTCATATTTCTATTAAGATTAATATTTCTCAATAATTAACCTTAATTAAAAGTCAATTCTGAATGGCCAAATCATAAACAATTAAGTTTAATGAATGCTAATGCAATTTAAAAGAAAAAAAAACTAATATATGAATCAACTTAAATTAAAATAAGTTTAACAATCCCCAACATAAATAAATTAGCTAAACATAATATTCATGATGTTCTCAAATCCATAAATAAAATACATTAAGAATTTAGAAAAATAAAGAAGGAAAGATGGAACTCTTTTAATGAAGCTCTTCTCCAGCTTTCTTCAATCTTCTTCAGCCCTTCCTCACATCCTACTGCCTTCTTCTTTCTTTTCTCCTTGTCAATCTTCCCTCCTTATTCCTCTTATGTTTCTTATGTATATATTCTTTAATTTTATCCCAACCACGTTCTTCTTCCCATGTTCTTTTTATATTTATTTTATTTTTTTCATCATTGCTACATTTGTTCCTACTCAAATATGTTGCCTGTCTATAATTTCTTCTTTTTCTCCCAACTCAAGTATGTTTCCTCTCCATAATTTCTTATTTTTCTCCCTACATAAGAATGTGTCCTCTCCATAATTTCTTCTTTTTTCTCCAAATTTGCAATGACATCTCAAAAAATAAAAATAAAAAACTAAAACATAAAAAAAAAAAACCAATTCCACTAAAAATGACTAAAACACTCTTAAAATATGCATTTAAACATACTTAAAAACTACTACTACTAATATATAATGAAACACCCTTACACTTAGATTCTTGCTTGTCCTTAAGCAAGAAAATGAAAACAATATGTGTCAACAACGTGAACTCGTCACACTAATCAATTTTAACTTTACAATTAACAAAATCTCCACTTAATATAATATTTAAATCATAAAAACAAACACAAGCAACTCATGATCAAGAACATATATAAAAATTACAAAGTGGATAACAAACTCTCTCGTTGAATATAAAAATGTGCATAAATCAAAATTCACAAAGAAAGGAAATGAGTCAAAGAACTCTTTTACTAGAATTACCTTTACAAGACACAAAGAAGATTTTTTTAAAAAATAAATAATTTTGCTTGTGAATGTTCCAATTGTCAAAATTCCCTCACCTTTGCTACACTACTCAATGTTAAACCCTCTGAAAGGTCCTTTTAGGATACTTGTACTCTTTGAAAAGTATTGAAGTAAAAGAGCATATATAAATCTAAGTAAAGGATTTAAGCTCCATTCCACAACATTTTTTTAAGCAATTATAATGACTTAGGCTATCTAACATGTAACTTCTTTAATTCCTCTTAAATTATACACATATACACATTCCAAAAGAGATTAAGCATTAAATTTGTTAAAGTATAAAAAATATGTCCCCAACCACAAATTGCCCATAATGCTTAAAAGCCTCAAATCAAACATTAAATGGAGATTAAATCAATTAATCAAGAAAACTACCAATGTGTCAAATTCACAAAGTTGATAAGTTGCAAGCATCAAAGTTGTGTGGAGAATTGATTATACTTCTACCCTATGCATGAATATAATGCAATAAAACACAATAAAATAAAATAAAACCCATGAAATTCAAAATAAAACACATGAATTTCCAATATGCAAAAGGCACCCGCTCCACACTTAAAATTCACATTGCCCTCAATGTGACACACAAAACAAAGCAATACTAAAAAGAAAATTAAAGAAATAACTAAATAAAGAAAGTAAAAAACTCAAATAAGATGGTGATTTTGTGAAGATGGAGGTATTGGCAAAGGTACTTCTAAACTCGATAACTCAATGTATTTAAGAAGCTTGTAATTATGGTAGCCTATTTGTTTCTTCAGAAAATCAATCTGATAATTTAGCTCATCATATTAGTCATCGATTTTCTTCTCCATTGCTTCAAACTTATCATCCATTTTCTTTTCCATGGCCTCTAGCTTTGCCAAAACTCTTTGCCAACCATTGTTGTTATTTTTAGCAGAATTTTCTTCATCTTCATAGGCGTCTATCTTTGGAGTAGGAATTGGTGCCCGATCTTTTATTGTACATCGTAAATGATAGCATTTACGAGTATTTGGTGCCCATAACTCATCTTGACCTATAATAATTTTAGCATGAAATAGAAGATAACAGTGCAATGTGCCTACTTCAATAAGGAACATGTTAGTAGTAGATGGATTAAAAACACCAATATATAAAGTAAGACCGATCACAATATAACCCATAGAAATGGCAGCATGAGATGAATTCATAATATTCCACAAGCTATGAAATATAAAATATGTGGTAGAGACTTTGGTTTTAGAATGCATGCACCATAGAAAGAATAACTCTAGGTTTAACACTTTATTTCCATCAGTTTTCCCAAAAATTGCATAGAACATAAACTTGTGAATGATTAAATGCCAATGATTAGTCATTAACACATTAGGTGTAATGTGTGCACCCCTATAATCATCTTGACTTGAAATTTGATGCTAAAAAGCCTTGAAGTCATAATTTTTAGAGGGGTAACAAATACCACTTTTAGGAAAATCAAACACTTGATGCATAATATCATAATTCACATGATGATCTTTACCAAACAACCTAAATCCAAAATGCTTATCACTCTCTTCAATAAAATACAAAAAGGTTAAAAACTAAAGAGTGATTTCTCTATAGGTGTTAAATGGCTTAGTAACAAATTTAGACCACCCTAATCTACCATATAATCTATATATATCATCCTTAATGCCTATTTTACTCAAAATACCATTCTCAAAATATTTGCGAGTGGAAATTTTTTTTGAGGCAAAAATTGCATACCTTTTACCTTCTTCATGAGTTTTAATGGGAAATGGAGCACTATACTCCTATGCAAAGTCAATTACCTCTTTATGTTTAATTACATGCTTCCTCTTACTTATGCCTTCCATGGAACTCTTAACTCTCTTTGCTGTATTTTTTATTTTTGGCATTGTGAAGTAGAAAAAGTAAAATGACAATGAAAGAAATTTTAGTAAGAAAATGAAAGAGTGAATGGGTAATGCAAAGTGAAGAATGAAATTGAAAAGTGTTTAAAGGGAAAGAAGTAATTTAAAAGAGAAAATAAAAATAACAGGAGAATGAGAATGAAAAGAGGGAAAAATTGGAGTGTTTAGGGATTTGAAAGGACAAGAAAAAACATGAAAATTGGGAAAAGGAAGAGGTGGGGCTATTTAAAAAAATAATTAATTTGATTTTTTTTAATAGAAGAAACATCAATAAACATTCTTAAGCATTAAAAAATCGCATAAAGATAATGAATAATAAAAATAAAATAAATAAAATAAAAAGATGATATAAAGTGGTTAATTGTGAAATTCTTGAGCAGCATTGACCAAAAACTAGAGCCAAATTGATAAATTTGCAATTCGTATAAACATTTCGAGCATGACAAACTAACATCACCAATTTTATATCCAATTTTGCACTTTAAATCACCACTAAAACTGTTAGAAATTCAAAGTACCCAATTATTGAATTTTATTATTTGTGCCAAAACAACTTAAATTCAAAAGACAAAAATTAACAATAAAAAAATTAAAAATTAAAGAATGAAAAATATCAACCAATGAATAAAATAAAATAAAATGCTAATTTTTTTTTAAGTCTCTAGCATGACCAAAATTGTTTATTGAGGCTGATGAAGGAAAAGAATTTCCTTCTCCTTAGAAATTAGTCCTCCTTGATACACTTTGCACCTTTGTGCATTTGATGAGTTCAAATGCACTATTAGAGAAGACTTATTACACCTTGAATGGACCACTCCACCTCAATCACCACTTTAATATTATTTGTAGGTAAAGGAATGGCTTCCATCTACTTAGACATATAGTCTACCCCAATCATAATATATTAGTTCCTAAAAGATTATGGAAAGGGACTCATAAAATTCAATCCCCAAACGTCACAAATCTTCACTTCTTGAATTGATGTGAGTGGCATTTCATTCCTTTTAGAGGTATTCCCATATCTTTGGCATTTATCACAATGTTTCATATACTCCTTGGCATCTTTGAATAAAGTAGGCCAGAAAAAACCACTTTTCAACACCTTTGCGGTAATTTTTGTTGCTTTAAAATGCCCACCATATGTAGAATCATGACAATAAGATAAAATTTCCAATATTTCAATTTCAAGAACACACTTTCTAATTAATCCATCTCCACAAATCTTGTAGAGAAATGGATCCTCCCACAAATAGTACATCACCTCATAAAGGAAATGATTCCTTTATTGATAGGAGAATTCTTATGGTAACACTCCACATACTAAATAGTTAGCAATGTCTGTAAACCATGGAGCACTAAAATGTTGAACTGTTAGCAATAAAACATCAAAAAAATTAATTATTGATATCCTCTTCTTACTTCACTTGTTCATAACCCTCTAATATGGACAAATGATTTGCTACGACATTCTCAAAACCTTTCTTATCTTTGATCTCCAAGTCAAACACTTGTAAAAGTATCCCTTAACGAATAAGATACAATTTTACACCCTTCTTAGCCAAGAGATATTTTACTGCTGCATGATTAATAAAAATAATAACCTTTGAACCAAGTAAGGATGATCTAAATTTATCAACAATGAAAACCACCGCCAACATCTCTTTCTTGATTGTGATGTAGTTTAGCTAGGCCTCTACAAGAGTTCTATTTGCATAGTATATAACATGAAGCTTTTTTTCTTTCCTCTAACCAAGTACAGCCTCATGGTATGGTAATTAGCATTGTACATGATCTCAAAAGGAAGTGTCCAATCCAAATGTGAAATAATTGGGGCTGAAACCAAAGCCTCCTTCAACCTGTTAAAAGCATTTAAATAATCATCATTAAAATTAAAAGGAACATCTTTAACTAACAATTGGGTTAAAGGCTTAACAATCAAAGAAAAACTTTTAATGAAATGCGTATAAAACCCTATATGTCCTAAAAATCCTCAAACTCCTTTAACCGTTATTAGAGGTAGTAACTTCTCATTAATCTATGTTTTAGCTCAATCTATCTCAATCCTTACACTCAAAATCTTATGACTAAGGACTATCCCTTCCTCTACCATAAAATGACATTTTTCCCAATTAAGAACAAGGTTAGCCTCTTAATATCTTTTCAAGAACCTGTCAAGGTTAGACAAACATAATTCAAAAGAATCACCAAAAATAGAGAAGTCATCCATAAATACCTCTATGCTATTCCTAATAAGATAAAAAAATTATTATTATACATCTCTAAAAAGTAGCTGATGCATTGCATAATCTGAAAGGCATGCGTCGATAAGTAAAAGTTCCATATAGGCATATGAATGTTATTTTCTCCTAGTCCTCTGGAAAAATAAAAATTTGGTTGTAACCTGAATAACCATTTAAGATAGTAGTATGCATGCCCTGCTATCCTCTCCAATATGTAATCAATGAACAAGAGAAGAAAATGGTCCTTCCTTTTGGCTAAGTTAAATTTTTGGTAGTCGATACATACTCTGCACCCTTCAAGCATCCTTTTTTAAATTTGCTTGCTTGCTTCATTTTCCACAATAGTCATTCCACTCTTCTTTGGTACATATTACACCAAACTTACCCACTCACTATCAAAAATTAGGTAGATAATACCTGCATCCAATAACTTGATAATCTCCTTCTTAACCACTTCCTTCATGTTTGGATTCAAGCAATTAGGTAACAGTTTAAGCTTTAGCTTGGGTGGTTTTACAACGGATGGAGAAGTGGCATTGTCATTATGCGTTAACATTTCAAGCTTAACAAAAGTTGATTCTTTTGAGGGTTCACTATCTATTTCACACTCTTAGCTTTTGTCAAGAATTTGTTTATTCAAATTCACCTCCCTCACACACTCATATACAACTTCTACTCTCATGCAAAATTCCTCATCAATTGGGTACTTCATTAATATGGGCATCACAAATTCCACATTCTCATTACTAACCCTAAGAATGATTTCCCTTCATAAACATCTATCATGGCTCTCTTAGCATTTAAAAATAGTCTCCTAAGAATTAGAAGACAATTACTATGCTCTTTAAAATCCAATACTATAAAATCCACAGGAAAAATAAATTTGTCTACCTTAACCAAAACATCCTTTATAATCCCATATGGTTTCTCTATAGAATGATCTGTAAGTTACAAAGTCATATTCATAGGGGTCAACTCACCAAGTTATAATTTCTTGAAAAGAGAAAATGGCATAAGGTTAATACTTGCACCGAAATCACATAAACATCTAGGAAATTCTTGAGCACCAATTACATAAGGAAGAGTAAAACTCCCTAGGTCTTTTAGTTTAGTTGGCATTTTGTGAGTGATGATAGAACTACAAATCTCAATTAATTTCTTAGTTTGGTTGTCATCCCATCTCCTTTTGTTGGTTATAACATCCTTTAAGTACTTGGCATATGTTGGCATTTCTATAAGAGCTTAAGCAAAAGGAATGTTAAGTTCAAGCTTTTTAAAAGTATTTAAAACTTAGCAAACCTCTTTTCATCATTAGGCTTCTTCAATCTCTATTGAAAAGGCATTATTGTCCTATATTTCTATGAAATAGATATAGGCAGCTACTCTTTCCTATCACTATCTTTTACTTGCTACTACTTACCTTCCTTAGAGACATCATCACCATTCTAAATTTTCATTTCTTGAGTCTCCACCATTTTTTCCTTCAGCTCATCTCTTGATCTTATCTCTTTGTCATTCCTAAATGTAATCACTTTTAACTTCTGCCTTAGATTTGTTTCAGTATTGCTTAGAAGATTCCCTTCTTTTCTTTATGCTAATGTATTAGCAAGTTGACCCAACCATACCTCAATATTAAGAATTGAAGATGAATGGTTTTTAGTTACGTGATCAAATTTTACCTCCATCTACTTCTGATTTTCATCTTAATGGCTCATTTTATTAGACATAGCCTCTAAAATTTATCTAATTTATTTTCCATTAAGGCTATACAATCTTAATGAGGTT
This sequence comes from Mallotus nudiflorus, assembly GCA_947683625.1. Classification (NCBI taxonomy): domain Eukaryota; kingdom Viridiplantae; phylum Streptophyta; class Magnoliopsida; order Malpighiales; family Euphorbiaceae; genus Mallotus; species Mallotus nudiflorus. Next base: position 762,435 of record CANTUR010000605.1, on the reverse strand, counting down.
GTTGAAAACCCAAAGGTGCTTTCCTTGTCATGTTATTCTGAAAGCCTTAGGGAACCGAATTATTGTTACTATTCTAAGAAAATTTTGGTGATTCCTCCATCCTGGATTGTAAGTATTCGAGAATGGATTGTTATTGTTATGACCTATGTTTTTAAATTGTTAAATATTATTTAAGATATGCAGTGTTAATAAAATTTAGAAATTTCATTTATTTATTTTCATTATTTGTGATTATTAATTGTCATTTTATGTTAAAGTATATATTTTATGTAAATATGTATTTTAGAAGTTATTAATTTAATATTAGGATTTATACTATTAATGTTATTTTTGAAAAGTATTATTTTAATGATATTAATTTAAATACTAATATTATTTTATTAATTGACATGATTTTGAGTCTTATTTTTATTATTTAATTATTCCATAAATATTTTTTATTTTTATCATTATTTTTCAAGGTTATTTTATGCATTATTGTGATAAATTAATAGGGCTTGTGTAATTTTTTATATGTGTATATATATGGTTAAATTTGTGGGTATAATTGTATATATATGTGTGTATATTATATATTATATAGAGTGTATTTTATATATATATATTGACTAAGTTATATTTTGACCACATGTTTTTAATAATACTTTATATTATATTATTATAATATATACATTCATACCTACACACAATTACACACAAATATATACACAAACACATACATAAACACTCATACACGTAAACACAAACTCAAACACATAAACATATAAACACATACACATACACACACATAAACACAAACACAGCACAACACTGTAAAAATAGAAAAAAAAAACACAGACCACCGTCGCCTCCTCCTCATCCGACCACCTCTTCACGCGTTTTCGATGTCTATCAACTCCCCTAGCTCCGGTGACTATGAATCTAAGCTTAGTTTAAGTTTTAAACTTGAATTTCTTGAGTTTTGTTGATTTTTAGTTTATGGAGCTTTAGGGTTTCAAATTTTTTTAAGCTTGATCTTGATGAATCTTGCAATCTTCCTTCACAAAAGTTGCTCCTGGAAGCTTAATCTACTTCCATGAATTTTTGTGTGATTTTTGGAATTCATTTTGATTTTTTTTTAATTTATGAATATTTTAATATTATTTTATTAATTTTCGTAAATTAATTATATAAATGAAATTGTGATTTTTGGTGTTATTAGTGGTTATTATTACTTTTAGAGTTGAGTTTATAATTTTTGTGAATTTTGTGTAATTTTTATAATTATTTTTAGTTTATGTCAATTTTGAAAATATAGGTTAAATATATATTTTGTTAGAAGTAGTTGGTTAAATATATGTTTTTGTTGATATTATGGAGATATATGTTGAGAAAATAATTTTTGTGTATTTATATAATTTTTGTTGAATTTTTGAGTATTATTAGGATTTTATGTGTATTTTTAAATATTAGGGTTAATTTGGTAATTTGGTGGTAATTTTAGTTGAATATTATGTTTAATTGATTTTTATAATATTTGAGGTATAAAAATGATTTTTTACAAATTATTTACTATTTTTAACTAAATAAAACTAATTTTCAAAAATTGTTTTCAAATAATATATTATATATTATTTTAATAATAAAATGAGTTTTTATAACTTTTTGTTATATTATTGGGCTAATTAAGTTAATTGGATTTATAAAATGAATTTTTATTAATATTTGTGTAATTATTGGAAAAATGGATTTTTAATAATATTATAATATTATTTAGGATTTTAATTAATTATTTGGGAAAATAATTATTTTGGTGTTTAATGTTAAATATATTGTATTTTCATATTTTGAGGGTATTTATGGTAATTATTGATTTTTAATATATTTTATTTTATTATTTGAATTTTGGTGAATTGTGGACCTCGGTTAGGGAATTTTTGTAGTTCGGGATCCGAGGGTTGTGTGAATTTCTATATTCGAAGTGTATTTTTCTTGCAGGACCGGCTCTACTTTTTAATAGAGAGATGTCCATTTTACAGAGGAGGTTCTGCCGAATTTTTGGTAGAATTCTTGTAAAATGTGATATCGGGTCTAATCCTTATTCTGTGTCTGTTTGTATTTTGTAATCCTAGATCGAGTCTCTAGAAGTTTAAGTTAGTTTATTCTGATTTTCATGATCATTTGATTTGTTTAGTTACGCTGAGATCGAGGTCTAGCGGACCGGGCCTGTCGGACCCATCTTGAGGAGCGCACACCTATGAGTTATTATACTATACATATATGTATTGCATTTTGGATGCATGACTTAGGATTTTTCATTTTCATTATATGTTTTTAAAAGTAATTTAATTTATAATATATTTAGGGTTATGTTTAGTATATTTTAGTATATATATATATATACATGTTTTAAATGTATATTCATTCATAATTGTTTATTTAAATGATTAGTATACTTTAGGTATATTTTAGGTTTATTCCTAAATAACTGCATGCCATATTATTGATTTATACTTAAATTGTTTTTAAGTATATTTTTGATATATTTCCAAAAATAGATTCATGTTTTATTATTGATTTAAACCTAACATGTTATTGGTATATTTAGGGTTTATTTTTTATATATGCATGCTAGGTAACTAGGTTATTTTTGGTATATTTTTTTGGATATATGTCAAACCTAAATGCATGTTTTAGTACATATGCATGTTTTAAATGAATATTTATTCATAATTGTTTTATTAAATGATTTGTGTACTTAGGGCTTTAGGTATATTTTTTTAAGTAAATGCATGTTATATTATTGAAACACACTTAAATTATTTTAAATTATACCCGAAATATACTTGGTTTATTTTAGGTATATTTCTAGTATATATATGGTTTATTGTACTATTATGAATGTTATTCTACATTATTTATTTTCCATATGAATGATTTATTATAAATGAAGGATATCAATAGAACGTGCTACCTAGTGGGCAGCACTAGGACCGTGTACGTACCGGTGCGATAGATCAAGTTTGAGTGAGAATTAATTATGATGATTATAATTGATTTGGTTGATTTGATTAAAATTGATGGTGATGTGATTGGGAGTGTGATTGCTAGAGCTTGGTTGACCAAGTGTCTCGGGGCCAATCACACTAACAGTCAGACTGCGGGAGCTCGGTTGACTTAGTGTCTCGGGGCCAATCTACTGTCTAAATTGAAATAAGTGATCTATTTAGATTTAAGTGAGCCTATATGGCTAGAGTGATGACATGGTTGATTAAGGTTGCGATTAATAGGGTTCTATTCAATCCTTCATGAATTAAAATAAATGTTTTCTACATTTAGTATATTTATAAAAGCAGAGTTTGACATTTGTGTGAAATACGTGAATATACATATTTATATGAATGCATGATTGGATATGGTTTAGATTGCATTTATATACAGCATAATAATTCACTCAGTGAGGTTTGACCCCCCCCCCTCAATTATTTTTTTTTCAGGAGATCCTATATCGTCAGACCTTAGTAGTAGAGTTCTTCACCGGTGTTCTTCCGTTCCAGCTATTTTATGTAAATGTATACTTTGAACTCTGATTTGTATTCTAGAAACTATAGTAGTAGTATTATTGTATCATAAGAGTATTATTTTGTTTTGATATTTTTTACTCTGAGAGTTGTATTTGAATATTATATGAATATATTTATTTATGAAACGATTTGGAGTATCTATTTATTATATTGAATCAAAAAATTTTAATTTTATCATACTTTTTTTATTTATTGCATGTTTTTATTTTCTTAGGCCTGCTACGAGTTCCGGATTCGAAAGAATTCCTGTTCCCTAGCGCCGGTCATGACTCATAGTTTTGGGTTATGACAGTTATCCTATTCTCCTTGAAATTAATTCCCAACAAAGTTGACTTGCTCTAAGCTTGCATCTCCATATACACTATTTTTTCCATATCCACATTCTCCTATTGAGTGCCCTACCATATTGCAACTTTCACATAACAATTGTAAAGTTGTTGCATGCACTGCATTTCTATTATTGAGATCCCCCAAATTGCTTTGAAAGTGCTGTTATTTGAACTTGAATAAAAGTCACTACATACATGCCAATTCTACCCCCTTGCTTTGGTTTTGATGCTTTGATTGCCAAAAATAGTTATTATTTACCATCTCTTCCAATAGTAAAAATGCAAGCTCAACTATTTTTCACATCAAAGAACCTACAGCTGCTGCATCAATGGTGTCTCTAGTGGATCAAGTAACACTATTATAAAAAGTTCTAACAAGCACTTCCCTTTGCAAACCATAATGAGGATAGCCCCTTAGTAACTCTTTGAATCTTTCCCAAACATCACTTAAGGATTCCAAGTCAAATTGATGAAAGATGGTGAGATCCTTAGTAATTTTTACTGTCTTTGAAGGTGAGAAATATTGTGCTAGAAAAGCTTTTCCTAATAGATCCCATGTAGTGATTAAAGCATGTGGCTGTGAGTTCAACCATGATCTAGCTCTATCCTTCAATATGAATGGAAAGAGCCTCAAGAAAATTGTTTCATTCGATACCCCATTGTACTTGAAAGTATCACAGATTTCTAAAAAATTAGTGATGTGAGCATTGGGGTATTCATTTTCCAATCCATAAAATTGAACACTTGACTGGATTATTTGAATTAAGGCCGATTTAATTTTAAAATTATTAGCATTAATTGTTGGCCTAGCAATACTTTGTCGTCTACCATCTAGACCTAGCATGGCAAAATCTAAGAGTGCTCTTTCTTCTTCTTGTTGTTTTGCTATAGTACTTAATTCCCTTTGAGAATGCCCCTTTTCTCTCTTTTAAATTGTGTAATTTCAAGAATAAAAATGAGAGGGTCTATCCCTATTCTTTAAGTATTATGCATTCACCATAAATCCTGCAACAATAAAAAAAGAAAATGAATATCCAAATTTAAAAAAAAAAACTTAAATCAAGTAAAACAAAACTAATTATATTGTTAAACTTATTCAATCCTTGGCACCGGTGCCAAAAACTTAGTTGGTTTCATGTAAGCATACGAGTTTGTCAAATAATATAGAATGAGTAAAAGTCGATCCCATAAGGATTGAATGTCTATCTAGCTATTAATTATACTTTTAACTTGTTTAAGAATCGAATATTAAAATGAATTATTATTGAAAAATTCTACAATTAATAATGAAACTAATGAATGAAAATCAACTAATTTAAATTTTAACAAACAAATGACAAAAATGATGTTAGGGATTGTATCACTAGATTTTAATTAAGTCAATTATAAGAAATTAGTCATTCTTTCTATTGCACTTCTTGGGGTTTTAATGATAGAAATTAATCTTTCTCAAGAAAAAATTTCTTAATTTATTTCTATCAATTGAAAAGACTTCAACTAATTCTCATTAAATTAAAATCTAATCAAGTTTAGTAAATAAATCATAAAGCACATTAATATAATGCAAATATGTTTAGTATTTTGGGGGTAGTTAATTCTTAATTTCATTTAGTTTTCCTATGATTAGTGTGTTTGTTTGGCTATAAAGCTATTATTTTCACTTCTTTTATCTTTATGGTTTATTATGTAGGTTATATACATGTTTTAAGCTCAATTCATGCTTGGAAAAGACTTGGAGTTTATTAGAACGAGTTGGGGAGCAAAAGGACTCAAGTTTGGACACTTGAAGACTATCACGACTCATTATCATTGGCACTACTTAGCACAGAGAGCTGTTGTGATGACTCAGTACCATGTCACGACTCGGTACAGAGACTAATGATCTAGAACATTCTGATTTGAGCAGTTTTAGTATTTCGATCACAACTTCTTCTAAAGAAATTCAAATTTGATGATTCAAGTTGCTATGGAAAGAAATCTTAGAGATCTACAACTTTCATGAAGGAATATTTGAGAGTTAAAGTCATTTGAATGGACGAAATTTCCCTTGAAGTTACAGCTTCTGCAAAAGAAGGTGACCTTTCATGAAGTGGTGCCTTTCCAACTCTAAAGATTCTAGTCCTTTCTAGTCACTTGTGAGACCTATAAATAGATGATTAAAGACAAAAGAAGGGGAAAGGGATAGAAATAATAGATAGGTTTCTTTCTTTTAGATAAATAGATATTACAAAATTATTTAGTTTGTATTAAAGTTATTATAAAAGACAAAGCCAAGAAGAAGAAAGATTCTATATCAAGTATCAAGACTTAGTAAAAGGGTTTTATCTTCTCTATTCTTTTCCTTTTTTTATTTATATTTATTTTTCTTTTGTTGTTGCTTGATCATGTATCTTGGCTAAGCCTTTGTTTGTTAGAATTGCAAGGAAGAATGATTCAATGAATTATATCTTTTCATAACGCATGAATGAATTGCTTTCAATTAAGTGTTTAATTGAGTTGTATATGCTTGATCACCATATATGATGTGTTATTCAAATTTTTCACAATGACAGTTGGGAAAATTTGGTGGAAAATCAATTGAATTCACTTAAAGGTTAGGAAAGTACCTAGAGATAAGAAATCCACTTTGAGGGGTCAAAGAATTGGCAAGGAACTTCATGGTTTTTGTTTATCTCTATAATGATACAATAGTACTTATATACTCTAGATGGAAATACCCTTATTTGACAACGAAAGTTGCTCTTAAGGATTTTAGGTCATATTCTCCATTCATTCATGTGTTCATTATTTATTATAATTTTTTGACTAATTCGGAATTGTATTTCTAATAAATCATATTTAATTTGATATTTAGAATAATTAGAATTGTTAGTATAGTTAGTAGTTAATTAGTATAATTAGAGTAATCCAACAATTTTTACCATTAATATATTGCCTATCCATCTTAGTATCTATTCGATTACTATAAAATTTACAAATCGCAATGTTCGACACCCTACTTGCTCTATCTAAGTCCTCTAGACTAGGGTATATAATTCACAACCAATTAAAATTGAAATGAATTAAGCTATCTCTAAACTTAAAGCAAATTAACAAGTATTCATATTTCTATTAAGATTAATATTTCTCAATAATTAACATTAATTAAAAGTCAATTATGAATGGTCAAATCATAAATAATTAATCTTAATGAATGCTAAATGCAATTTAAAAGAAAAAACTAATATATGAATCAACTTAAAATAAAATAAGTTCAATAATCCCCTATAAAAATAAATTAGCTAAAAAAAATATTCATGATGTTCTCAAATCTAAAACAAAATACATCAAGAACTTAAAAAAATAAAGAAGGAAAGAAGGAACTCTTTTAATGAAGCTCTTCTTCAGCTCTCTTCAATCTTATTCAGCCCTTCCTCATGTCCTACTATCTTCTTCTTTCTTTTCTTATTGTCAATCTTCCCTATTTCTTCTTCTTATGTTTCTTTCGTGTATATTCTTTAATTTCAACCCCCACCACGTTCTTCTTCCCATGTTCTTTTTATATTCTTTTTTTTTCATTATTGCTATATTTGTTACTACTCAAGTACTTTTTCTCTCTATAATTTCTTCTTTTTCTCCATACTTAAGTATGTCTCCTCTCTATAATTTCTTTTTTTTTTCTCTAAATTTGCAATAACATCTCCATTCTACAAAAAAAAAAAAAACTACAATGTAAAGAAAATAAACTAATTCATCAATAACGCATCAAGAAATTCATCATTGATATCCTCTTCTTACTTCAATTGCTCATCACCACCCTCTAATCTAGATAAATGGTTAGCTACAACATTCTCAAAACTTTTTTTGTCTTTGATCTCTAAGTCAAACTCTTGTAAAAGTAACACCTAATGAATAAGTTGTGGTTTTGTATCCTTCTTGGCTAAGAGATATTTTATTGATGCATGATCAGTGAAAATAATAACCTTTGAACCTAAATTTATCAATAGTGAAAACCACCGTCAGCATCTCTTTCTCAGTTGTGTTGTAGTTCAACTGGGGCTCTGTAAGAGTTCTATTTGCATAGTATATAACATGAAGCTTTTTGTTTTTCCTCTGACCAAGCATAGCCCCTATAGTATGGTCATAGCATCACACATGATCTTAAAAGGAAGTGCCCAATCCAAAGGTGAAATAATTGGGGCTGAAACCAAAGCCACCTTTAACTTGTTAAAAGCATTTAAACAAATTAAAAGGAGCATCTTTAACTAACAATTGGGTTAAAGGCTTAGCAATCAAAGAAAAACTTTTAATAAAACATGTATAAAAACCTAAATGTTCTAGAAATCCTAACTCCTTTGACTGTTGTTGGAGGTGGTAACTTCTTAATAATCTATGTTTTAGCTCAATCTACCTTAATCCCTACACTTAAAATATTGTGACTAAGGGCTATCCCTTCCTCTACCATAAAATGACACTTTTTCCAGTTAAGAATAAAGTTAACCTCTTCACATCTTTTTAAGGCCCTATCAAGGTTAAACAAACATAATTCAAAAGAATCACCAAAAATAAAGAAGTCATCCATAAATACCTTTATGATGTTCCCAACAAGATTAAAAAAATTGCTATTATACATCTTTGAAAAGTAGCTGATGCATTGCACAGTTCGAAAGGCATGCATCGACAAGCAAAAGTTCCACATAGGAATGTGAGTGTTGTTTTCTACTGGTCCTCCAAAAAAATAAAAATATATTTTTAACTTGAATAACTATCGAAGAAACAGTAGTATGCATGCCCTGCTATCCTCTCTAACATTTGGTTAATGAACTAAGAGGAAAATGGTCCTTCCTTGTGGTTGAGTTCAATTTTTGGTAGTCAATACTTACTATCCACCCATCAACCATCCCCTTTAATATCAACTCACCTGCTTCATTTTCCACAATAGTCATTCCACTCTTCTTCAGTACACACTGCACTGGGTTTACCCACTCACTATCAGAAATTAGGTAGATAATGCATGTATCCAATAACTTGACAATCTCCTTCTTAACCGCTTCCTTTATGTTTATATTCAAGCACCTTTATCTCTTTGTTACAACTCTACTCCCCTCTTTTTTATGGATTTTGTGCATAATAATTAAAGGACTAATCCATTTTATATCTGAAATCTGTCACCCAATGGACTTCACCCTATTTCTCACTATTTCACATATCTTTTTCTCCTATTCAATGGATAACTTATTAGAAATGATAATGGGTAAAGTGTTTCCCTCCCCTAAAAAGGTGTATCTCAAATAGGTAGGTAACAATTTATGCTCTAGCTAAGGTGGTTTTACAACAGATGGAGGAGTGGGGTTGTCACTATACACTAACATTTCAGGCTTAACAAAAGTATATTCTTGTGAGGGTTCACTATCTATTTCACACTCTTAGGTTTTATCAAGAATTTGTTTATTCAAATCACCTCCCTCACACACTCATCTACAACTTCTACTCTTATGCAAAATTCCTCTTCAATTAGATACTTCATTAATTTAGGCATCACAAATTCCACACTCTCATCACCAACCCTAAAAGTGATTTTCCCTTCATGAACATCTATAATGGTTCTCCTAGTATTTAAAAATGGTCTTCTAAGAATTAGAAGACACTTATTTTCCTCTTTAAAATCCATCAATAAAATCCATAAGAAAAATAAAATTTTCTACCCTAAGCAAAACATCCTCAATGATCCCATATGGTTTCTTTATAGAATGATCTGTAAGTTGCAAAGTCATGTTCATAGGGGTCAACTCACCAAGTTTTAATTTCTTGAAAAGAGAAAATGGCATAAGGTTAATACTTGCACCCAAATCACATAAACATCTAGGAAATTTTTAAACACCGACTATATAAGGAAAAGTAAATCTCCTTGGGTCTTTTACTTTAATTGGTATTTTATGAGTGATGATGGAACTACAAGTCTTAGTTAATTCCACAGTGGGTTTGGTTTTCATCCCATCGCCTTTTATTTGTGATAACATCCTTCAAGTACTAGGCATATGTTGGCATTTTTGTAAGAGCTTGAGAAAAATGAATGTTAAGTTCAAGCTTTTTAAAAGTATTTAAAACTTAGCAAACCTCTTTTCATTATTATGCTTCTTTAATCTCTGTGGAAAAGGCATTCTTGTCTCATATTTCTGTGAATTTGATACAAGTAGTGCTCTTTCCTATCATTATCTTTTACTTGCTACTCCTTGCCTTCCTTAGAGTCATAATCACCATTCTAAATTTTCATTTCTTGAGTCTCCACCACTTTTTTCTTAGGTTCATCTCCTGATCTTATCTTTTTTTCACTCCTAAGTGTAATTGCTTTCAACTGTTCCCTTGGATTTATTTCGATATTTCTTAGAAGATTCCCTTGATTTCTTTATCCTACTGCATTAGCAAGTTAACCTAACTATACCTCAATATAAGGAATTGAAGATGAATAGTTTTTAGCTATCTAATCAAATTTTGCCTCCATCCGCTTCTATTTTTCATCTTAATGGCTCATTTTGTTAGACATAGCCTCTAAAAATTTATATAATTTATTTTCTAATGATGCCATTAAATTTTAATGAGGTTATTGAAAACCCGAAGGTGTTTTCCTTGTCATGTTATTCTGGAAGCCTTAGGGAACTAAATTGTTGTCATTATTCTAAGCAAAATTTTAGTGATTTCTCCATCATGGATTGTAAGTATTCCAGAATGGATTATTATCCTATTTTCCTTGAAATTGATTCCTAACAAAGTTGATTTGTTTTAAGCTTGCATCTCCATATACACCATTATTTTCATATCCACATTCTCCTATTGAGTTCCCTACCATATTGTAAATTTCACATGATAGCTGTGAAATTGTTATAGCCACTACATTTCTATTGTTGAGATCCCCCAATTGCTTTAAAAGTGCTACTATTTGAACTTAAAGAGAAGTCACTGCATTTACCCCAATTCTACCCCTTGCTTCAGTGGGTTTTGATGCTCTAATTGCTAAAGACAGTTATTATTTGCCCTCTCTTCCAATAATGAAAATGTAGCCTCAACTATTTTGCAAATCAAAGAACCTCCAATTACTGCATCAATGGTGTCTCTAGTGGATCAAGTAACACTATTATAATAAGTTCTGACAAGCACATCCTTTTGCAAACAATGATGAGGATAGCTCCTTAGCAACTCTTTGAATCTTTCCCACGCAACATATAAGGATTCCATGTCAAATTATTAAATGGTAGTGATATCCTTAATAATCTTTGCTGCCTTTGAAGGTAGGAAATATTTTTCCAAAAAGGCTTTTGACAATAGATCCCATGTAGTGATTGAAGCAAGTGGTTATGAGTTCAACCATGTTGTAGCTTTATCCTTCAATGTGAATGGAAAAAGCCTAAAGTGAATTACATCATCTAATACCCCATTGCACTTTAAAGTATCATAGATTTCTAAAAAACTAACAATGTGAGCATTGGGGTCTTCATTTGCCAAGCCATAAAATTAAACACTTGACTGGATCATTTAAAGTAAGGCCGGTTTAATCTTAAAATTATTGGCATTGATTGTTGGCCTTGCAATACTTTGTCATGTACCATCTACACCTAGCATGGCATGATCCAAGAGTGTTCTTTCTTGTTCTTATTATTTTGCCATGTACTCTATTCCTCTTAAGAATGCCTCATATTCTCTCTTTCAAATCATGTAATTTCAAGAATAAAAATGAGAGGGTTTGTTCGTGTTCTTCAAGTATTATGCATACACCATAATAAATCATGTAATAATAAAGAACAAAAAATGAATATCCAAATTTAAAATAAAAAATAACTTAAATCAAGTAAAATAAAACCAATTATGTTGTCAAACTTATTCAATCCTGAACAACAACGCCAAAAACTTGGTTGGTTTCTCACAAGCATACGCACTTGTTAAGTAATATAGAATGAGTAGAAGTTGATCTTATAAGGATTAAATGTCTATCCAACTATTAATTCTATTTTTCAACTTGTTTAAGAATCAAATATTGAATGAATTATTGTTACTAAATTTTAATAATTAGGAATGAAACCTATAAATTAAAATCAACTAATTTAAATTTTAACAAGAAAATGATGAAAATGATGTTAGGGATTGTATTACTAAATTTTAATTAAGTTGATCACAAGAAATTAGTCTTTCTTTCTATTGCAATTCTTGGAGTTTCAATGATAGTAATTAATCTTTTTCAAGTAAAAATTACTTAAATTATTTCTATCAATTGAAAAAACTTCAACTAATTCTCATTAAATTGAAATCTAATCAAGTTTGGTAAATAAGTCATGAAGCATATTCAACTAAAATTGAAATGACTTAAGCTATCTCTAGACTTAAATCAAATTAACAAGCATTCATATTTCTATTAATATTAATATTTCTCACTAATTAACCTTAATTAAAAGTCAATTATGAATGGCCAAGTCATAAACAATTAAGCTTAATGAATGCTAAATGCAATTTGAAAGAAAAAACTAATATATGAATCAACCTAAATTAAAATAAGTTCAACAATCCCCAACATAAATAAATTAGCTAAACATAATATTCATAATGTTCTCAAATCCAAAAATAAAATACATTAAAAACTTAGAAAAATAAAGAAGGAACTCTTTAATAAAGCTCTTCCCAACTCTTGTTAATCTTCTTTAGCCCTTCCTCATATCCTACTGCCTTCTTCTTTCTTTTCTTCTTATCAGTCTTCCCTCTTTGTTCCTCTTATGTTTCTTCTGTGTATGTTCTTAATTCCAGCCCCTACCATGTTCTTCTTCCCATGTTCTTTTTATATTCTTTTTTTATTTTTGTTCATCATTGCTACATTTGTTCCTACTCAAGTATGTTTCCTCTCTATAATTTCTTCTTTTTCTCCATATTCAAGTATGTTTCCTCTCCATAATTTCTTCTTTTTCTCCAAATTTGCAATGACATCTCCATTATGCAAAAACAAAATAAAATGTAAAAAAAAAAAAAACCAATTCTGCTAAAAATGACTAAAACACTCTTAAAATATGCATTTAAATGTACTGAAAAGCAACTACTACTAATATATAATCATTTATAAATACTTATATTCTACCTCTTGATTTGTGTTGTTTATCCTCACTTCTTTTGTATTCATAATAATTACTCTTAGTTTGTACTCTTAATCTATGAAAAGCATAATGAAAATGATATTTCTTTCAAATGTTTAATTTTTTGTTATATTACTCTTATTATATGGGTAATGTTTTTATTTTTTATTTTATGTTGGTTTTTATTCATAACTTTGTTGATGTATATAAATTTCATATTAGAGTATATTTTTATTTTTTGATTTTTTATATTTTATATTTTATATTTATTTATTTGTATTTATTTCCTTATTTATTTAAGATAATTAATATACCAAAATGGTTTTGGCAAGTGAAAGGTTTCTTATTTATTTAAGATAATTAATATACCAAAATAGTTTTGGTAAGTGAAAGGTTTGAAAAGAACCTAGATTGGATGTGTATGTATACATCTTTTTTCTAGAGTTTATGTCAATTCTTTTTCATCTATTGTTAGTTCTTTCGAGAAAAGAAAGCAAATATACACAGAGAGAAAAAAATGGGGGTTTTTAAAAAAAGGTGCTAGCCCACCAATATCATTTTTACTCATCTTTTTCATGTCGATAATAGTAGAGGAAGTCAATAATTAATCTGACAAAAAAAATACTAAAAGCTCGAGGTAGGGTGTCACTAGCATGAATCCCCTCTCATCCTTTCGACTATCTTGCCTATTTTTGTCTATGGTAAGATTTTGGAACCTTTTTTTAATCAATTTCATTGAATTTAATGGATCACGTGAGGGGTCTTTTGATTAAAATTTTATTTCTACTGCATGTATGTGTCACAAAACCCAACAATGTATATATGATTTTTATCCTTGATGGAATTTTGACGAAAGTATTTCTTTACTTTACTAATGCAACACGGTCAATTCTATTTGTTAGAATGGCTTCTATTGAGTTTCTACAACTATCTTTTTTTATTCTGTATTTACAAACCCTTATTGTTTCTCAAAAAACAAGGTTTGGCTTAGGATTGCCCATTTTTAATTCCAAGGTTTTTTGGAGTTTTTATTCATAAGTTTGTTCATGTATATAAATTTCGTATTAGATTATATTTTTATTTGAGTTTTTATATTTTATTCATATCTCTATATGAATCGAGTTTAAAGTGATCACTTTTATTTTAAATTTCTAGTCTACAAAAAGGTAGTCATAAATACATTTATTATGTTGTTGCGGTTTTATATTTTTCCATGTATAATATTTTTTTCATGGTAAATTTTTTGTTTTTCATCTTTTTATATTTATTTTAATTTATGAATTTTGTTATTTTTGTTAATTATGTTAATAATTTTTTGCACTAGATACTACATTAATGAGTTATGAATTATTCATATTTTATGACCTTTTATTTTTATAGATTATTATTTTTAATTTTTATATTGATCTTTGTTTTTCTTACTTTATTTTTATTTTATCTTTATAAAATTAAATTGGATGTTATCATTGAAATATTTCTATTTATTTTATTAAATTAAAACTCTTGAATTTCTATTCATCTCATTTAAATTATTGCATATATTTGTGTTCCATTTTTTTTTATTATTATTATGACTATCACCATCATATGAATCTTTATTTTAACACTAAAAAATTTATTTCACTTCCATTTTTTTACTATCACTATCTTCATTTTTATCTTTTTTTTTTAAAATTAAAATAAATGAATAATTATAAAGAAAATTATTTTTTCTAATCAATGTGCAGTAACATAAATAAATAATTAATATGTATAAATTAAAATTGTTTATTTATATGGACTAATATCTAGCCATTAACTATATAAATAAGCCAAATTATGCCAAGTGGCATGTTATATATAATACTTATCTACAAGTCATATATTACAATTCATTTAGTTCACCTTTAAAGTAATCTTTTTTTTAAAAAAAAAACATTAATTTAGTAAGCTTTATATTGTATTTATTTTAATTTTACTATTTACAAAATTTATTTCTTGGTCTTAACAAAATTTGATTTTAACTTTTTAATTTTCAATCATTATCTCCTTTAACCCTTTAAACCATTATTTCCTCAACTTTCAAAACATTATTTTCTCTCAACTCTTCAACTTTCACATTTAATCTTATCTTTCATTTACTTGTATATACTAGTCGGTTGCCCCCGTGATGAGCGGAAAAGTAATTTTGTAAATAATATTTTATTTTAATATATGAAATAAAGTTATATATAATAATATGTTAGAAATATTCATTTTATTTAAGAATTCTACAAAATAAAATGTTATGACAAAATTAGGATCTATAATTTAGAAGAAATTGTTTATATTTTTCTAACTGGAATACTAAAAGAAATCTAACTTATAAAGAGTTGTATACTTTTTTTTTACTGCGCACTAAACTTGAAATTAAGAAAAAAAAAGGTTTAATTCCTATTAAGGATAAAAATTGTATTTAATAAAAATTTAATTATGTACAAAAGTTATTATACTTAAAAAATAAAAATCAAACATGTTATTGTACTGGGTAAGTAAATGCTTATTTTTATCAGTTGCCCTCATGCCTGTAAGCATTTCAACCAAACCCACACTAAAGTCATGCACATCACTTTTCACATTCAGATTTCCTGACCAATTACCAGTGGGTATATCCATGAAACTTAAGGTGATAACTTTGAAGAAAAATAATGATGCAACCATGAAAATAGTGCAATAAATTACTTGTAGAAATTTACTCATGAGCAACAGAACCCGTGGTGCCCATTACATGTTCTTCTACTTTATTATCAAGTGTGCTTCTCTTGGCCAAGTCAAAATCAAATATCCTTGTTGTATTAGACTAAATGTCAAATTTGGAGAGGAGAAAAAGAACAAAAAAAAAAGTAGCTTCAAAAGAAAAAGAACAAAAAATAAAGTAGCTTCAACATATGACCAATAAATTCAGACACTGAAACAAAACAGAAAATTTCTCTCTTTTTCTTCAATACAAACCTCTCATGTCCAGCCCTCTTTTACACTTCTCACTTGCACACACTCTATACATTATTTTTTAAGACACTTGAACACCACTTATTAGCTGCATATATAAATAACAAAAACACCTTTACATTCTTATAGTTGCATCAAAATTACAAGAGTTTCTGCAATATTAGGACATCTCAAATATAAACAAACACAAAAATGGAGATTCTAGAATTCTCAAGCAATAACAGAAGTGTCATCACACTGACACTAAAGAGAAAAGACGCTAATATACAAAATTAATTTCTTCACATTACATGCTTTTGTTACAAAGGGCGAGCCTTGGCGTGATGATAAGATTTTTTCTTTATAATTGAAAATATATGGCTGCAAGTTATGTAATTAGACTCTCTACATAAAACATGGGGCAAATGTGAATTGGGATGCAACATTTTACCTCATCAAGTAATATCTTTAAAGACTCAAAATCTCTATAAATTATAAAATTCTCTAGAGCATACAAATAAGACAGACCTTAAGCCATTCCTATCATAACCTTAACCCTTGAAAGCCATGGTAATAGATGGTTTCTTCCCTTTGTATAATAAGAATAAAAATCCAAAAACATAGGGTTGTCTAATCAGTAGAAATTGCAAGATTGTAGGCCCACGTTGGTGTTTTTATAATTAAACTAAACAAAACAAAAATTAGATTGATAATGGATTAATTAAACACATAACTAGATGAAATTAGTGTATGCTCTGATAAGCAGTTATATATATATATATATATATATATATATATATATATATATATATATATATATATATATATATATATATAGTGAGGAAAGAAATCAATGCATTTTAGAACGAAGAATAGTTCCTAATTACCAAAAAAGAATAGTAGCAACTTTAAATGTATCATATTAGTCATTGGTGATTAAGAGGAAATACCATCAACAATACAAAGATCCTTTGAAGGGCCAATTACACTAGCTTTTGCTTGCTTTAAGATTGTCTTAATGACACTTCCATTCCTAGATAAATCAATTGCATCACCCATGGTTAATGAACTCTTAAAATTTTGATAAGTGAAAAATAACATCAAATCATGCAAAACCTAAACCAAAATAAGAGTTACGAGAACAAATAAGCATTCTGACTGTAGACAGTGAGATTTAGCATGCATCCAATATTTTAGCAATCGCGACACTGTTTAGGCTTAGGGCCTTAAGGAACACACTACTATGTCACAAAGTCATAGTGTGGAGAAGAGGAGTCGCCACCCAGGGTAATAAATGGGATAATTTAATTGGTGGTACTCGATTCTCTAAAAGAAAGTTAGCACCACAACTAGGAGATTTTAGGAACGAAATACTAACTTCTCTTAGTCTCGTGTTCATTTAGAATAATTTTATAAATGATTATTTCATCCTGTAATTACATAAAATTTTATTTAAATCCTATTTGACATCCATCTAACCCTAGGCATCTAGCCAATAAAATTACACATAAAAAATGCACTCAAGATCGCATTGTCCCTAAGTCTAAACAATGTTAATTTTATTAAAAAGTTAGCTAGATTTACATTTTATTTATAAGTGAGAAATGGACTAAGGTGGGCCTACATTTTTTATTAATTAGTGAGCCTAGATCTATTTATTTTAGTTTGTCTAAGGAATGGGCTTAAGTCCATTCAATTTTAAAAGAAAGCTATATTAGTGAGCCTAGGTCTAACTTGGTTTTATTTAAAATGAGAAGTGGGCTTAGGTCTATTTATTTTAAAAGAAATGAAATTAAGTGGGCTGAGCTAAGTGTAAATAAGTTTTAATTAACTTAGTGGGCCTAAAATCTAATTAACCTAATGAGCCTAAATTGATTTTAATTATTTAAAGCCCTAAACCATTTTTTAAGCCTATTTAAAGTGAGTTAGACCTAAGTGTGGGCTTGGGGCCCAAAATAATATAAAAACCCAAAAACACAACCCAAAATAAATAAAACATAAAAAAGGATCAAACAAACTTTTTAGTAATTTTCTAAAAACCCTAAATCAATTACATGCAAACCCTAAATTAAACTACTGCCACCATTGATTTTAATTGATTTTTACCCAATTGAAACTAATTACTAATTGATTTTAAATGCAAAAAATTAAATCTTTCACTATTCCCACTACTAGGACTATTACAAACTACATACAAAAATTAAAATTAAACAATTATACACCCATGAATTAAAATAACTACATAGAACACATAAATGCAAAATGAAAATGAAAATTAAAACCCTAATATCTACTGGAAGATAATACAGGTTCTTCCATGGCATTCCATGGGGCCCTTTATCCAGTTTAAACACAAGCAGCATCTTCCTCAATCCACATTCGAACATCAAAATAAAAAAAAATAAGTAAAATTTAATACTCAAATCAATAACACAATAAAAATAAGAAATCATAAAGAAATAAAATAATAGAAAAGAATGGAATAGAAAAGAACATTGATGATTTTAGATGTTGTGCAAATGCTTTGAGATAGCCCCTTAGATTGGATTATCACCGTTAAAATTAACTCAGTATTGATTTGATTCTGGACTGGGATTTGATTGTGTTCGAAGACATTGACAGTATCTAAAATTAGGGTTTTGAAAGACAAGGGTGTGTGTGAGGTGTTCTTTGCGTCTAGATTTTTAGGGTTTTCTTATGCGATAGGGTTTTTTGCGTAACTCTCTTCTCTCTTTCACAGTCTCTCTATTTTTTTCTTTCTCTCATCTTTTTTTCTCAGTCTATGTGTGTGTGTTTATCTCAGTTTATTTGTCTATACAAGTCTCAAGCCCCCTCCCGCACGCATGCAGACTCTTTTCTTTTTAAAGCAAAGTCTAATTGTATACTGACTTCCCAAATTTACAGGAACGGTCTCATCTCTTCAAAACAAACAGATAGAGTTTTGATTGTTGAAAGTTATTTACGCATTTTGAATGCGTTGAAATTTTCATCAGATAATAATAATAATAAAATTAAATTTTCAACCAATTAAAAAACTGAAAAATCAACAAAAAAATATACAAAAAATTAAAAAAAAAAGGGACTTTTTACACATCAACATTGTTCAATGCCGATCAGCATTGTATAATGTCGATCGGCATTATAGAATGCCGATCGGCATTGTGTAATGCCGATCCTAATTTTTTTAACTTTTAATTACTAAAAGACCCCTGAAAAATTGACTTCCTTGTAATCAAATCTTAAAAAATGTTGCAATTTAGTCCCTAAAGTCCAGAAAATTGACAACCAAGTTCAATTTTTGAATAAATTTCATCATAGGGGGTTACGTCACAATTGTGCACTATTGCATCCCAAAATTGGGTGCTTACAGTTGCCCCCCTTTATTGCTCTTTGCTTGACAAATTATGGTAAAGCAATAGAAGTATATAATTTTGAAAGAAAGAAATTAGGACACTTGATTGTATCCTAAATAATAGATTGATACTCAAATTATTGAGCAAGGTGTAATATTTGACAAGTCGCACTATATTTCCTGTTAAACGTCTAGTGGACTTTGTGCAAATAGTTTCACTATATTCCTTGTGGGACGTTTAGCGATGATAAATTGAAAACTTGTTATAGTTCTTGTGGAACGGTTAGCAATGATGAATTTTGTTATATTCCTTGTGGGATGTCTAATGATGCACACTATATTCCCTATGGGACGTCTAGTAATGATAAATTGAAAACTTGCTATAGTTCATATGGAACGCCTAGCACTGATGAATTTCATTATATTCCTTATGGGACATCTAACGATGCACACTATATTCCCTGTGGGATGTCTAGTGAAGTTGAATTGAAAATCTGCTATAGGTCTTGTGGAATGTCTAGCAGTGATGAATTTTGTTATTCCCTGTGGGACGTCTAACGATGTACACTATATTCCCTATGGGACGTCTAGTGAAGTTGAATTAAAAATCTGCTATAGTTCTTATGGAACATCTAACACTGACGAATTTGAAGGTT
>CANTUR010000605.1:0-140000 GCA_947683625.1 Mallotus nudiflorus | reverse complement strand
CATTTTCAACTCCAAAAAGAATATTTTATACATATTCTCATCCAATACTAATATTATATTATTTAAATATTTTACTTATTACATTTATAATTTATTCAATACTTACAGTATATACATCCATATTTATTCAAAATAAAATTTATTATTTGAATATATTTTTTAAAAATAAATAATATATATTAATATAAATACATTCACATATTTTTAAATTTAATAATATAATATATGAAAAGAATTAAAAGATAATAAAAAATTTTCTAAAAAAAAATAAAATTAAAGTAGTCTATCACAAGCGCTAATTAAATTGAAAAATACAAATCACATTATTAATAATTTAATCATTTGAATTTGAATATTTTTTCGACAAATGTTCAATTATTTCATTATGAACTGCAATATGAGCTTCTTTGTCCTTAACTTGTCTATGACAAGCAAGAAATTATTCAAATCGAGTGTTATCATCAACAGTCATTTCAACATCTGCAATTGGAGCTTTTATTGCATCAACAATTGGTGCATGTAAGTCACGTTTATCCTCAATAATCATATTGTGGAGAATAATGTACATCGTCATTATGTCATACAAGTTTTCGTTTCTCCAAAGACGTGTTGGTCCTGCTACAATTGCAAAACGTGAATGTAGAACTCCAAACGCATGCTTAACATATTTTCTACACGATTCTTGTTTCATTGCAAAAAAAATTTTGTTTGGACCTCAAGGTTCATGAATTGTTTGAACGATATTACTCCATTTTGGGTATATACTATTAGCTAAGTAGTAACTCATATCTAACTTTTCCTTTTATCACATAATTTGTTGGGGGAGTAATACATTGTGCAAGATCAAAAATAAGATGAGATGATTCGAAAACATTGATATCATTATTAGTTCCAGGCATACCAAAATAAGCATGTTATATCCAAAGATCATAGTTAGCAACAGCTTCCAAAATTATTGTTGGTGATCCACTACAACCTACATACTATCTAGCCCATGTTGTTGGACAATTTTTTCACTTTCAATGCATGCAATCCAAATTTCCCAACATTCTACGAAAACCACATTCTTCACCAATATGGAGCAACCTAGAAATATAAGTATCGTTAGGTCTTCTTAAATATTGTTGTAAAAAAATTTCTACAACAACACGATAAATATCTTCGTACTTTCAATTGTCGTAGACTCACCAATTTTTACATATTCATCTGTTGCATCAACAGGTAGGCCATATGCCAACATTCAAAATTAAGCTATTATTGATATGAGACTCAAACTCCTAATTCTGCAGATCCAATGTCTCCTGGCCTTTTAGAATTTTCAATCAATTTGGATGCGTCTAATATAGGTGGTTTTTCAACTAGAAGTCCTATAGGCGTAAAAAAGCCAAATTGAAGAGAAGAAAGGAGGAACACTTAAAAGAAGAAAAAATGGATCCTCTTCTAGAAGAAAATCGATAGGTTATTGATTTGTTGAAAAAGGCTAACACCAGGGAGGATAAAAAGGTGGCCATCTAGGAATTCAAAAAAGAAAATAAGATTTTGTTTATAGATCTTAATTCTATTGAGAATCCTGAATTTCGTGCATTTATGGCGGCTGAAAAAAGGAGAATTATGCATAAAAGAGCTCAACTACACCAACCACCACCTCCTATATCTAATGATTTTGGTGAATATTTAAATGATATTTGTGGATCTGACTCTGATTTATTAGATTATTAACTTATATGTAATTTAATGTATGCTTTCGGGTATTACTAATTTTTATGTTTTTGTTGGGTGTTTTCTTAAATCTCTTGTTAAATTAATGCAAATCTATGGTTGTTAAATTTTTTCTATCCAAATTTTAATATTAATTTAGTAATTTAATATTAATATTATTTAAATAAAAATTTATATTATTTAAGTGAAAAATTAATATTGTTTTAAGTGCCAATATTAAAATTATTAAACAAAACATAATTAAATCAAACTTATAGGTATTTAAAAATAATATGATAAATATAATATAAATTTGGACTAAATTGAACAAATTTATTTGGACCATATTGAAACAAATTGTCACAATTGATTATTATTGAAATTTGTTTAAAAAAAAGTACAAATGCGCCTATCCAACGTTGGTTGCATATATGCAGCCAACTTTGCAGAATATGCAAAATGCAGCATGAAATAACTCCCCATTAGAGACAAAACGTGGAGCCAAATTGAAGAAATGAAGCAACATTGGAGATGCCCTTAGCTTTTTGGTTAATTGATTATTTTCATATTGTTTGTAGGGGTGAGCATAGGTCGGAAGAATTCAGAGATTTGAAATCTCTGGAACCGTACTATATTTCGAGAATTTTAAAAATAAAATCTCTATTACTACCTAATTTAAAAATCTCCATACCGGTACCATACCATTTTTCAAGACGGTTCAATATGAAAATTCGGTTCTATTGGAATAAATCGATATTATACGGTTCAAACGAGAATTCAGAAATTTATGTAATAGATAAATTTATATTATTAATTAAATTATATTTATTATCCACAAATTAAAACAACATAGTTTTGGGCAAAAATATATCGTTTTTGTTATTATATGGATATATACACATACCCACATACATAATAATAATAATAATTGTTAAACCTTGAGGGTAAAATAATCATTTTTTATTGTCACAATTAATTAAGTAAAATTACATTTAATCCTTATGCTTAAGTGCTTATATTTAGGTTATTTAAAATTGCATAAGTCAAGAAATGAAAAGTCAGTATTTTGATTTTATTAAGTCTGCAGCCCTATTATGAGTGGTGATGGACTCATCATGACATTGACAAAACTGGGAAAATGGAAGATCAAACTTTCTATTGAGATCTGAAGTTAAAGTTGGTCAAGTTGGATGGCAATCTTCATTATAAATGATAATAAGCAAGTTCCAATCATTAGAAAAAACTTTCAATTAAAAGTACGAAGATTCAAATAGAAAATTTCAAAAATGGCAGAATGTTGTCATGACCATTGTCACTACCAATGTTATGATCATGATGACCATAATTATGATCATGAAGAATTTATCATGATCATGATAACCAATTCCAAAAAAATGGCAGAGTTGTCATGACTAGCATCACCATCATTGTTATGATCATGAAAGCGCACAATTTTAAATTTTTTCTTTAGCGCCTCCAGAATTATGATCATGAGGATTTTGTCATAATCATAATGACATGTAAACCTGCTTTTTCTTAGGTGGTTCAAACAGCTTTATTTATATTAAATACACCTCCAACAACTTTTTTCTTTTAAAGGGTTTAAATACTACTTAAAACAAAACTGGAACAAGTGAAGGAAGTTGAGCAAACACATTTAGAGAAATTTTTAAGCCTTTAATCTTCAATGAATCCTTCAACCACCCAAATCTTCATCTTTAATTCTTGTAATTCTTATTTATCTCAAGAGTGTTCTTGAGTATGAGTTGGTGAGTGTTTAAAACCATTATTTAAAAGCTTAATAGTGAGATTGAGTGAGTTAGGTTAGGGTTTTATTAACTTGTAAGGTAAGAGGATTGTTCTTAGCAAGTGGGTTTGGGTGTGAGCCATAGAAAACATTTGGGTTTGAATGTGAGCAATTGAAAACACTTGGGTTAGAGTGTAAACCTTTTGAAAACACTTAGGTTTGAGTGTGAGACTTGGAAAACACTTGGATAACTTTAGTTTAAGCTTGTAAAGGTTTAATCTACACCTTGAAGTAGATTAATAGTGAATTGAAATTCTCAACTTGTGGTTGAGGAGAGGATGTAGGATTTGAGAGCCAAAACTCTATAAATTCCTTATGTTTTCTTGCTCTTATCCTTCATCTTTTAGTCCTCAAATTATGTTTTTAGTTTGCTCATTGTTAAAATTCAAAAATTTTGCATCTTGCTCAAAAAGTCAATCCACCCCCATCTTGGCACTTGTGGAATAATAATAATAATAATAATAATAATAATAATAATAATAATTATTATTATTATTATTATTATTATTATTATTATTATTATTATTATTATTATTATTATTATTATTATTATTATTATTATTATTATAAGATTAAATTACTTAATAACAATAATAACTAATAAATTATTGAATATAATAAAAATAGCAATATATTTTAATTAATAAAAATAATATATATTCTCTTGATATTTTTTTTTGTAAGATCAATATTTACTTTAATCAAACAATGTAATTTTAGAGAAAACTATGTTGGTTTGGTTATCTATAATATGTTTATATATTATTATGTAGTAAAATAATAATTATAATAATATTATTATCTAGCTTATTAATTTTAAACGGTATCTATAAGAGTATATTACTTAATAACAATAATAATTAATATAATATTAAATATAATAATATTACTTAACTCATTAATTTTAAATAATATCGATAAGGTTATATTACTTACTAAAAATAATAGTTAATACATTATCAAATATGACAATAACAACACATTCTAATTAAAAAATATAAAATTTGAAATTATACAATGTTAATTTTCTTATTTAAATAGTTTTAGTTTAAATTGAAATACAATGGGTATTCCACATTTTTACTTGTTGTTGATAATAATCATAATTTTCTTATTTCTCATATTTTAGGTTTAAAGTGTGTGATAATTGACATTCCACATTTTTATGTGTTAAAATGAATTATTTGAAACTAATGCAATGTTAATTTTTTATTTTATATCTTAAATTCAAATTGTAATATAATAAACAATTGAATAATAATAGTAGTAGTAGTAACAATGATAATAATATTAATAATAATAAAATTAATGAAAATATTTTGTTAATAATTTATTTATTATAATTTAACAATAAAACATATTAATTTTTACCATATATTATTACACATATGTATATTACTTGACAATATAATCATGAGTATATAATTAAATTACTACTTAATACTATTTATTAATATCTATGTGTTACTTATTACATTAATATTCAGTACTGTATTTAATTTTCGGTTCGATATGGTTCTCAGTTAGATTTGAAACTAAAATTATTCAGTTTAATACGATTTTAATGTCTTTTAGTTCGATTCGGTATTTTCTCTATCTTGTGCTCAGCCCTAATTGTTTGTTTATCAACTACATTATCTTTCTATAGCTATAGCAGTATATGTTAATAATTATCCAAATAAAATTTATAACCTAAAAGTTTCTCAATTTAAGGAGTAACTAGTCATTGATATGCACGTTGTACAAATTACTTATTAATAAATTAATTATCTATTTTAATATATTTTTAGTGGTAAAAATTTTATCTATTTTTGGTTAATTAGAAATAATATATTTTAGATAGAGAATTATATGTATTAAAAAATAAAATAATGAATAATTTTAAACTAATAAATATAAAAAGTAAAATAAAAAATTGAAGAATGTAATTTGTTTTCATAATATAATACATTTTTTTATTATTCTCAATCCTTAAATCAAATGTAACATATAAAAAATAATAATATATTCATTTCTAATAGGACTTTATTTTTATTTTTGAGTTTTAGAAGGAGTTTATACTAAATAAGTAATAAAATAATGATTATGAAAATTTTATAAGAAAAATTATAAAATTTTGCTAATTATATCAATAGCATTTATTTATTTGATTTTCGAGTTAAAACTAGGGAAAAAAAATTATTCTCATGTAAGAATGACCAAAACCGAATTTTTCTGTTATCATCTAAATTTTCCTAGCAACCAAATAGAAAATAATAATAATAATAATAATAATAATAAAGCAGAAGAATAAGAATGAGTAGCTGATAGATATTGCAGTTTCTTTATCCCATACTGTGAGACTTGCACAAAAACAACAAAACTTTGTTAGGGAAAAAATTACAATAAATTAAATTGGATATATATGTTTTATGGTTGTATTGTTAGCCGAGGGAATTGATTTTGTTACTTTTGAATTTTAATTTCTGACTTTTCATATATTTGCATGTATGGTTTATTATTATTATTATTATTAACTAAATATGAATCTCAATGACGGATACGAAAATAGTTAGTAATTAGTGTTTAAATATATTTTTTTTGTGAGCTACTTCTATAAATGGATCTCATATACTTAGTAAAAATGAAAAATAAAATAAAATTTTAACCCAAAATTTCTCATTTCAAAAGTAAAAATTTTATACTGAATTTGACTTATTTATTAAATAAATTTTAATATATAAATTTAAATAAATTTTTATCGAGTCAAATATTAAACAGCTCGACTTGCTTATAAACCTAATGACAGGATTATAAATTTTAATAATTTTATACATAATTTTGAAAAAAAAAAACATTGAAATCTACTAAATCATAATTTTTTTTAAAAAAAATATTGAAATCTACTCAACATTTAATACATACAGGACTTCAAAACAATAAGTAAAGCAAGTATTAATGGGAATTTTTTAGATTTATACGCATATTATGTTCAGTGTTCGTCATGCTTTTAAAAAGTTACAGCCAATTAGTGGTTAACAAAAAAAAGAAAAAAGAGTTCATACAACAATCACACTAAAATCCAAATTCAAACTCGATATGGAAAACAGAATAAACATTCAAAATACTTTTCACGACCTTTGACTAATGAAGTTGATACCCTGATCCATGGCATTGACATATAAACAGCTTCTATCCACCAAAAGTAAAAGAAAAATCAATTTCAAAAATTCATAAATACCATATATAGATCAATGCTAACCCCATAAAATTATAATAATAATTATTATTATTTATAATAGATTAAATGGTTGAATTTTAACACCATAAAAGAAGAAGATAGAAAGATAAAGAGTTCGATCTTTAATCTCTTCAACTAAATATTTATATATTTTATCATTTTAATTACTCATGGAGGACCCATGAAATTATTTAAACAAAAAGAAGTAAAACCTTTTTAATAAATGGTAGCAAATAAAAAACTAAATTAATTATTAATAGAAATTTATGTCCAAAGAGTCCTTTCAAGATATTTGCAAGTCTGAAATTTAATTCTTGTCTTCTCTCCCTAGTTTCAAAAAAAAAATTATTATTAGAAATTTATGACTCTATTAATAGGAATTATTAATAGAATAAAAAAAATATCTGCACAATGTTTTAAATGGAATAAAAAACAAAAGTCCCTTTAATGGACTTAGCTAAATTTTATCTTTTTTTTTTTTTCTCTCTACTTGTATTTGAAATGGAATAGAAAACAAAAGTAACTTAAAAAAGAGAAAAAAAAAAAAAAAAAAACTTTCAGTGTCTACACAATATTTTAAATGGAATAAAAAAAAGTCTCTACACCGTGTTTTTAAATGGAATAAAAAACAAAAATCCCTTTAATAAACTTGGCTAAATTTTATCTATTTTTTCTACATAGTCTTTGAAATAGTATAGAAAATAAAAGTGACTTAAATAAAGAATTTTGAATTTTTCTTATTAAAGTATTATTAATTTTAAGAATTTTACACATAAATTATTTTAAAAAATACAGAAATCTGAGAAATTTTTGGAACTCAACATTTACAAGGGTGTATTAAATTAGAATTTTAAAAGATTTTAATTGATTTTAAAATAGATGTACTTATTAAATCGGACAAATCTCTATATTTTAACTCAAATTTGACAAATTATTTTAAATTCCACCTAAACTAATATAATTTTATTCAATATTTCCAAAAATACTTTAAACTTAGTTTTGATTTTTAAAAAATTAAAAATATCAATTTATTTTCAAATACTAATTCATAAGAACATTTAAACCTCATTTTTCCTAAAATTTAATAGTTTTTAAAAATACTTTTTAAAAATAAGAAATTGTTT
Source organism: Mallotus nudiflorus (assembly GCA_947683625.1). Lineage (NCBI taxonomy): Eukaryota > Viridiplantae > Streptophyta > Magnoliopsida > Malpighiales > Euphorbiaceae > Mallotus > Mallotus nudiflorus. The sequence continues at coordinate 132,151 of CANTUR010000605.1, read as the reverse complement.
GTAAAACTAAATTGGGGCAAAATTATATATATATGTATATATATAATTAAGAGCAAAAAATAAATTGAGCAAGTTAAATATTAAAAAAGTACAATTTAATCTTTGTGGTTTTGACTTTTAACAAAATTAATCATGTAATTTTTATTTGATATTTGTATACCTTTTGTCCTATACTTTTTATACTTTAATACCTACTAAATTGTATCATTAAAATTTTATAATTTGATGTTTGGATAATATAAATTTTTTACAGTAAAATAATTTTTCAAGTGATGTGATATTTAACTAACTATAATAAATTTATAATAAATGGAATTTAGATGTATTTTTTACTTTGTTATATATAAAAAGAAAATATTTTTAAAAATATCTAAATGGTTATATTAATAACAAATTACATATAGAATAATTTGATCATAGAAATTTAATATTATATTTATATTTCGTCATAAAATAGTTATATTATTAGTTAATATGGTATTAAAGTGTAAACAATATAAAATAGGGTGTCATGAAAAGTTATAAGACTAATTCTATTATAATCCAAAATAATAGGGATTAAAATGATACTTTCTCCTAAGCCGTTGTTTGTCAAAAAGACAAATCATGTCGTTTTACAAAAGTGAACCTACCACGACATAACGAACCGTATCAAACACCATTAACTCGTACAAACACAAAACACAAACACACAAGAAGCTCTCTAAGGTCAATTCAAAAAAAATGCGTAAAACGGTGAATTCTTCTTCATCAGAATCGAAACCATCAAGCAGTCAAGAACCCATTAACAGTAATGATGGTTTGCTAAATAGAAGCACGAGTAGGAGGTCAGGATTCGTATGGGTAATATTGTTTGGGATAATTATATACTCTTCATGGGCTGTTTATGATTATCAATTCCAGAATTTGCCATTGCCTCTTACTCTTGAGCAAGCTGGCAAAAGGGGTTTCTCAGAAGTGGAGGCTCTGAAACATGTTCGTGCTTTAACTCAATTGGGTCCTCATCCTGTTGGTTCTGATGCTCTTGACCTTGCTTTACAGGTATAGTCATCAAAGTTTTGGTCTTTTTTGTTTAATTTATTATGTGTTTGCGTTTGTTGTTTGTGTTTTTTTTTTTCATAAAAGTTTTTAGATGTGTGATTTATTACTACTACTGTTGTATCTGTTTCTGATCAATCTCTAGTTGACTTGTGCTTAGTGGATTTTAATATTGGAAATTTGGGTTTGATGAGAGTTTCAACTGAGCATTTTGCAGTTAATAGACTTTTTAAATTTTTGTAGTAACTCTTTTGTTCTTTCTGGTAACTAGTATTAGTATCATTGCAGAGTATTATCACTGTTGGAGACTCTTTTTTTTATTATTATTATTTATTGCTGATTTTCCTATAGGCCCTGTTGGAAATATGCCATTTTTAAGGATTCAATTGAATTAGATTTCTTGCAAAGTCATGCCACCTGTGGCATGGTTTCATTTCCTTTAAAAATGCCTAAAAAAAGTTGAAAAGAGTGGTATTCTAGCAATAGTCATCTAAGATTTATATATGTCAAACTATAATTCAAATTTTTTTATTTTTTTCCCCTTCATATCAGTTTAAAAGTGGGACGCATGAAGAAAAGAACTTTATAGAATTCTAGCCTTTTTATTTGTAATTCAAACGTCTGATTTCGGTTTGGATTCTAGACGATGCTTTTTTAATTGTTTGTCTCCTACTTCCATTGTTTAATGATCAATCTTTGTACAATCACATGTATATGTCTTCATTTAACATGCATTCTGCTGCAGTATGTCTTGGAAGCAGCAAAAGATATTGAGAAAACAGCTCACTGGGAGGTTGATGTTCAAGTAGATCTTTTCCATACAAAATCTGGTTCAAATCGTTTGATCAGTGGCCTCTTTAAGGGGAAGACACTTGTTTATTCAGATCTTAACCACATCTTACTAAGAATCTTGCCAAAATTTGCATCTGAAGCAGGAGAAAATGCTATTCTCATCTCTTCCCATATCGACACCGTCTTTTCAGCGTATGCTATCTCAATCATAACTTTTTTGGTTTTCCTTTTCCTTTGAAGTTGGATGCTTCTATATATAAATAAGTTCTTTTTGTTTTGGAGTTTAATTTGAGATATTAATCTTTCTAGTAACTGTTTTTGCTCTTCTTTTTAGTATCAAATCTTATGAAGTGATGCACGTTAACAAATGGTGGCATCTGGTACAGTTTAATGTCAAAGAATGAACGCTTTTGGGCTTTGTTGGTTTTACAGGAAATAATGTTATAGTAAAGTGACTTGTTTTTTGCTGATTGATTGAATAAAAATGTTAATTGATGTCATAAAAGATTTGAGGTACATTGAAAAAAAGTAAATTTTCTTTTAGCAAATAAGCCTGAAAATTTTGCAAGTAAGTGGATGTGAAAATAAAAGAAAATTGCAAAAAGGAAAGAAAAATGTGGTTGCTTCTGATGACTGAATGTAGCCAACACCAGCTGAGATTGTTAGATATGATTGGCAGTGTCTTGTGCCCATGTACTTTTCTTATAGACACTTTTCTTTCAAATGAGTTTGTAAATGGCAAGAAATTTTCTTTCAAAAACACACTTGTTTATTTTTGAATTGCAAGTTATTTTCTTGAAAATGGCTCAGCTATTTTTTTAACTAGGAAAATAGTTTCCTTTGATTAATTTTTTAAGAGCCCCAAATCGTTTCCATGAAACTAACACAGCCTGAATCATTGTGTTAGTTTTATGATCAGTTTGGAGAAGGTAAGAAAAATATATGATCCTGTCATGTATCATCATCATAGTTTTTGACCAAGTAGCATAAACTTGCATATTTGATTAAAGAGTTTGACTATCTTTACAACCATTTGTGATAAAGATTCAAGAAGAAGCTTACCTCAAGTATTTCAGCAGTTTTTGTTTTTCCACAAATATGTTGTTTTCCACTAGTTCTTTCTGAGGAAAAGTGCTATATATGTTTTAGGGAAGGTGCTGGAGATTGCAGTTCATGTGTGGCTGTTATGTTGGAACTTGCTCGAGGGATTTCTCAGTGGGCTCATGGATTCAAGAACGGAATCATATTTTTATTTAATACTGGGGAGGAGGAGGGTCTAAATGGTGCTCATAGCTTTATAACTCAGGTTGGACACATTAGTGATGCTTGCATTTATTATGGCCTTTTCCTCCAATATTACAATTTAGCTTTGAGAGCCATGAACTATTTTTTCCAATAAATTTTTTTTTTCGACCTTTGTGCTTCTCTTTATTTCCATTATATTCTTGCTGAAGCTGATATCTTACATATCTTGGTGAGCAAGATGACTATGCAGCAACTTTCTAAGAAAATATAAATGAATTGTTTGGTTACTTTAAGGACATCTCTTTCATGATGGCACAATATTTTCCTGGGATAATATAAAATTTTTTTGCTTGACTCAGCATCCTTGGAGTACAACTATTCGTATGGCTGTTGATTTGGAGGCCATGGGAATTGGAGGGAAGTCTGGCATTTTTCAGGTATAATTTCTTTTCTGAATTAATTTGTTTCTGCATTTCTTGTATTGTCATTTCATCAGGCCACAGTGTTCAACATGAATAAGGTTTCAATGGTTTAGGTGACTAGCAAAAAGAGGTGTTTTCTTTTTCACCTTTGTTTGCTGAAATAACAGTTGGAGGGTAGGGTATGGTTGAAAGAAAGCAAGCATAAGAAAGATTGTGATTTTGGGTGCTGTTGAAGTGACTTGAGAATGTTAATGAATATTGTTGCACTTGTTGAGGGGTTGGATTCGATTGGGCTTTTAACGTAAAATTAGGGGTTTGATGGTGATTTTGGGTCTAACTGCATCTATAAGTTGCTCAAGAATCACAAAATGTTATTTATAATTTGTTATGTATGATTCTTCACCTTCAGGCTGGTCCTGATCCATGGGTTATTGAGAATTATGCAGCAGCAGCAAAGTATCCATCTGGAAGCGTTGTAGCACAGGTACATAATTCTTTTTTTTTAAGTGACTTACATATGTATTTACATAGATAATTTTTTTAATGGTTAATGTATTTATTTTAGTTTTTCAGGACCTTTTTGCCTCTGGAGTGATTAAATCTGCCACAGATTTCCAAGTGTACAAAGACGTTGCTGGTCTTTCAGGGCTTGACTTTGCTTACACGGATAACAGTGGTGTTTATCACACTAAGGTATTTTTTTTTGTGTACTAACTTTTTCTATTATAACTTCTTTCTGAGTGAAGGTGACATTCATTTGCTTTCTTATGGTGGAGACACCAGTGAACTTGTGGGGTTACTCCTTGATTTGAGTTATCCATTAATAAGCCGTTATTTCTGTTATAATTAATTAACCAGCCAGAGTTAGTTTTATTGTCATCAAACTGAAACCTATAAAGCCAAAACCTAATTTTGAACTCAGCCTCATACTAGTATCAAAGAACTGAAACAATTTATAGTGGCAGTACATGGAATGACATGCTTTGGTGCACTGACAGTGCATTTTCATGGGGTATGGCTTGCAGAAGCATATTGTTCATACAATTAGTCCATTTTAACATGTACAATAGCTGCTTTTATGAGGCAAGTGGCTTGCTTTTGCTAAGCTGGAAGGTATCACATGTTTGCTTTGTAGTTAGAATATTAGGCCTAATTTATAAGTGGTCTTCCCAGAAAACTGAAGAAAGGTACTGTGGCAGCAGTAATCTCATTTGTTATGATTATAGAGAGGTAAATAGATGAAAAGTTGAGAACTTTTACATGTAATTATGCTATTTGAAGCTGGGATAGATGTTAATGTTCACTTTACAAGTATTTTTTAAGTTAACATAATTATTGATTGTGAAATAGCCAAACAAATTTCAATAAAACCAGTGCATATTTAATTGTATTTTCATAATAGGAAAGTCTGAAAAGTTTTTCATTGCAGAATGACAAACTAGAGCTCCTTAAATCCGGATCTCTTCAGCATCTTGGAGAGAATATGCTTGCCTTTTTGCTTCAGATTGGTCCATCTTCTCATCTTCCAAAAGACAAAGCAACTGAGGAAAAGGGAAAGAGTGGCCACAACAGTGCTGTATTCTTTGACATTTTGGTACTTTTAACTGCTGACACTTAACACCATTCTTGGCTTGCATTTAGTTTAGCTGTGTATTTTTGAAAATTTTGCAACTGTTTTTTTCTTTTTGTGACACATCTCAATCTCAGGGGACATACATGATCGTATATAATCAGCGTTTTGCAAGCATGCTTCATAATTCAGTGATCATGCAATCACTTTTAATATGGGCAGTATCATTGCTTATGGGTGGTTATCCAGCTGCAATCTCACTGGGCTTGTCCTGCCTCAATGCCATTCTAATATTAGTATTTTCAATAAGTTTCTCTGTTCTTGTGGCCTTTATTCTACCCCAAATATCTTCATCACCAGTGCCCTATGTTGCTAACCCATGGCTAGTTGTTGGTTTATTTGGTGCACCTGCACTTATTGGGGCGTTGACTGGCCAACATTTTGGTTATCTTTTTTTACAAACATATTTATCGAGTGTAAACTCCAAGAGAAAGCAGCTTCCTTCTGTTATACAATCTGATTTGGTCAAGTTGGATGCTGAAAGATGGCTGTTTAAAGCTGGTTTTCTTCAGTGGCTTGTTATTCTAATTTTGGGAAATTATTACAAAGTTGGATCATCTTATATGGCACTCTTTTGGCTAGTTCCACCAGCTTTTGCATGTAAGTTTATGTTTATGATGCTCTTAGTGTGGTTAAGAGAGAAATAATCACAGCCCTTTCTACATGGTATTTGAAATTTGATAGGAAATGAATTAAAAAATTTCTTTTACATATGATATATGAGACCTTTATTGACCTGATTCATAAATTTTGTTTCTTCAGACGGCTTGCTTGAAGCAACTCTAACCCCATCTCGGTTTCCAAGGCCTCTCAAACTTGCAACCCTACTGATGGGCTTGGCTGTGCCAATTGTAATCTCTGTGGGAACTTTTATTCGCTTGGCTGCCACAATAGTTGGGATTGTAGTTCGATTCGATAGGTAATTTTTTAATTTTGTTATCTTGTGGCTTTTAAAGGTCCTTTTTTGAGTCCAAATCCTTGCCTTTCCTTTCAGCAGAGACATATTTTTATTGATCAATTAGCATGTTGATGGCCAGCTTACTTGAGAGAGCGGTTTTTTGTTTTGATATCATTACCAGTGCTCTCTTTTCTTTCTTTCCTTCTTTTTTGTACTGCTTTTGATTTCTTAATTGATTGTGTTTTTAATAGATTTAGTTTGAAAAGTACAATTCTATAGCTATAATGATTGAAGTTTGTGATTTTATGCAGGAATCCAGGAGGCACTCCTGAGTGGCTGGGGAACATAATAATTTCTGTTTTCATTGCTGTTATCATATGCTTCACTCTCACTTACGTTCTTTCATACGTCCATCTTTCAGGTTTCCATTTTAATTGATTTTTTTAATTTTTTTATTATATTTTGTTGCATGCCTTTTACATTTCGATAGACAAGGACTTAGCTGTTGGGTGAAGGGTCAAGTGCGATTAGAGTGGGGACCTTATGAGGGAAAAATTTGTAAAAGTCACTTGGGCACAAATTGGGATGGTTTATGTGAATCTGAGTTGTCAATATTTATTTTTCTTAAGAAAATTGGATCTGGGATGGTCCAGCTTTTTATGAGATTAATATATGCCCTTCATTCTCAAAAGACATGTACTTAAATAATCCATCTATGTTGTTGAATGAGGAACAAATTATGTGCTTATGGCTAAAAGAATTAACTGCAATGGCTTATCAATTAAACTATAAGGGAAGTATTTTAAAGTCTGACTGTAATCCAAAATGAAGGAATTCATGAATGGTCAATTAATTAGCTAACTTGTGCTGTTGCTGGATATTCTGCACTTCATCCCTAAACCTGTGGCCTTTTAATATTTAAGATTGCCAGTTTATGTGGATGTTGATAGTTAGCTTGTTCAAGAACGTAGATGAATATGGTTGTGGTACATTATTTGGTTTGGAAATTGCTCTAGGAAATGCAAGGCGAATGACTGAGTTACACATGGATGCAGTAATTATTATTTTCATATCAATTTGTGTGCATATTTATATATGGATAAAGAAAGAAATGGTATCACTTGCGTGCTATTGATGTCTAGGTGCAAAAAGATCAATCATCCTTGCAACAATTGTCCTGTTTTTCCTCTCACTCATTTCCGTATTGGCTGGTATTGTTCCACCATTCACTGAAGGTGCTGCCAGAGCTGTGAATGTAAGTGTCAGTATACATATTGAGAAAAGTTTTGTTGCCCAAACCTCATAGTTATCATAATTTCCTCTTTTTGAAGTTTCAAGTGTTAGTAAATTATGCTACTTTAATCCATAATTCACCACATGAGCTGTATGCTAGATTCTAGTTGGTTTGTTTGTTGGATAAGGCTTCTTTGACTGGATTAGGTTCATGGATACAAAATCTTCTGCTATACCCTTGTAGCTCATTAATATAATTCATGCCTAAAGCTGAACGGAATTACTGAAAATTTTGGTATTCTTGTCAAATTTACTGTCAGACCAAATTAAGGCGATATGAATGAGTTCATAAGCAGTTTCACTCTTGAGTTGCACACCTGAACTTAGAACCATAATTCTATGAAGGACTCCTGATATACCCTGTTTTCAACTTATCCAGCAACTGCAAATGTGATGTTCGATGTTCAGAATTAAAGAACGTGATTTAGAATACAGATATGTAATAAATGACACTGGGTTTTTAGTATTTAATTGTATAAAAAGTCAATCGACTGTTTTCATATTTTTGTCCAACAAGTAAAATCATTGAGCATAAATCCTTGGCTTGCACAATCAATTTGATATGCTGGACAGTAATTTACAACAGTGGATTCAAGCCCCCAGAATTAACTGTTTTTTGTATTTAAGAAACTCCCAAACTCTATGATTCTCAGGTTGTGCATGTTGTGGATACGACAGGATGCTATGGTAATAAACAAGATCCTACCTCATATGTATCTCTATTTTCCAATACACCTGGACAGTTGACAAAGGAGGTTGAACAAATTAATGAGGGATTCTCATGTGGTAGAGACAAGATTGTTGATTTTGTTACCTTTTCTGTCGAATATGGTTGCTGGACTTATGAGGACACAGAAACTAAGGGTGGATGGAGCAAGGTAGATATTCCGACATTGCATGTTAAAACTGATACCAAGGATGATGAACGAATAACACATGTTTCAATTGATACAAAAGCTTCCATAAGGTGGTCTCTTGCAATCAATACTGAAGAAATTGAAGATTTCATTCTTATAGGTATGTTGAACTTTGAAAACTTTGATTGTACACTCTTCTCTTCCTTAGGATGCTATAATTCCACTTTGCTGCTATACCTTTGAATTCAAGGAATATATATGAAAATTTCCTGCCAATTCATGAAAGAAGAAAATTTATATGTGGAAAATCATAGCCATAACATTTAATAAGCAATTTTTGCATTTATTCGGAATATTAGAAAGGCTCATTTTGTTGAGAAAATGTTAAATGCTGTTACAGTGTTACTAATGCAACATAAACACTTTCTATGAAACAGTTTCCAAATACAATTTTTAAGTCGTAATTTATATCTTTTCTTTGATGTTTGGGTTATCTCATTGGCACACTTTTGTAAGTTTCTGGCTTACATGCATGAGAGTTGGAAACTCTGTGCGTACTTCTTGAGCTTGTCTTTTTTACTGCAAACTAGGATTTTAGTGAATAGAACAGCTATTATGCTTCAGGTTGATTTTGACAATTGATATGCGTATAGGCAAGCCCACCAGATGTGCGTTATTTGCACTTTTAGAAGCATTACAAAAGCCCTCTTCAATCCTTTTAGTAGAACTATCTATTTATTTTTAGCATATTATCATAATCATCATCATCATTAGATCATTATCTGTTCATATTCAGTTTTTTATAAAGTTTTTTAGTTACAGGTTGTTTTCTTATGGTTTTTCTGCTAGTATATGCAAAAGATAAAATCTATCTAGAATAATCTTCATTCCTTTTTCTCTACTCAAATTTTTGAGGTGAAATGCAGGGAATTCAGAAGAATTAGTTCCGTTCGGCAACAAGAGCAGTGTAGATGGATGGCATATAATTCAGTTTTCAGGAGGGAAAGAATCTCCTAGAAAATTTGAGCTAAAACTTTACTGGGTGAAAAAATCTACAAAGTCCACCAACAATGCAGATGGACAACCGATGGAGGGCAAAAAATGGCCGCTGTTAAAGATAAGAACAGATGTTGATCGACTAACACCAAAAGCTGAAAGAGTTCTTAGAAAGCTCCCTCAATGGTGCTCCCAGTTTGGGAAGTCCACATCTCCCTATAATCTGGCATTTTTGAGCAGTCTTCCTGTTAATTTTTAGGAACCTGAGCTATGCTTCAAAAAATGCAGAAGTTGGGTATCACTAATTTAAATTTATTGTTGTATCTTCCTGTTTCTAGGGATTTTTACACACAGCGTGAGTTGAGATAGACAATCATAAGGAAAAAAACCCACAAACCAAGTCTATAGTTTAATCATTGAAATTAGAAGGTTAATAAAGCATTTTTATGGTTTTTATTAGCAATAAAAATCTTGTAAGCTATAAACGCATGCATTGTGGGTGAAATAAGCTTGTTATATCAATTAAGACCAATGTGAAGGATATGTCCCCATAATTGTTATGAATTGCTCAGGGATTTATCAGTTTTTCTATTTAATGGATAAATTATACATGGAAAAAAAGTTAAATTGCAAATTAATTTCACAAATTGATGATGATATTATTCTAACATATATCTTAAACTGCTTCTGTAAAAAAAGTAATTACTAGATTTGAACACATTACGACTTAAAATGCCTCTTAAAGAAAGGTAGTTTTTTTTTCAAAATTTAACCTAATTTAGGTTTCTTTCTTATTTGAAAATTAAATTTTTTTTTATCAATTAATTTTTATTCCGTTAATATTTTAATTCTTCTGACTGAATTTTGATAAATTTTTTATATTAAAAAAAATTATATAAAAAAATATTTTTGTCCCTCCACTTGATAAAGATAAAACAGTTGAATTCCGCTTAAAAAAACGAAGAATTTTTTTTTAAAATTATATTAAAAAATATTATAATAAAGAGGAAAAAGAATAAAAACAAAAGATAAAAGAAGACAAGACACAAAAACAGGCCAATGCATCTACTTGTTGGTCTGCTGATAAACAGTGAAACAGAAACAAGGTTGAAAAACTTACAGCTGACATTCTTGAAGTTAGTTTGCGCACTAAAACACACAAAACCCATAAAAAAAGGTTCTGGATTTTTATTGATTCTTTAAAGAAAAGCAAAGGAAAATAAAATCTCCAAGAAATGAGGTCTGTACCGTTGGGAGTTTCAGTATTCCCAACTTCCATGACCGGCAATTTCAAGAAACACCCACATCCACATCACCGCCACCATCATCAGTCTTTCTTTACTTCTTCTGCTTCTTCTTTGTTTTCTTCTTCCAGGGTTTCTCATGATTCTTCTCTTTCTCCTCACTTGAAGTCAGGTACTTCAAGATTAGTTCTTTCTTTTAATTTTAGCTAATTGTTGTTGGTTTTTGCAGTTTCTGTTGAAATCCTTCTCTGGGTGTTCTTTGTATGCTCTAGTTCTTTATTTTCAAGTATGTTATCTTGTGACTTTAGTCAGAATTTGATTACTAATTGAATTGTTGCTATTTCTGGATAATTATGGATCCTAGTACACTTTTGGTTGTTGAATGATGACTAAACAATGAGGTTCAAGATTTTTAACCAATAATTTAACTGGCTTTGGTTTGCTAGAGTGTAGAATTTTTTCCTTTGCTGGAGAAAAATAGATTAATAGAAGTCAAGATTCAGTACCTTGCTGAATTATTATTGGATGTTAAAAGCTGAACTAGACAATTCTATTCATGGAGTGCAGGAATATGCAGAGCAAGTCAAGTAGTTGAATTGTTTCCTACTGTGTCTCCGGAGATTGTTGTGAGGGAGGCGAGAATAGAAGATTGCTGGGAAGTGGCTGAGACTCATTGCAGCTCCTTCTTCCCTGGTTACTCCTTCCCTCTTGATGTTGCATTGAGGATTAACAGGATGGTGGGAATGCTATCTGGATTCTCTGTACCACATGGATGCAGGAGAACTTGTTTGGTTGCTGTCATTGGCAGTTCAGGTGATGAAAATTTCTGCTTTGGAAGTGAAGATCTGAAAATTGGAGATCTTGATGGGAAATTCAGTTTCAATAGAGGATATGTTACTGGGATATTGACTTTGGATACAGTGGCTGACTTTCTTCCAAGAAAAGGTCCACTTCAGCTAAGAAGGTGAGTTTAGCATTCATGCCTGAACTTTTGTAGTCCTTTTTTTTTTGTTGAGCTAGAATTTTTATAGTCTTTATTAGTTGATTTGAGTATAGTTTTTACTAGTTGACCAGTAAACAAGAATAGTGCTTTCTTGTTGTTGACCTGGAATTATGTTGCTTGTTTTACTCTGAAGTTTGAACATTGTTGAAGCATTGAGATATTGTTTGTCCTCGTAGTACGACGAACAACACATTGGATGGATTTAGTCTCTAAAAGGTCCAACCTAGGTCATCTTCGTTGATAATACAAGTCAATCAAATAAAGGTGTTCTTAGCTGTTAGGAGGAAATGCTTAGGTGTATCTTCAACTCATTTACTGTTATCACACAAGGGATTGATTACAAGTCCGGCATTACATCATGTTAAATAGCCTGGCAGATTATATTCAAAGAATCAGAGGAAACCAAGTGCAATGGTCTGACTTCTATTAGTTACTGTTTAGGAAAAGTGGAATCTAAGATAGCAATGCTCTTAAACTTGGCCAAAGTTCACAAGTTTTGGGCTCCATGATTTAGAAAAATTGGCTTGAATTATTATCTAAAAAAATTAAGCTGAGCAATGTGCTGCTTGCCTCCACTTGTCCCATTACCATTCTAAGTGCAATGCTTGTTTACTAAGATGAGACAGGAAATTTGACAAATTTTCATGTCTGTTTGTGCATTGTTTTCTGGATTCATCTCAAATTTTCAACATAATGTTTAAAAACGTTAAGGAATACAAAATGCAGACTGCAGAAAAGGCATTCATGCAAGTATTATATTGTATGTGCTGAGATTTTTACATGTGGTATCATGCCCACTTCTTTGACATTATTTCTAGATGTCTGCTTTGAGTCACCCATGAAAGGTTATATATAACTGCAGAAAATGAGAATCAAGAATAAAATCTAATTCTTGAAATAGGATTACATTTTCTATAAATCCAATTTTTTTTTTTAATTTTTGAATTTAAATAATTTGATGAAATGATATTTGTTCCTATAAAATCATTTTATTCTATTTAATTACTAGATATCTATTTCCATTTGCATCCAATTTCAAGTTGAATTAGGCATATCCTCAATGTGTCAATATATGCTAGAATTGTGTGTGTGTTCTAATTGTCCTCCTTTAATTTTAAAGTTTTATGTCGGACAATTTGTAATATATACTTGATTTTTTTCTCATCTGAATTTAGTTGTTCTGTAGTTACACATACTTAGAACTAACCACATTTGCAATGGCAATTGCATATCTCTGCTGCAGGACTGGAATTGCATATATATCAAATGTTGCAGTTCGGGAGAAATACCGACGGAAGGGAATAGCTAAGAGACTTATAGCAAAGGCAGAGGCTCAAGCCAAGAGCTGGGGCTGTCGTGCCATTGCTTTGCATTGTGATCGGAAAAATCCAGGGGCTACAAGACTGTACAAAGGTCAGGGTTTCAAATGTATTAAGGTACCAGAAGGAGCAAACTGGCCACAACCCAAGACATCTCCAGATATCGAATTCAACTTTATGATGAAGCTTCTGAGAAATCCAACAACTACATAGAATAATTTAGGAGCATACAATCTGAAAATGTAAAAGAAAATTGTAGGAAAAAGGTCAAATAGTAGAACTACTTGGATTATCACTTGTATATATGTGTATTGACCTTAAATTGTGTACCACTATCTTGGTGGTACTGTATGTAAGATGCCTGTAATATTTTATATGCCTATTTGTATAATTTAAAACATTTTTTTGTAAAGGTACTGAAACCTAGTTCATAAAAAGAAAAGAGTTTACTGGCATTTCTGTCAATTGAGATCTGCTTCTTTTGTCTATAGCTGCTTTTGGTTCATGATATTGGTGTACTCCTGAGTGTGCAAATGGTTACCCTTTTTGCTTACAAACAATTCTAATGTTTTGTAATTCTGACATGTGTTACAAATAGTCTGACGTGTTACAAATCTGCCTATCGTGTTACAAATCGAACTATTGGATATAAAGTTTGCATAGCTTTGAGCATTTTGCATGTCAAGAAACTAGGTCTCTAATATGCATTGTCTAGGGTGGGAAAGAGTAAAATTGAATGAGGTTTAAAATAAACTTATAATTGTCTTTGGTCATTTGAGACCTTATAATGAAATCAAATTGCATATGGCAAGTGCAAATGAAACATCATAATTGTCTTTGGCCATTATGATTCCATATCCTTCCTCAAAAGTAGGCATAATTTTGGTTATAACACAAAAAAGAAAAGTAAATTCCAACATTAGACACTTCAGTTTACATTTCAATTTGGATAGCTATGTTCAGACTCTAAACAAAATAACAGATTTTGTACTAGAAATTGAAATAAAATCATAATCATTCTTTACTTAAAAAAATTGTTAATCAATTAATTTCATATTGTTTAATTAATAATTGCATAATCAAATTGAAACTAGTCAATTTTACACAATTCAGAATTATTAATCTGTATAAATTTCAATAAATACTAGCAATTTTTTTCATTTTCACTTTTTATCCTTTGTCAGAGAGGTGAGCATTTACCATTTAGCCTGTTCGATTGGTTTTACTCTATTTTTCTTACTCAACTAAAATAACTGAATTTAATTCATAGATATAAAATCTAAACCGCTGAATTTAAAACCATCATAAAAGAGAACCAAATTTTATATTAAAAATCAAATAAACAACATTTTGATTTATTTTTGTACTTTTTCAATTAATCTTATTGATATTAAATATTTTAATAAATATGGTCTATTTAGTTTATTTGGTTAAATAAATTTAAAATTGAATCCAAACTATATTGAAATCATTTTAATTTTAACTACTAAAAATTGAAGTTAACCAAAATTCTGAAAAAACCAAACTAAGAAGAAAAGCAAACCAAATCAGACCAAAATGGGGAAAATATATATATATCCACCCCCACTTTGCCCCCTTGACATTACTTTTTCACTGTTCCTTTCTTCTCAGTCCTTTTCATACCTTAAAATCATTTTTCCCTCGATGCCATTTCTCAATCTAGGATCTGCACGACTATAACTCTCACCAATGTCAAAAGTCAACAAATCTACTGCACAAAGGATCAGTAACAAGCCAACCCAAACATACAACAGCATAACATAAAGCAAGCTAACCCAAAATTGCGATGTTTATTATAGATAAAGATGTCATTCCTCTGATGATTCCAACATTTATTTGTATATATTGTTTGGATCTCTATACCATTAAACATAAAAACTTTCGCAAGCTCACAAGATTCACATGGTGACATTGCTACACCAATTACAGAACCAAAGTTAACCAGACTCCTGCATTTTTAGATTACCCACTGCTATGGGAGAATGTCAACCTTGCCGCAAAAAGCCACTTCAACAACAGGCTGCATGTGAAACTTATACATGCATACATCATTTTATAGTTTATGATGATTGGACAAATTTATCCAAGGCAGATGTATCCAAAGCATAAAATTCCTTGGCAGCAGAAGCTACAGAAAGTCCAAGTTTCAAAGCATCATCCTTGCTAGGTGCCTACGATGAGAATACCTTCAGTTTCTGTAGAATCAATAGGTGTAACAGTTCATGCAGAATCTGAGAGGACTTTTTACCTCAATGTTAAGGGGAAGAACTGGATCATGAAGTGACAGTCTAAGAAGGAACCACCCACCATAACCAGAAACTCGAACCTATTTACAGAAAAGAGAAGAAAAGAAAAAAGAACAAGAATAAATGTTCAGACATTGGAAAAACCAACTGCGAAATTAATTGCTAAAGCAATACAGTTAAGACTCATGCCATCGCCAAGTGATAGTAGTCCTATGTGAATCCCAACTGTAGTACTGATCTGTATGCATCAAAACTCACCCCTTCATAATTAATAGGAGCTTTCTGAAGCTTTGGGTTTGTATCCACCGAGTTCTCCAAGTGTTTCAGCACTGCCTCTCCATAGTCCCGGAAAGATCTGGATGTTCTAATTAATCAGTAACTTTATAGCAATAAAATTAGGAGTCCACGTAATAACTGCAGACCATACCCTCCTTTAAGATCCGGATGATTTTGATCTATTTTCAGTCTCAATTCTACAGCAACTGCTGGTTCCTGCAGACCCTCCACTAGATCAGTCAAAACTTTGCTGCCACCACCGACTCCTGAAGCTCTGGCTGAAGCAAGTTTATTTAAAAGCTTGACCTGTATCAGCAAACGAACAATTTAAAAGAAGAATTCTAAGAAGTTGGTGAATAGCATACTACAGCCGCACATGTATAAACCTACCATGAGGTATGCTCCGTCATCTAGCCAATGATTTTCCTTGAGAGCTCCATGACCACTTGTTTCAATAGCTAGATGTGATTCCTCTCCAACTGAGTTCTGTGTGCAACATCATTATTTTAGTTTGACAACTTATCAGATGACTGATTTAGGTTGAACATTACACACACACACACACAAAAAAAAAAAAAAAAAAAAAACTGAAAATCTACTTCCATAGCGATAAGTTCTATTCAGTCCCACAACACCAGAAGGTTCAACCTTTGCTTAAGGCAACTTTTGTGTTCAAGTTGCATTTAGACCTTCAGAATTTCCAATCTCAGAACCTATCAATCACTTCTTTTTCTTTTTTTTTTTTTTTTTCTCTTCTAAAAAATGTCGCACATTTAATATTCTTATAAATTCTTGTAACATTCATCCACCTTCATTTTCATCCTCTACATTCCTTCTACCTCAAACACACACATCATCCTCAGAGTGCATATGCTCTTCGATTACTTGCTAAATCCTACAGAATTACAACAGCAAGTTACTATGCAGAACCTTCCACTGAATTTACTCATCCTTCAACCCCTTTTTGTTAAACAATAAGAACTGTATCCCAAATTCAAACTGAATATAAATACTCAACTAAGATGCACAGAGACATGCTGGTATAAATGCACAAGAATGTAGCTTATGAGCAAATTCATAATTAGGACAAGGTCAAGCTATCAATAAATTGGCTCAAGTCAGTTCAATTGCATTTCATAGTACCAAGCCAGCATAAGTCCAAATAACTTGCAAGCATCTTGTTTCATGAAAAGCCTCATTATCCTTGTGGAACAATTATAGACAAGATAGGCAGCTCATTACACTTTACTTGACAAAGCATTGGCAGATGACCAATATGGTTATAAAAAACTATTAATGATACTCCATAATTCCAATTAACAATCAGTCATATGGATTTGTTTAGGAATATAATAAAATATCTCCATGGAAGTACTATTGCTGCTCTTCCAATTCTCCACTTTGATCCATGGCAAAAGGATTAACCGCTTGGAGGGAAGTCACCTTATTCAATTTCTTGCTCATGCAAGTGTCCCAAAACATACTAGCAAAAGAATCATTAAGAAGATGAACTTACCAAACGAATTGCTTCATCAATGACATTCTTATAGCCTCTTTTAAAACGATGGTGCTTTCCCCCTAAAAGAGATTGCAGATTATAACCACATTCTAGTATTAAAAAAACAGATAATATGGCATCACGCTTTTTTGAAAATACCAAGTTTTTCTTCAATAAATGTAGTCAGTCCATCTGAGGTCACGCTGTCCGTGACAATAGTTGTTCCTGGATGCTACAACGGAAAAAAGGGAAAAATCCAGTAGAGCAAATTAGAAAAGAGATATGTCTCCTATATAACAAAAAGGCAACAGCTCTTAAGACATCTTCTACAGGAAGAAAACCTTACTTCCTCCAAAACTATTGCAGACATCAGAGCAATCAGACGATTCCGGTTGAACTCACGACCAATGGAGTCCACAGCAGCAGATCTAAAAGAAATAATAGCAAAATTTTAGATAAAAGCACAATAAATGATAAATGACTACCTAAGTTGAAACGGCAATTACCTGTCAACATCAGTGTCAAATATTATCCCCAGATCAGCATTGTTTTGAAGGACTGCCTCAGTGATTGCTCTCATTGCTGCCTTGTCCTCTGGGTTCGGAATATGATTAGGGAACATACCTGTTTCCAAATACGTTATTAATGACAGTTCATCCATCAAACCCTATAACAGAAAATGTTCAGACTTTTGATTACCGTCTGGTTCCAAGAACTGACTTCCAGAAGTAATAGCTCCCAGAGGTTCAAGAACTTTTGCCTGAAAACCAATTAAAACAAATACCAGCAATCAAATGGTAAGACCAAAAAGAAATTTATACAATCTTGTCAATGCTATATTATGATATCCTATCATTACAAGCATTGCTTAGTGCATGGCTAAAACAATAATAAATGATTCGGAGCACTCAATAAAAGAGACTTCCCTTTATTCAAGAAGGGGGAGGAAAAAGAATTCCAGATGATCTTTTTATGTGACAGGAGGCAGAAATATCCATATATAACAATTTATGCACATAATTTATCACATTACTGTCTAAAAAGAACCAAGATGTAAAATTTGGTCGATCTGATTCAGATGACAAGACATACATTCTTGTGTTACTTGGAGACTAAGACTCCATGCAAATAAAATCAGCTTATAATGATTCTTATGCATTGAATTATACCAATCTTGTCTTCTCACAACATTTCCACAAAGGAAAAAGGAGAAAAATGCAACAAGATCTTTATGTCACAGAAGAGGTTTATCAATTCACTAACAGTGTCCCTTATGAAGGTGCAGAGAAATAACTCATACCAAGGAGGTGGAAAATTAGGTCATGCAGTCCATCTGCTCAAAGACAAGTGAGACTGCATTGAAATTAGTTTACGGTGCTTCATATGGCATACTATTGGGCCAATCTTCTTTTCTAACAGGCCACAGCATTCAGTAAGTAGTAATAATAGGGACATGGTTAAAATGCACGAGTAATTCCCTTATAACAGTTCAGTTCACTTATTTTTCTCTTAAATTTTTTCAGGAAACTGAGATTTTCATGCATGACATCCACCATCAATGTCATAATGATATTTCAAATTGATAACAAGCAGTTCATAGCAGTTGCTAATGCTACCAAATATATCAACAAAATTGGAATTAAACTTCATATGCCTATGCCTATATCAAACCATGATTGTTTTCAAAGTCTCAGCACTCATGAGATTGTATGAATCCTTTATGATTGTTTGGGGTAGGTGAGGATGGGTGGATACATGTAAAAAAATAAAATCCTAAAATGGATGAAAGAAAGCCAAGTCAATCTCATTATAAGAATGTAAACAGAACTTACAGCAAAAAATCCTCCTGCTCCATTTCCGGCATCTACAATTATATGGAACCCCTCCAATGGCTTCTCTAAGAATTTACAATGCCAATAAACAATTAGAAAACGGGATCCCACTATCTTAGCATGGAAATAAAAGAATTTAAAAAAAAAATACACTCCTAAACAAAATTATAACAAACATTATGCATGATAACCAAATAAATAGAACTCCAGATTTCTCAGAGCTTATAAATGTTGATCTGAGTACAGTTTATTTTGAGTACACATCTAAAAGAGCTATTACCTATATTTCCTGCAGCTTTACGGACTGCCTTCACGAGATCAGATGTATAAACTGTCATGTAGTCAACTCTCTTTACTGATGTAGAAGCCTGTCTTGACTTTGTTAAACCTTCATCCGTGAAGTTCTTGTATATATCTGCTGCGCGCTCCAAAATGTCCTTAATGTCAGCCTTCCCAAGGCCACCAGCATTTGTAAAGAATTTAAAACCATTCCGGTTGTAAGGAAGATGGCTAGCTATTTGCACAAAAATATCAACCATGAGTTTTATAAGGTGAAAAAAAAAAACTAAAATGACAAACTCCACTAAAATATCAAAAGGAGTGAACAGGTCACTGAAAGCTCAAGGCGTTGTTGTTAAACTGTACAAACATTATTCTGAGACCGTCATATTACTGAAAAGAAACTATTAAGAGATAACAAACTTCAATATATCAAAAGATAGTGACCAATAGAAAATGATATCACAAGTTACCTGTTATCATTATAGCTCCATCCACTGGGCATAAAAATGATTCATCCTCAGTGAGTGTACAATTAAACATAGCTGGGGTGGATGCCAACCTAGAAAGAGCTAGGTTAGTTTCAACTGTAAAAGGAGAAGACAAAACAGAGCGCATAATAAATGAATCACTTGAACCACAACTACAGTTTGCCCACCACACTAAATAATTAATGGTTGAAACCAACAGGGTAAATATTAGAGCAGCCATATGAACAGCATACAAGAAGTGAAAGCAACAGTTCAAACTCGTATGCAGACCAATAATATATGAAAAAAAGAAAAAACCAGCCCCTAGCTATCCTGCATGCCATCATATATGGGGTCTATTTTGAATTAATCTCACACAAGGGATTGTCAATCAAATAGTTAAAAACTTCAGCCACCACATTTCATAGGCACCAACTAGAGTCATTTGGATCGAAAACTATTTAGCTTTAGAGATCACAATGTACAAAATATTATAGTAGAATCAAGACCATTCATCAACCTACCCGTATTGAACAACATCCAGTCCTGCACCAGCAATACCTCGAGAAACAGCATCCTGCAAGTTAAACATCAAGTTCTCAGTATCCTCAGATATTTATGTAGGAAAAAATTAAAATTCTCGAACAAACTGCTCTCGAAAGATATGAGTATATACATTTATGCATGTATGTGGAGAGATTGAAGAGATATAAAGCCAGGAGGTGTTAATTTTTATGAGAAACATTGAAGAAGTTGCAAATTGGCTTCACTCCTATGATTAATTCACAGAAAGAGATCAAGAATTGATGGCAAAAACTATAAGTTCACCAGCCAAAAGAAACAAAATAAGCTCAATGAACTCACATGGACGAAATATGATCTACATGGTCAGAATGATGTAAATAAAAAAACAACTGTTTTGCACAAAATAAGTACATCCATTGAAGAATTGAAGGTCCAGAGGGCCTGAACTACCAACATGGCATGAATGCAAACAGCAAAAGCAACATATAAACTAATGAAGGAGCAATAGGACGTGCAATTTCAGAAAGAAGAGGAAAAAATTCATACTCGTAGTTTGAAAACAATTTGGACAAGAAGTATGCACCTGTAAAGTTTGGGAAGATATCCGGGAATCATGACCAATAGAAACTTTCAACTGTTTGGAAGCATCAGCCTTTTTCTTCTCCAGTAACCATCCTGCAAAGCCAGCTGCTATTGCTTCTGTAACTGGTTCAGTCAGGGTAATAGGCTCTCCCTCAACACCAGCAACAGCCACACCTCGAATATCACTGTATGCTCATTACGAGAATATAACAGAAACTCTGATTCAGACAGTTTCACTTATTTTTCAAGAAGTGCATGGTTTCAAAAGCCACTATGATGTTATCAGAAATTAATTGACCTAGTACAAGGCACTTAAATTTGAAGCTATAGCAGAAACTCTAATTCAGGCAGTTTATCTCAAACAAAATTGCATGTTTAATTATGTCTTTGACTTCCACTACTGGGAAAACTAGGATTAAGGGATCTCTATGAGTAATAAGTTGTGATTTTGTGGGACTTGAGAGAATTACCATAGAATCTGCTTTCACTATCTTAAATTATAGCCAGATTGGGTATGTTAGTTGAGCTCTAGATCTAATGTATCCATCAAATCAGCCTTCGCCAGTGCTTGATCTAAAGTAACGTAATGTAATGAAGAGTAAAATTATCTGCAGTAATATTATCTGCTGGAATTTCATAATTTGTATAATACAAAAGTCATGTAATGTAATGAAGTATAATATTATGTGATAATTTGTATAATACAAAGAAGCAGGCAAGTGAATTAAACAACAGAACCTATGAGCTTAGCCCTGAAAATGTAGGATATTCAACTCATGAAGTACAATTCTAACCCTATTTATGAAATTATAATAATAAACCCATGGAAAAATAATATCAAAAACACTCATATATTATAAACTACTCTAGAAAATCCCCACATTCCCAACCATTCCTCTCATGTGAGAAATTTCAGAGGAATGTCACAAAGACAGAACTTAAGAACCACAAAGAACACAATGATGATTGATTAAATTTCCATATTAATGGCAATAATTAAAGGATAAACAAGAAAAAAATAAAATTATATAGAGCAGCAAATAATATAATTTGTAAATTTATGTGAATCAGTGCATGTCATAAATACAGAATTTACTCACCTGCCATTTTGAAGCTTCAGAAAATCAACTTTTTCAAGATGTGGCACTGCAGTTGCAGACGAAGCAGCTGCAAAAAATTTCCAAAACAATGACATCAAATTCCAGAACTACAGAAAATGTTAAAACTTTTAAGAGCTTCAAATTACAAGCTAGAGTACCAAGTCTCAATCCACAATCAAGTTCAGCAGGACAACATAAAAATGGATAAATAGATACACACTTGGATATAAGTTGATGCCACATAATGATGAAACAAATTAAAACTATTTCTTAGCAATTTGAAAAAAATGTTTATTGTGTTTGATATCAACCTGAAAAATGAGAGTCTAGAACAGACCATTGCAGTAAACAGTGCCTCGGTTAATAAAACCACTCTGGTGTTTTGGTAAGGTGTGCATATGCATGGAAGATATGGCAGTCCATGCCAACTTCCCTCCAAAGAAGGGAAGCGAGTTGCGGGTATAAGGGGCACAAGAGTCCCTTCGGTATTGGGTCCCGTACAGCCTATTCTGTGCTACAAAAACATTTTGGACAATCTTCCCTGACATTGCTGCTGCATAAGAAGTTCGGAACTTTATATCAGATTCAGCACTTGTAAAATGATTATAAAAAAATTTATCTTTGAACCGCACAAGTCACTTAAACATTGCAGGGGTTCCTACCCATGTAACAAAGACACAACAGTAGGTAATAGCTACTGAACTGTATCCCTACATATACCAATAAGTTCCTAAAATATAACATCACCCATCCCAAAAAATATTGGGTTGACGATATCCAATAGCAAAATTAGCAAATAAAGGCTATGAAACTACCCATCAATCAGATGAAGAAATCAGCTCAAGAAAAGCTAATTTTCACTTCAGTTACCTCAAAAACTAACAATTTTTTTCTTTAAATGGTTCAAAATAGCAATAATTATAAACCCAAAACAGACCTTGGAATTGGAATTACAACTGGTAAGTCGAAACTAAAATTTTTTTTTAAAAAAAGAAAAAAAGAAAAATGATGATGATGATGAAAACATGAAAGGTACAAGTACCTGACATTTGTGTTTGATTGCCAAGTTATGGAGGTGAAACGACGGCGTTTTGTGCAAGGCGGGCGGGAAAACCGATTCAGCTGATGGAACGTTGTAGCGGAAGAAAGATGGAAGATGGAAGAAGAGAAGAGGAGTAGCTGCCAACTAATTTTTTTTATTATTTTTAATTTCTAACTGGATTATTTGTGGAGGTTTTATAGGATGTGGATGCTCACACTATTGTTCTGCTACGTGTCGCTTTTCTAAGAGCTACGTTTACCATTTTTATGCCGCCTATTATTCTTTCTTTTAATTTTTTTTCCTACATACATCCTAACTGATTTTTTTAGATTTTTTTTTTTTTTTGGTCTACATTCTCCGTATTCAGGGTTCAATAAATATAATTGTTTGAATCACAAAAATAATAAAAACATTTTAATAACTAAATATTCATGAGATGATATTTAATTAAAAATATCAACTAATTTTTACGGCTGTCTTTTTAAAATAATTTAAAATATTGTTCGGTATACATATTTAAATGGTTTAATTACTTAATAAATCTTAAATTTTATGAATTTTAACAATTATAACATATTTTTTAATTTTTATTTAAAAAATCTTGAATTTTATATATTTTAATAATATTAATATGTTCTTTTAATATTTAAAAAAATCATAAATTTTACAGACGTATATTTTTTAAAAATTTGTTAAACAATTATTAAAACTTATAAAATTTATAATTATTTTTAGATAGTTAGGCCAATATTAAATTATATTTGTTTAATTAATTTTTTAATATATTAGAAAATATTGTAGTATTTAATGTTGATATGAACTAAATTTCTTTTAATTAAAAAAAGTGAATTTAATGAGTTAGTAAAATTTTTCTTTTTAAGATATACCATTTTAAAATAAAAATAATATTTCAATATTTATATGACGTTAAAATGAATTTTTTAATTAAAAACATGTTAAAATTACTTAAAAGTGTAAAGTTTATAATTTTAAAGTGAAAAATATATTTCATATTATATAAACAACTACAAACTTATGAAAAATTAAAATATTATTTGTTTAATTTTAAAATAGTATGTTTTAAGGAGAAAATTTTTGCTAAATATTTAAATTCTTTCCTTTTAAATTAAAAGTGTTTGGAATTATATCAACATAATATTTTATCAAATATTAATATATTGATTAAACAAATATAGTTATATATTGAAATAAATATTTTTGTTGATAAATTTTAAAAATATATATTAAAATTGTTAAAAACTATAAAGTTTATGATTTTCTTTTATAAATTTTAAAAGAATGTATTAAATTTGTTAAAATATATAAAGTTCAAGATTTTTTAAATAAAAGTTGAAAAAATATGCTAAAATTGTTAAAACTCATAAAATTAAATATTTTTAAGTAATTAGACATATTTAAATTTATATAAATTCATTTAAAAAATTCTTAAATTTTATTTGATTATATTTATACATAAAAATTATTTGTGTTAATTTTATAAAAGATAAAAAAAAATTATTTATATAGATAACTATTTAATAATCTCACATCAGTGTTGCCATCTATTTGGACTGTTTTTATTATTTGTATTGAAATTGATAAATTTGTATTTGTTTTTGGATGAAAAGTATAATGAAGATACAATAGATATACATAAATACAAGATAATACAAACTGCTATAATAAGATTTTTAACTAATAATGCATACATCAATACAAATATTATATCAGCTTGAATTACTATTATATCGTGATAAAAGTATTTACATCCCCTTGATTTCTGTCACGACCCAAAACAGGGGCCATAACTGGCGCTAGGGAACGAGAATTATTTCGAATCCGGAACCCGTAGCAAGCCTAAAAATAAAATAAAACATGCAATAATAACAATAACAATATTATATGCAGCGAAAATAAAAATCATAAATATAATAATAACATTTCCATCAACTGGATTTAAATCAAATCTCATCTCATATATATAAATCTCTTAATACAAATCCAGTTCAAATAATACAATATCTCACATAAATAAAATACATAAAATCCCACAATTTAATTCACAACTACTGCAATGTCTAGATTATATAAAAATAAGACTCAAGTGAGTAATTTACACAAAGAAGCCGGGGCGGAAGAAATTCGGCGTACAGGCCTGCTACTGAGGTTTAAAGATGTTGACTCTCCTGAAAAATTGTCAATGGAGGGAAGTCAGACCTCACTAAGTGAATTACTATAATATATATACATGCATACTAAATGATAATGCATACAATCAACAGTATATATCTAATATGTATATATACAGGCAAATACATACAAATGCAATAAAATCATTTTATATATATATTTTATTGAAAATCATCTTTTATGAAGGATCAAATAGAACCCTATGATATCGCAACCTTGGAAATAGTGTTAGACAACACTCTAGCCATACCGGCTCACTTAATCCAAATATATCCACTTAATCCATTTAGACAGTAGACTGGCCCCGAGACACTAAGTCAACCGAGCTCCAGCAGTCTGACTGCCAGTGTGATTGGCCCCGAGACACTTGGTCAACCGAGCTCCAGCAATCACACCTCCAAACCATACCTCACACATCAAATAATCATATCAATCAATATCCGCAAATAGTTAGTAGTATAGCCTAAATACTATAGGCGTATCGGTACGTACTCGGTCCTAGTGCTGTCCACTAGGTAGCACGTTCTATTGATATCCTTCATTAATGAATATAAAACATTCATTCACAAATAAATTATGCATGAATTTAAATGAAATAACAATATAAACCATATATATACCGGAAATATACCAAAAGTAAACCAGGTATATTTCGAGTATATATATGTCAAATGAATTCAATCAAATTATAACTTAAGCTATAAATATATTTAAAAACATTTTAAATATAATTTATTAACAAAACATGTATATAATTTAATATATACCAAAAATAAACCAAAAATATACTTAAATGCAAATCACATTATTTATGCATTTTTATCAAAATAAAACATATATTTCTAAATCATGCATCCTAAACATATATATATAGTATAGTAACTCACAAATTAGTGCATTCCACGAGACGGGTCCGATGGGCCTGGTCCACTAGCCCTCGGTCTCGGCGCAACTAAACAAACAATAACGACAGACATTAGAATAAACCTAACAAAAATCCTAGAATTCGATCTAAAGTATTAAACATAGAATCGATATCAGGGTTCGATCGGATATCACGTTTTACGAGAATTCTACCGAAAATTCAGCAGAACCTCCCATATAAAACGGACATCTCTCTACTCAAAGAGTAGAGCCAACCCTGTAAAGAAACACACTTCGAAAAAACAGGCTCAACACTCAACCACAACTCCTCGGTCGGACTCCAAACTACAATCTACCGACCGGGGTCAACAATCACAGAATAATTCTGAAAATACCAAAAATACCCTTATACCATAGAAATTCATTCTATACATAGAAATTACATAATTAACCTTAAAACACTGTAAAAACCGATAAAAACTCATTTTATTAGAAAAACCATATATTATATATATAATTGAAAATAATTCACGAAAAATAGTTTTAATTAGTTAAAAATACCAAATAATTTGTAGAAATCATTTTTATACCTTAAATAACTATTAAAACCAATTAAATTACATTTTTAGCCATTTTTTTTGTAAAATTACCAAAATACCCCTATATATATAAATATACTAAAATTACTTCAAAAATTCACCAAAAATTATAAAATTATCCAAAAATTAATTTTCTCAACATATTTATCAATAATATTAATAATTAAACTCAATTAACCAATTAATTTCAATTTAAAACACAATTAACCTTAATTTCCCAAATTACATAAACTTCAATAATTCAAAATAAATACATAGAAATTCATAAAAATTCCAAATAAATTCCTATAATTCATTTTAACACCTATTTTAACCATAAAACACAATTTCATAATTTAAATAATTAATTTCCGAAAATTAGAAAATAATATTAAAATATTCAAAAATACCCAAAAATCCAAACAATCTCCAAAAATTCCACAAAAATTCATACATGTAGATTAAGCTACTAGTATCAACATTTGTGAAGGGAGTTTTCATGAATCAATCAATTCGAAGCTCAAAAAAATCAAAAACCCTAATATGACCGAATTGGAAAATTCGTAACCTAAGCAATTATAAACCATTTAAGCTCAAACGAAAGCTACAATCACACTCACCGGAACTCAAGGAGAAGAAAAAGACCGGCGGTGTCGAAAACGGTGGCTGGAATCGTCATCGACGGTGAGGAGAAGAATTTCGGTCAAAATGGAAGAAAAGGGCTGCCGGCGCCGGGGAAGGAGGCTGCTGGCGGCGGGGGACGGCTGGGAATGGCAGTGGCAAGCCGGGAGGCACACCGACGGTAGGTGATCGGCATGACAGACGGTGGTGAGGGGTGGTCGGGCGCTCGGGAGAAGAAGAAAAAGAAGAAGAAAAAGAGAAAAGAAAGAAAAGAAAAAAAAAAAAGAAAAAGAAAAAGAAGAAAAAAAATAATAATAAAATAATAATAAAATAATTTTAATAATTTAATAATAAATAAAATAATTAAATAACAATAAATTAATAAATAAATAATAAAATATTAGGGTAATATATATTAAACCCTAATTAAATAAATATCGCACACAGACACGGTGTTTAGTAATTTTAAAAATACGTATGAGTTCATGCAAGTCCGAAAATATATTTAAAATAATTAATAATAAATTATTTACGTGAAAATTTCTCCGAAAATGCAAGTCCCGGGAAAATTTTACATAAAGCACTATAAATAATACTCGATACTTAGAACAGGTTTTTAAATACATATCAACCTCGTACAAATATCATATATATATTCAAAATTTATTAACACTGCATATCCCGATGCAGTATAAAAATATTTAAAAACACGGGATATTACAATTTCATAAAAGTGTTGAAACTCAACTTTCTTCTAGTGAAATACCATATGTATAATATAGCCACACAACTGTAAAATATTTCTGGGGAAAAATATAGATTGCTACAATATGGTTTATTTTCATTTTTAATTAGAGATATGTGGTTTTTTTTTTTTTAACAAATAGTTGCTTTGTGATCCAGTCTATTAGTAATTAGAGGCCATGCACACCAATAGGATTTAAAAAAAAAAAAAATTTAGATTGGTTATAGGATTTCAAACTCTAATTGAATTTGTATTTTTAGGAAGAATTGCACAATTGGCATGCAAATTATTTAATTTTTGTCATTCTAGAGGTCAATTTTTTTTTTTTTACAGTCGAGTGTTTACTAATTGATGGTGGCGGAATATCCGGTTAACACAAATGGAACTCATTTTAAGCCATACAATTTACCACATCAACACATGTTATTGCAAATGTCTAAAATGTCCTCTTAACTTCTACAACAAAATTTCTTTTACACTCTGCTTTGATAAGGTGAGGAGGTGGTTCATTAAGGAAGGGCAATAATGGAAAAGATAAGAGAGGGAAAAATATATTCCTTACCTATAGTTTGGGAAAAAGTAAGGTGAGGCAAGGGTTATATTAATAAGGTTATGTACTTAAAAGACATAAATACCATCGTTATGTAAAATAATATTTATTTTATTTAACTCTAATAATAAAAATAAATAAATAAAAGTACTAAATTTAAACTTCAAGATTTGTAAATTGATTTTTCAAAAAAAAAATCTGCAAATTTAAAAAGAAAGTTAAGAAATATGAACAAAAATGGAAGGAAAAAAAATTAATACCTTGCTGAATATAAAAGAAAAAAGAAACTGAATATAAAGTAACAAAAGAAAAAATTATCTCGGCACCACAATCAATCAACAAAAAAAAAAGTACTTTTAAGATATAAGGATAAATTGGAATTTATAATTTACAACTAGAAATATGCTTGGAAAAAAAATATTAACACTCATTTCTCTTCCTTATGCCCCAAATTGGGGTGTAATAAATTAAAGATTAAAAGCTGTGTGGAGGGTAATGCTCTCCCCTTCCTTACCCATACCATCCCTCTGCTTTGTCCTTCCTAAACAAAGGTATATAGTGACCTTTCCCCTACTTACTTTTACTTTCTGAAAAATTATTGGATGAATCTATTTCGTTACATAAGATTATAAATTTTTAATTATATTGATAATATGTGGCATAATTAATTAATATTTTTAATTTAAAAGTTAAACATTTAATTATAATTACTTTTAATGCATATATATATATATATATATACTATTTTCTAAAATTATGATATATTCCATAATTTATTAATTTAAATTAATTAATTTCTTAAATTTAAATTAAATCTAATTTTTAATAACTTTTGGTTGTAGGTTTCTCGGCTGCCATTTTCTCTCTTCTCTCGTATAAAGAGAATTTGATATTTTATTAACACTTACAAAAAGTTAAGCCACATCCATGAAGAACATAAAGCAAATGGAGAGGAAGAAAAAAATAGAACTACATATTTTTACGTTTTTTGGATTGTTATATTATAAACCTCTATTCATATTGTAATATGAATCAATAGTCATTACACATGCCGCTAAAATCTTTTTTTTTTCAAGCAGATTTATTAACTTTTATCTCTACAATGAACTTATAGGTGAAGATCAATGAGTTTACAATATGTTCATTTACCTTTACCTACAGATTCATTGATTTTTATCTGAAAATTTATTAATTTTCTTATTCAGATTTATGTTCATTTACAAAGTCAAAACCCCAAACATCAAAAGTAAAAAATTAATTACACAATCTCTAACTCACTTCATCATCACTGTCCATTTACAGAGACAATAATGGACATACAAAAGTAAAAAATGTTATTCAAATTAACTTGACTATACAATTCATAATGAAAAAGAAAGAAAAACAAAAATTCAACCCATTACATTCTCTACCAATTACTATGATCTTCTATCAAAAGAAGAAGTGTGGTGATGATTTTAATTATATGAAGGAGAAAAAAATGCAAAGAGAGTGTATTAGACTAAGGGTTAAACTTTGTGTTAAATTTTGTATCAATTAGTTAATTTCTCTTTATACTTGTAGTAATTAATAGGTTAATTGATCAAAACAATGAAGTTTATTGATCTTCACTTGTATATTCATGAGAATCAATGAATTTATGTGTCAAAATTAATGAGTCTGCTAGAAGTTCATTAACCTTTGTTTATAGATCCAAATGAACATACATATCAAAATCAATGAATCTTGCAATAAGTTCACTGACCTTTACTTGCAGGTTCATTGACCTTCACTACAGGTTCACTAACTTTCACTTGTAGGTTCATTGACCTTCATTAAAAGTTCATTGACTTTCACTGTAGGTTCACATTCAATTTAATATTTATTTAATAATACATAAACTTTCAATCAATAACACGTGAATATTTTTCATTACAATTAATAAATTTATACGCACAAAACTAAACAAATACAACAAAATCAATGAAAATCAAATCTAAAAGTTACAAAAAGAAGAAGGATGTGTACACTAGATATTTTACTCTCAAAGAGTTTGTGACCTAAAGAATGATAAACTCATGATTGGAGCATATGTACCTTACAATAACTTGTACATGCTTAAATATGAATATATGGGCGCTGCACACATCATCAAATGCACGGCTTATCTTCTAGTTATTCATTTATAAAGAGTTTCACAATGGTGAGAAAAAAAGAAGAAAGATAAGAGTAAGAAGATGTAGAAATTAATAAAAAAAAAAACCCAAGTATGAGGAAAAAAAAACAAGAAAAACATGCCAAGAAAAAAAAAATACGAAAGCGTAAAAAAAAAAAGAATGCGAGTTTAAATTACATGTGTGAAACACACATAACATCATAAAAAGGGGTCTATGATATAATTTGCAGTGTTTTTTTTGGGGAGGGGTAAATTGATTTTGAGTATGTGTATTATAAAAGAAAAAAAAATTATCCAAGGGACAAATATATCTTAAAAAAAAGGTAAATGAATACTTTTGTACAGTTCATTTTTTATACCTACATTGTTAAAAAATTAATATATAATTTATGTATGGTAAAAAGTCTTCAGTAATTTGCAATGTTATAAAATTTATTACTGTATGTGTTAATTATGTGTCATAATTAACCATGGTTTGTGTTAAAAGCTAAAATTAATAAATATTAATTAATTATGCCACATGTAATTAATATAAATGGAAAGTTCATAATCTTATGTGGTGAACTAAGCTCACCCAAAAATTTCTCCCCTTTGAGGTACTCTCAAATAATTTGAATAAAATAATAACTAAATAAATAAATTATAAATAAATCACATTAATTTTATTTTTTAAATTTTTATTGCCATAATTTTTTAGTTATAATAAGATTTGTTTTTTCAATTATTATATTAGTATTAATGTATGTATAATAGTGTTTTATTTAAAAATAATAATATTACATAGTTACTATATTTTTTTTAATTTTGAATGGTTTAGAAAAATATTTTGAGTGATTTAAAGTAGAAAAATACTTAATGCATAAATAATTTTAATAGTATTTTATTTAAAGATAATAGTATTACGTAGTTACTATAATTTTTTTAATTTTTAATAGTTTAAAAAAATATTTTGAATGATTTAAAGTAGAAAAATTCATAACACATAAATAATTTTAAAATTTAAATATTATTGAAATATGTAATAATAACTAAATAAATACATAATTTTAGAATTTAAATAGTATTAAAATATGTATAATAGTGTTCTAATTAAAAAATAATATTAAATAACTATTAAAAATAATTTATTTTTAATAATTTGACATATTAACTTTTTAACAAATACTTAAATATAAAATTGGATACTCATTAAATTTTTGATTTCATAACTTTAATACTTAGCATTTAATATATATATATATATTATTTAAAGTTCATATACGACTACTTATACATTAATAATAATTTTTTACGTGTAATTAAATTAAAAAATTAGCTAATTTGATCCAATAAATATGTCACTTCACCTTTAAAAAATTCTACAAAAGAACTCTTTTATTATTAGCAAAATTTAGTACGTGAAATTTTTTTATGTAATTTCATAAATGCACAAAAACCATAAAAAATAGTGATTTTTTTTTTTTGAGAAAATAGCGAATTTTTTTTGTGACAGAAAAAATAGCTAAGAGAAAATCATAAAGGGTCCACTCCAAAACGAATAAAATTAAAAGATAGGGAATAAAAATTCCCTATAAAATTAGGGTTAGGGTTTCCAGATCATTCCATTAAATTTATATAGCAAAAAAAAAAAAACAAAAAACAAAAAAAAAAACAGAGAGAAGAGAAGAAGAAGAATTGAAGATGATCGAAGTAGTGCTCAACGATCGCTTAGGGAAGAAGGTAAGAGTGAAGTGCAATGAAGATGATACAATCGGCGACCTCAAAAAGCTTGTAGCAGCTCAAACCGGTACCCGAGCTGAGAAGATCCGAATCCAGAAGTGGTACAACATCTACAAGGACCATATTACGCTGAAAGATTACGAGATCCATGATGGCATGGGTCTTGAGCTCTACTACAATTGATTCCGTAAGTACTTGTCTAATTCTGCGTCGGTTTTAGTTCTTGTTCTTGTTTAATTTTGAGTTTATCAATTAATATCATGCGGGCTTGTGTTTTTTGGGTTGATTTTTTAATTAATAGATGAATTCAGTTGGGTTTTGTTTGTGATATGATAGTGAATTGTTGTTGAGATTTTAGAGATTATGTTGAATTTTGTGTTTGTTGACATGCATAATGCTAGGGTTTGAGATATATTAATTATATTGAGGAATTCAATTCATGCCCATGATTCCTTGATTTATAAGGACCTAAATGAAAGAAATAAAAAGGCTTGAATAATGGCAGTTTTTCTATTAGTGTTCTATGTTGTTTTACTGTATCTATGGCATATGTAAGTAGCTACTTTAGTTTTTTTTTTTTAATGAAGTTAAAAAGTTTAACTATGCTGTAGCCAATTTCAGATCCTAGAAAAAAAAAAAAGTTGTCATAAAGTTTTGTTGCTTGTTTTGAAAAAAATTTAGCTTGTTGATGGTGGTTATTGGGCACTGCTTTACTTTGCATTTAGATGAATGCTCTTTTTTTCGGTCTTTATGTATAGGAAAACTCTGTTGGTGATACTTATTATGTGATTGTATGAGTTTTTATTTTTTATTTATTTTTTTAAATGAAACAGTATTTAAAGGCAGTTCCTTTGGAATTAAAATTCTTGTTAAAATTTGCTTTGGTTTAGTAATATTTTGCTACGAAATTCATTTGTATGATAATTGATATGTCCATCTTGAGCAGGAACTTTAGTAGCATTTGTACCACCATATGACATATGCTCTAAATTTAAGTTCTTGCAACCGTTAGTTCAGTGATGGAGTACCTTGCTTAAAGAACATTTACAAATGCAAGTCCAATTTGATGCCAGTAGTCTATTACTTTTGATGATGGATTAATTTTTAGTAACTAAGATTTTAGAAGAAGCAGTTGTAACAATACCAAAGATTGACATTATGGTAGATGTAAGCTGAGTTTAGTAAAGAACAAAGATAGATACTATCGGTTTTTGTAGTGACTTCTGATTTCATATGAAATATAGATAGGATGGAGTAGATTTGTTTTTTTGTACCCAATTTCAGCATCAGGTTCCTTCTTTAGAATGAAAGCTCAATTTCTGGTGATCTAGACTGCATTTTATTTCAGTAATGTTTTGAAATTAAACTTTATGGGAGTAGATGTGCTTTTTTGGTTGTATGCTTCCATGTGCTGCTGTGGCATTGCGTCTTGTATCGGTGAAATAATATGAAAAGAATGTAGAAACCTATGTTAACTTATATTTTGATTTTTTCCCCTTTTCATTCAGGGAAGCAAATCATATGGCAAGGCATGAGGAGGAGAAGGCCTCACACCACTGTGTTAGTAAATGCCTAAAATTGATGTCTTGTCATGTTGCGCATATAATACTTTATGAAAGTTATGGAGTTCTCTGGAAACTTGACATTGTTATGGTGGATTATTGTGTGTTAGACTTGTGGTAAAATATATCTAATGCTACTTTGAATCTTAGTTTTATAGACCAGAATTTCTAACTTACATGCACAACAAGAGTATAGCCCTTTCTGTCTCGAAAACTTTGCTCACCTCAGGGTGAGATCTGGACTATTTAATCTTTCTAATGAGGATGCCTAGCTAAGGTGTGTCACAGAATTGAGTCCATTACTAAGCGAATTCAGTTTTCCACAAAATTTGACATCAATTTCAATGTATTTCGCCATTGAATAGGCTCAACATAACTAGCATTACACTAGATGAGGGTGTTTGTAGCCTATGGGCGGCCCAGTTACAATAATGATCTACAAAAGGGAGGCACAGACTGTATAAGCCATTCTCCTGTTTCGATCTCTGAGTTGGCTCGAGTTAGGCCGTAAGAGATTCAACAACAAAATGTCTTTTGCTATTATTCCAAGAAAGCTAATTCTGGCTTGAAAGCGCACCCTTGATTATCACAAAGGAGTAGAATAACACTAATCAGACTTTTTACATTCATTATAATTTTTAATATTTTAGAATCATAAAATTTTTTTAAAATAAATAAAAATTAAACCGAATAAATATATTCTAAAACAAAAAGAATATTAAAAGTATAATTAAACTTTATATTGTTTATTGTGTTTATATTTGTTGTAAAGTTTATCAAATATCTTACAAATACAAAAAGCCTGCAAGTAAGAAATTTTGTATTTCTCATTAGATAATTGAAAATTAATATCGTAAAAATTAAGATTATTGAAAGAATTATGGAGTGACTAAGATTATAATCTTTAATGTCCTATAATAATTCAACAATAAATATTAAAAAACAACATGAGAAAAAGTATATATATATATATATATATATATATATATATATATATATATATATATATATATATATGTCATGATCCGAACTCAAAAGGGTATATGACCGGTACTATGAATGAGAAAATGAAAAGCTTCTGAAATCTATAGTAAATCTTAATAAAATTTCACGTTAAATCAACTCTTTTATTCTAATAAAAATTCGACAGAATTTCCTTTTTACTGGGAATAAACCCAAAATTTATAAATTAAGAAATGCACTTCCAAAACATTCTCCCATCAATACTACATCATAACAACTCCAATAATTCATCACAAATATCAATCTCCAACACAAAATATATGTTCAACACATATATCATCATAAAAATACATAAACCCAATTTTAACTAATCAAATACAAATACATTTACCAAATGTTCAACTATTACTGCGGTATTTAGAGTATGAATATAAGACAATGAATATTACCATGACATACACAAAGTAGCTGGAGAAGAACAAGTCTGGTGCAACAAGTATAACTAGCTGTAGACTCCTGAGATCCTGAAAAAAATAATTGAGGAGAGTCTGACACTGGTCATTAGGCCTTCTTGAATCTAAATAATATTTCTCTTCTCCAATTTGGCAGTGGACCGACCTGAGACCTTGAAAGGTCAATCGAGATACCATAATCCCTCTACTGGCATGACTAACCTGAAGACACTGCTGGTCAACCGAGCTCCTGCAGCCACACCACCTTCTATCCACAAATCTCAATAATCATTTATCCATATCTCAGATCATATAATCTCATATCAAATAACATATCGTAACCTAGCAACTAACGTACTATTACGCAACAATCCTAGTGTAACCCACTAGATAACATATTCTACAAGTTTTTTTCCAAAAATATTTATAAATATATATAAAATGCACAAGAAATACTATAATTGAAAATGAAAGTACTCTTAATTTCTCACCATATCCTTATAATAAAAATCATAATAACAAATAACCGAATTAAAGCGTCAATAATCACCATCATAAAATAATAATGGCAAAATAACATTGAATATAATCAAAACATAATCAATATATTAAAATATCAAAATCAATCTTTTCAATATTCAAATATTGGAAATATAAATTCTTAAATTGAATCATCTTCTTAAATATAATAATTCAACAACATAAACATTTCAATATTAAAATATAAATTTGTTAATTAAATTTTCCTTTTTAAATATATTCAATCAATGTATCCTTTATACATAAATCCAACGCACATTTCAAATATTAACTTATAAATGAAGTGAGTAGGCTGACGTGTCCTGGTCCGCCTATTTTTTGATACTTTCACTCCGGTACTTTCTATAATAAATAATATTTATTTAAAACATGTTTATGCATATCAAATAAAATTCATAAAAATATTCTTTGAAATTCCAAAAAATTATAAAAATCAATGAATTAATAAAATTGACTTGAAAATATCATAAATATGACCTTTGAGGCTAAAGAAATTTATTTCTAACAATCTAACTAATTAAAATGAATATTAAAAAATTTCCACCAAAACGCTTCCAGAATTTATTTTCCAAAATCCATAAAAAAATTCAACTAAACTCTTTATACAGAAATTGATCACCATAATTTATACTATTTATTAAAAATAATATCATAATTATTTCTAGGTTGGTAATATTTACCCACCAGGATTCGTGTGGGATCCACTTAAATCTCACTGGAAAACTCAACAACCGGATAAATAAAGCATACCAAAAAGTTCACAATAATTAATGGAGCACAACTAAAACCTCAAACAACTCAAAATAGGCATAGAAACAAGAAATCTAAGCATAAACTGAAATTACTTAAAAATATTCGTCAAATATTTTACAGGTGTAGATCAGACATATGGTCAGTGCTTATGTGTCACGACCCAAAACAGGGGCCATGACCGGCGCTAGGGAACGAGAATTCTTTCGAATCCGAAACCCGTAGCAAGCCTTAAAATAAAATAAAACATGCAATAATTATAATAATAAATAAAACACATGCAGTGAAAATAAAATCATAAATAAAACAAAATAATAATCTGTCAATAAAATTAGATGAACATCCTCATCTGATATATATAAACATTCCTTTAATACAAATCCAGTTCAAATCTTTAAAGTACATAACTCACACAAATATAATACAACATCCTTTTTCAATTTTACAACTATTGCAGTATCTAGATTATAAAAATAAAACTCAGGTGAGCAGTTTACATAATGAAGTCGGGGCAGAAGAAATCGTCTGCTACTGAGGTCTGAAGATGATGACTCTCCTGAAAAATAGTCAACGGAGGGGAGTCAGACCTCACTGAGTGAATTGTTATAATATATATACATGCATAACTAAGTGGCAATGCACACAGTCAAATATATACAATATATATATACAAACAAATACACACATATGCAACAAAATCGTTTTATATATATTTTACTGAAAATCATTGTTTATGAAGGATCAAATAGAACCCTAAAAAATCACAACCTCAAACAGTGTTATACAACACTCTAGCCATACAGGCTCACTTATTCCAAATATATTCACTTATTCCATTTGGACAGTAGACTGGCCTCGAGATACTAAGTCAACTGAGCTCCAGCAGTCTGACTGTCAGTGTGATTGGCCCCGAGACACTTGGTCAACCGAGCTCCAGCAATCACACTCCCAAATCATACCTCACACATCAATTAATCAAATCCAATCAATATCTACAAACAGGTTAGTGATATAGCCTAAATGCTATAAGCGTACCGGTACGTACTCGGTTCTAATGCTGCCTACTAGGTAGCACGTTCTATTGATATCCTTCATTAATATATAAGCATACATTCATAAAAATAAAATGATGCATGAATTTGAAATAAACAGCAACATAAATCATATATATACTAGAAATATACCAAGAGTAAACCAGATATATTTCGAGTATAGATACGTCAAATAAATCCAATATAATCGTAAAATAAACTAAATATATATTTAAAAACATTTTAAATATAAATGTTTAATAAAACATGCATATAATTTAAAATATATAAAAAATAAACAAAAAATAAACTTAAGTACTAATTAAATCATTTATGCATATTTAATCAAAATAAAACATATATTTCTAAAATCATACACCCTAGAGCGTATATATATAAAATAACAACTCACTATTTATTGCGCTCATCGAGATGGATTTGACGGACCTGATTCACTAGGCCTCAGTCTTGGCGCAACTAAACAAACAAATGACCATAGAATATCAGAATAAATCTATCAAAATTTCAAAGACTCGATCTAGAATACTAGACACAGAATTAAAATCAGAATTTGACCGGACATCACGTTTTACAAGAATTCTGCCGAAAATCTGACAGAACCTCCCCTGTAAAACGGACATTTCTCTACTCAAGGAGTAGAGCCGATCCTGTAAAGAAATACACTTCAAAAATAGATGCAGAATTCACAATCACAATCCCTCGGTCAGACTCCAAACTACAAATCACCGACCGAGGTCCACAATTCACAAAATATTTACAAAAATACCGAAAATACCCTTATATAATAAAAATACATTTTATAAATTGAAATTATGTAATTAACCCTAAAACATGTTAAAAACCAATAAAAACTTATTTTATTAGAAAAATCGTATATTATATATACAATTGAAAATAATTTACGAAAAATAGTTTTAATTAGTTAAAAATACTAAATAATTTGTAGAAATCATTTTTATACCCTAAATAACTATTAAAATCAATTTAATTATATTTTTATCCAATTTAGTGTAAAATTACCAAAATACCCATATATATATATATATATATATATATATATACTAAAATAAATCCAAAAATTCACCAAAAATAGTATAATTACTCAAAATTAATTTTCTCAACATATAATTCAATAATATCAATAAATATACTCAATTAACCAATTTATTTCAATTAAACACATAATTAACCCTATTTTTCAAAATTACATAAACTAAATAAATTCAAAATAAATACATAAAAATTCACAAAAATTACAAATAAATTTCTATAATTCATTTCAACACCTATAATTACCATAAAACATAATTTCATAATTTAATTAATTAATTTTCAAAAATTAGAAAATATTAATAAAATAATAAAAAATACCCAAAAATCAAAATAAATTCCAAAAATTCCACAAAAATTACAGAGTATAGATTGAGCTACAATGATCAAAGTTTATGAAGGAAGTTTTCCTGAATCAATCAAATTGAAGTTCAAAAAAATCAAGAACCCTAATAGGCCAAAATTGAAAAATCAAAACCTAGGGAAATCAAGACCATTTTAAGTGAAACAAAGCTTGGAATCACACTCACTGGAGCTCAACGAGAAGATAGAGACCGGTGATGTCAAAAACGATGGTTGGAATCACTGTGATCGACGGTGGAGATGAATTTCGGCTTTCTGGTGATTTCGAGCTTCAAACGGCGCCGGAGAAGGAAGAGAAGGCGGTGAGGCTGGCTGGAGACGAAGGTGGCACGCCGGGAGGCACACCGACGGTGAAGAAACGGAGTGACAAGCGGTGGCGATGGTGGGAATCGATCGGTGATGGTGAAGAGGAGTCGGGGGCAGTTTTGGTAAATATGCTAAAGTTTATACATATATATATATATATATATATATATATATATATATATATATATAGTAACTTTAATAATTTATACATTAATATAATAATTTTATACTCAAAAATTCTGCACCACACACTTTAAAAATAATTAATTAATATATATATACATTTACATATATAATACACATTTAATTATCATTAAACTATATAATATAATATAATTTAATGAAAATAAACCCTAATTTAATTTAATGTGTATACTTGCATGTATGTGTATATATTTTAATACGACCCTTAAAAATCATGCATGGACTCATGTAAATTTGTAAATCTATTTAAAATAATTAATATTAAATTATTTACGTATCAATTTCCCTGAAAATATAATTTCCGGAAAAATTTTATGTAAAGTACTTAAAATAATATAAAACAATCAAAATTAGTTTTAATCAAATAACAAACTCATAAAAAATATCATAATTATATACAAAATTATTAATACTGCATATCCCGATACAGTATAAAAATATTTAAAAACTCGAGATATTACATTATGGACTTCTAATGTCAAGACAAATACAATGAAACCAATCACGTTGCCAGAAAACTGTTAGAATAGTGTGAATCAGAGGTAGAATGCTAATTAGAAAATGTGAATTTTGCACTGTTCAAAGCCACCTCTCGCAAAATGATCACTGCTGGAACAAAGAGGAGAATGAAATGAGTCTATAGTTCGAATTTGAAGTCGATTGAAAATCATTTGTGTACTAAACAAAAGAGAGGAAAAGTATTGATACTAAACTATAATTTTGCCAACCAAAACTGAAAAATCCCACTGCTCCTTATATCTTCAAGCTGTAGATCAAATTCCATTCTTTATAAATCATGGACGCTACTGCCACTTGTCCAACTTTTACTGCTCCTTTTTTTTAAGAATAATTTATAACCATAAAATAATAATAATAAAAATAACAAATATAATAATAATAATAATAATAATAATAATAAAATAATAATAACAATAATAATAAGAAGAAATAAAATAATAATATTGTTAATAATAATAAAATAAATAATATTAATAACTAAAAATTCAGGTTTTTTATATATAATATTAAAGAATAGCAGATGTTTATGGATATGTTGCCTTAAGTTTAATCAACAGGAGAATAGTTTGTTGAATTTTTTCAATTTACACAATACAAACGTTTTTTTATATTTTTTGAATAATATATTTGGACTGTGAAAAGAATAATGGAAGCAAATTTACTTTAAAATATTATTTAATTTCCTCCGATGATTCAATAACAAGCATAAAAAAAGAAAAAAGTATATTTGTCTACTGCATTAATAAGGTTGGAGAAATTTTGATAATATATCGTAAAATCATAAAATCTAATACATATTTTTGTGTGGTGGGGTTTAGGTCACATACCCAATTGTAGGGTGATCATGATACTATATGGGTTCAAGGTCCACTAGAATTACTTAATGAGTTTTTTAGAGCCCAAAAAGGAGATAGAGTTGTCACTCAAATGAAAGCCATGACATTTTTACTGTAACTGAATTCCATAGAGGTTTCCAGAAGTCGCCATCAGAGATTTAGGTTCAAAAAATGGGTATGGACTTTGAATGTCCACCTAACCTTGCGGTTGGCCTCCGTTTGTATTTTACATTTTATTATTCGTAATTATTAAATTATTTCCTTATTATTTTGGTTTGCAAACGTTTCCAATTTTACAATTTAATTTGAGTTTGCACATTAATCTTTTTGCATGCTTATTGCCTTGGCATTTAAATTAAATTAAGGATAAATTTACAAACATTCATTCTAAATAAATGGGAAGGGATCAGGGATTATAACAATTTGCACAATTATTATAATAATTAACCCAAATGAAACCTCTCAAGAACTAATTAATTCACTAATTACATAGTGATTAAAAATCGCCAAAACCTACAACAAATAAATGTTAGTTTCATATTCAAATAAACATCTTTATTTACAAAACAATTCAAATCATATTAGTATAAACATAGACATGTAGATTCATATTGTCACGACCCAAAACAGGGGCCATGACCGGCGCTAGGGAACGGGAATTCTTTCGAATCCGGAACCCGTAGCAAGCCTAAAAATAAAATAAATATGCAATAATAACCATAAAAATATAATATGCAGCGGAAAATAAAATCATAAATATTACAATATCATCCATAACAACTGGATATAATTCAAAACTCATCACATCGCATATATAATCTCATAAATGTATAATCTTTATACAAATCCAGTTTTACTATAATACATCTCTTTAAAATAAAGTACATAAAATCCAATACTGTAATTTACAACTACTGAAAATCACAACTTCTGAAAATCACAACTACTGCAGTGTCTAGATAAAATAAATAAGACTCAAGTATACAATTTACATAAAGAAGCCGGGGCGGAAGAAATCCGGCGTATCGACCTGCTACTGAGGTCTGAGGAAGTTGACTCTCCTGAAAAATAGTCAACGGAGGGGAGTCAGACCTCACTGAGTGAATTACTATAGTATATATACATACACTCTAAGTGATAATGCATACAGTCAACAGTATATGAGTAATATGTATATATACAGGCAAGTTCATACAGATGCAGAAAAATCATTTTATATATTTTGTCTGAAAATCAACTTTTATGAAGGATCACATAGAACCCTAGAATATCGCAACCTCGAAAATAGTGCTAAACAACACTCTGGCCATA
Source organism: Mallotus nudiflorus (assembly GCA_947683625.1). Classification (NCBI taxonomy): domain Eukaryota; kingdom Viridiplantae; phylum Streptophyta; class Magnoliopsida; order Malpighiales; family Euphorbiaceae; genus Mallotus; species Mallotus nudiflorus. The sequence goes on along the minus strand of CANTUR010000605.1, from coordinate 90,213 downwards.
CAGGCTCACTTATTCCAAATATATCCACTTAATCCATTTGGACAGTAGACTGGCCCCGAGACACTAAGTCAACCGAGCTCCAGTAGTCTGACTGCCAGTGTGATTGGCCCCGAGACACTTGGTCAACCGAGCTCCAGCAATCACACCCAAACCACATCTCACATATCAATAATCATAATCAAATCAATATCCACAAATAAGTTAGTAATATAGCCTAAATACTATAGGCGTACCGGTACGTACTCGGTCCTAGTGCTGCCTACTAGGTAGCACGTTCTATTGATATCCTTCATTAATAAATAATAAAACATTCATTCACAAATACATGATGCATGAATTTAAATAAATCAACAATATAAACCATATATATACCGAAAATATACCAAACATAAACCAGGTATATTTTGAGTATATATATGTCAAATAAATCCAATCAAATCACAAATTAAATTAAAAATATATTTAAAAACATTTTAAATATATTTTATTAATAAAACATGTATATAATTTATTATATACCAAAAATATACCAAAAATATACTTGAATATAAATCATGTTATTTATGCATATTTAGTCAAAATAAAACATGCATTTTCTAAATCATGCATCCTAAGCATATATATATAATATAGTAACTCACCTAATGCGCTCCACGAGACAGGTCCGACGGGCTTGGTCCACTAACCCTCGGTCTCGGCGCAACTAAACAAGAAATAATTATTCGACATCAGAATAACCCTAACAGAAATCCTAGAATTCAATCTAGAGTATTAAATACAGAATCGAAAATTAGGGTTCGACTGGATATCACGTTTTACGAGAATTCTACCGAAAATCCGGCAGAACCTCCCCTGTAAAACGGACATCTCTCTACTCAAAAGAGTAGAGCCGACCCTGCAAAGAAAATACACTTCAAAAATAACCACCACAATCGATCACAACCCCTCGGTCGGACTCCAGACTACAATCTGTCGACCGGGGTCCACAAACACAGAATATATATTCAAATATACCAAAAATATCCTTAAATCATAAAAATACATTTCATACGTAGAAATTACATAATAAATCTTGAAACACTGTAAAAACCGATTAAAACTCATTTTATTAGAAAAACCGTATATTATATATATAATTGAAAATAATTCCCGAAAATAGTTTTAATTAGTTAAAAATACTAAATATTTTGTAGAAATCATTTTTATACCTTAAATAAATATTAAAACCAATTAAATTACATTTTTAGACAATTTAGGGTAAAATTACCAAAATACCCCTATATATATAAATATACCTAAATTACTTCAAAAATTCACCAAAAATCATACAATTATCCAAAATTAATTTTCTCAACATATTTATCAATAATATTAATAATTAAACTCAATTAACCAATTAAATTCAATTTAAAACACAATTAACTTAATTTTCCAAAATCACCTAAACTTCAATAATTAAAAATAAATACTTAGAAATTCATAAAAATTCCAAATAAATTCCTATAATTCATTTCAACACCTAATTCAACCATAAACTCCAATTTCATAATTTAAATAATTAATTTCCGAAAATTAGAAAATAATATTAAAATATTCAAAAATACCCAAAAATCCAAACAACCTCCAAAAATTCTGTAAAAATTCATACATGAAGATTAAACTACCAGGAACAACATTTGTGAAGGAAGTTTCCATGAATCATCCAAATCGAAGCTCAAAAAAATCAAAAACCAAAAGAGGCCGAAAACTTCAAATCAAAACCTAAGCAATTCTAGACCATTTTAGCTCAAACCAAAGCTAGAATAACACTCACCGGAGCTCAAGGAGAAGATAGAGACCGGCGGTGTCGAAAACGGTGGCCGGAGGAGGGAGAAACGACGGTGAGAAAATGGTGGTGGTCGGCGCCCGCGGGAGAAGAAGAAGAAGAAGAAGAAAAAGAAAAAGAAAGAAAAGGAAAGAAAAAGAAAAAGAAAAAGAAAGAAAAAGGAAAAGAAAAAAAAAGAAAAAAATAAAATAAATTAAAATAATTAAATATTAATAAATAATTAATAATAAAATAATAAATTTTAATAATTTAATAATAAATAAAATAATCAAATAATAATAAATAAATAATAAAATATTAGGATAATAATAAACCCTAATTAAATAAATATACACACACAGGCTTTATTTAATAATTTAAAAATATGTATGAGTTCATGCAAACCCGTAAATACATTTAAAATAATTAATAATACATTGTTTACGTAGAAATTTCCCCGAAAATGAAAGTCCCGGGAAAATTTTACGTAAAATACTGAAAATAATAGACAGTAATTAAAATAGGTTTAAAATACATATCAACTCATAAAAACATCGTATAATGCATAAAAATTATTGACACTGTATATCCCGGTACAGTGTAAAAATATTTTTAAAAAACACGGGATATTACAGTCTTCCCCCCTTACAAGAATTCGTCCCCGAATTCTAAAAACAAGATTACAGAATCAGGAAGGAAAGAGATATGGGTAAGAAGCTCGCATCTCAGCTTCAGTCTCCCACGTATGCTCTTCAACTCTGTCGCTACGCCACAAAACCTTGACCATCGGAATCTGCTTCGATCGCAACTGTCGAACTTGAAAATCTACGATCGCCACAGGTTCTTCCACAAACGTCAAATCTTCACTCACTTCCACACTGTCGGGTTGCAACACGTGTGAAGGATCTGAGATATACTTCCTCAACATCAAGATATGAAATACTGGATGCACTTGTGACATACTCGGAGGCAAATCCAACCGATATGCAACAGTGCCAACTCTCTCCAGAATCTCAAACGGTCCAATATATCTCGGTGCTAACTTACCCTTCCTGCCAAATCTCATCACACCCTTCATCGGAGATACTTTCAGAAAAACGAAATCTCCAACCTGAAACTCCACATCTCTGCGTCTAGGATCCGCATAACTCTTCTGTCTACTAACTGCGGTCTCTAACCTGCGCTTGATCACGACGACTTTCTCTGCAGCATCCTGAACCATCTCTGGTCCAGACAAAACTCTCTCACCAATCTCATCCCAACTCAACGGGGATCTACACTTCCTTCCATACAACGCCTCATATGGTGCCATGCCAATACTGCTATGGTAGCTGTTATTATATGCAAACTCAATAAGCGACAAATGATCATCCCAGCTACCTCCCAAATCCAAGACACACATCCTCAACATATCTTCCAGTGTCTGGATCGTCCTCTCAGATTGACCATCTGTCTGAGGATGAAAAGCAGTACTGAAATCCAACCTAGTGCCCATCGCTTCCTGCAACTTCTGCCAGAAACGAGAAGTAAACACTGAACCTCTATCTGACACAATGGACACAGGTACTCCATGAAGGCATACAATATGCTTCACGTACAACTTCGCCAATCTAGCAACTGAATATGTGGCTTTCACAGGCAAGAAATGTGCAGACTTCGTCAATCTGTCTACAATCACCCAAATGGAATCGTATCCATCCTTTGAACGAGGTAAACCGACTACAAAATCCATAGCTATCCTTTCCCACTTCCACTCGGGAATAGGAAGAGGCTGAAGCTTCCCAGAAGGCTTCTGATGTTCGGCTTTCACTTGCTGACATGTCAAGCACTTAGCAACATAATCGGCAACATCCTTCTTCAATCCATCCCACCAGTATAACTCTCTGATACTGTGGTACATCTTAGTAACACCAGGATGAACGCTGTAAGCTGTAGAATGTGCTTCCTCTAGGATCTCTTCTCTCAAATCATCCACATTAGGAACACACAATCTACCACTGATCCACAACACACCATCATCATCAAGTGTGAAATCAGTGAACTTCCCTGCTCTGACATTCTCTGCAAGCTCTTCCAGAATAGGATCTCGGCTCTGAGCTGCTTTAATCCTATCCCTTAGCACAGATCGTACTTTAAACTGAGCTAACAGTCCACCTGATCTACTGATCTTCATCATCAGACCTTGATCCACCATCAGATGCAATTCCTGGATCAATGGTCTCCTCTCCACACCGATGTGAGCAAGACTACCTGAGGACTTCCTACTCAAGGCATCTGCTACTACATTAGCTTTACCCGGATGGTAAAGAATCTCGCAATCATAATCCTTCAACAATTCCAACCATCTTCTCTGCCTCAGATTCAGATCTCGCTGCTGGAAAATGTACTTAAGGCTCTTGTGATCAGTAAATATCTCACAAGTCACCCCGTACAAATAATGTCTCCAAATCTTCAAAGCAAAGATCACTGCAGCCATCTCTAGATCATGTGTAGGATAGTTCTGCTCATGCTTCTTCAACTGCCTCGAAGCATAGGCTATCACCCTACCATTCTGCATCAACACACAACCAAGACCAATTCTAGAGGCATCACAGTAAACTGTGAACTTATCCACACTATTAGGCAAAGCTAATACTGGCGCTGTGGTCAACTTCTCCTTCAACAACTGAAAACTATTCTCACAAGCTTCTGACCACTCGAATCTAACATTCTTCTGAGTCAAGCGAGTCATAGGGGCTACTATCCTTGAAAAATCCTGCACAAACCGCCTATAATACCCGGCTAAACCCAGAAAACTCCGAATCTCAGTAACTGAAGTAGGTCTAGGCCATTCAGATACTGCTTCAATCTTCTGTGGATCAACCTGAATACCTTCTTTAGACACTACGTGTCCAAGAAAAGAAACACTCTCCATCCAGAAATCACACTTCGAGAATTTAGCATAAAGCTGATGATCTCTCAGTGTCTGTAGTACAATCCTCAAGTGATATACATGCTCTTCCATACTCCTCGAATATACCAGTATATCATCAATGAAGACTACCACAAACTGATCCACATACGGTCTGAATACTCTGTTCATCAGATCCATAAAAGCTGCTGGTGCATTAGTCAAACCAAAAGACATCACCAGAAACTCATAATGACCATATCGAGTGCGGAATGCTGTCTTAGGAATATCAGCTTCACTAATCCGCAGCTGATGATAACCCGACCTCAAGTCGACCTTAGAAAAGAACTGTGCACCTTGTAACTGATCAAACAAATCATCTATCCTCGGGAGAGGATACTTGTTCTTCACTGTCACCTTATTCAACTCTCTGTAGTCAATGCACAGTCTCAGGGTACCATCCTTCTTCTTCACAAACAGGACTGGTGCACCCCAAGGAGAAACACTAGGTCTGATAAAACCTTTCTCCAACAACTCTTGCAACTGCTCCTTCAACTCTCTCAACTCTGCAGGAGCCATACGATAGGGTGGCATAGATATAGGAGTAGTACCTGGTACCACATCTATACAGAACTCAATCTCTCTATGAGGTGGTAAACCTGGCAACTCCTCGGGAAAAACATCAGGAAACTCACAAGCAACAGGAACATCTGTGAGTGACAACTTCTCCACTGACGTATCCCTAACCAATGCCAAAAACCCCTGACAACCTTTCTTCAACAACTTCCTAGCTGAAATAACAGAAATAAGATTCTGAGGTGCTGAACTCCTATCACCAACAAACTTAAAATCTTCTTCACCAGGAATTCTAAAAGTCACCTCCTTATTCCTGCAATCAACCACGGCAAAGTGCTAAGACAACCAATCCATTCCCAAAATAACATCAAACTCCATCACATCCAACAAAATCAAATCGGCGGGTAATTCTCTATCTCCCACGAGAACTGGACAACCAGAAAGAACAATATCGGCGTCCAAAGAATCACTCAGAGGAGTGGCAACAGACAAAGGAAAAGCCATCCTCGAAGCTTGCCAACAAGATTTAGAAGCAAAAACAGGAGAAACAAAGGAATGCGTGGCACCCGGATCAAACAAAACCAATGCATCCAGGTAACAAACAGAAAGAATACCTGCCACGACTGCATTAGATGCCTGAGCATCCTGCTGAGTCAGATGAAAAACTCTGGCCTGGCCTCGACCTCCCTGCTGACTGGTAGAAGCCTGGCCAACACCTCGGGTACCTCCTCTCGTACCTCTACCACGACTCTGCTGTGGAACAAACTGAGTAGAACTCTGATGCTGAGCTGGTGGCAACTGAAATGGCACGGGTGCTGCACTAGCAATCGACTGCTGTGGGAATCGCGAAATCTGCTACTGCTGATATCCGGGGTAAGGACACGATCTGGCAAAATGTCCTGTCTGCCCGCATCTGAAGCATGTCAACGGTGTCAGATAACACGGTCCTTGATGGACTCTACCACAAGTCTGACAAACACTGGTCGCTGATCCAGAACTACGACCACTGCTGCTGCTCAAAGCACCTGACCCAAATCTAAACGATCTACGCTGACCTCCACGACCATGTCTACTGCTCCGATGCACTCGCTGCTGCTGTCTCTGACTCTGCTGAGTCGAACCTCGCTGCTGACTACTCGAACCAACATGAAAACTCGAATACGGAGTAGCCTGCAATCCACTCGACTGAACTCCCAACTGGTAATAATCAGGCATCGCTCCCTGCCTAACTAACCTCAGCTCAATCTCCTTAGCTAGCTCAATCACAGACTCCAGAGTAAGACCTGCTGTAGGCATACCAGCAAAAGCTGAACCCAAACCAGTAACATAGGTAGTAACAGCGAAATACTGATCTCACATCAGATCCTCAGCATATCTACCCAGACGAAGAAACTCTTGGGTATACTCCTCTACAGATCGATCTCCACGAGAAATACTGGTCAGACGAAGACGATAACTCAAACGAAGAGGCTCTGGACAAAATCTCCTCATGAATCGCTCTCAAAACTGAACCCATGTCATCGTCATCATATAGGGCTGGATCATCTGAATGAACCAATCTAAAGCTGATCCCTCGATAGACAACTCAACAATCATGATCCTCTGGTACTCGGTATGAGCAGTCCGAGTCCTAGTCTCAATCGCATGCAGAAAATCTAAAGGATCAGAAGTACCATCAAAAACAATCCTGCCAACTCGGGCATAGAACAAAGCTGCCTCAGGGTCAGACATACCCTGCTGATAGGCAGGCTGAACAACAGGAGGAACAGGAACATCAAACTCAGGCTCAACAGGCTCCTCGTCCTGTAACTCTCTCTGCCTACGGCGACCTGCCGCTCCTCGAGGTCTACCCCTGCCACGACCTCTACGTCTAACTGGCGGCTCAGGAGGTAAAACCTCGTCCTGAAAAGACTCATCATCCTCGGCCTCAACGACCGGTGGAGCGACACGCGCTCGCCTCCTCATACTGAAAAGACAAATGGAAAGATTCAGACAAAACAGACAACGGAGGAATAATGCTGAAAACTACAGCAAGGAATACTCATTAAGACATACTCGAACCTAATACACTGCAGTAGTCCAACAGAAAACACAACTTAAAAATTAGGGCCACAACTCACAAAACTAAGCCCTGACACAGAACTCCATTCTGATACGAACTTCGCTCTGATACCAACTTTGTCACGACCCAAAACAGGGGCCATGACCGGCGCTAGGGAACGGGAATTCTTTCGAATCCGGAACCCGTAGCAAGCCTAAAAATAAAATAAATATGCAATAATAACCATAAAAATATAATATGCAGCGGAAAATGAAATCATAAATATTACAATATCATCCATAACAACTGGATATAATTCAAAACTCATCACATCGCATATATAATCTCATAAATGTATAATCTTTATACAAATCCAGTTTTACTATAATACATCTCTTTAAAATAAAGTACATAAAATCCAATACTGTAATTTACAACTACTGAAAATCACAACTTCTGAAAATCACAACTACTGCAGTGTCTAGATAAAATAAATAAGACTCAAGTATACAATTTACATAAAGAAGCCGGGGCGGAAGAAATCCGGCGTATCGACCTGCTACTGAGGTCTGAGGAAGTTGACTCTCCTGAAAAATAGTCAACGGAGGGGAGTCAGACCTCACTGAGTGAATTACTATAGTATATATACATACACTCTAAGTGATAATGCATACAGTCAACAGTATATGAGTAATATGTATATATACAGGCAAGTTCATACAGATGCAGAAAAATGATTTTATATATTTTGTCTGAAAATCAACTTTTATGAAGGATCACATAGAACCCTAGAATATCGTAACCTCGAAAATAGTGCTAAACAACACTCTGGCCATACAGGCTCACTTATTCCAAATATATCCACTTAATCCATTTGGACAGTAGACTGGCCCCGAGACACTAAGTCAACCGAGTTCCAGCAGTCTGACTGCCAGTGTGATTGGCCCCGAGACACTTGGTCAACCGAGCTCCAGCAATCACACCCAAACCACATCTCACATATCAATAATCATAATCAAATCAATATCCACAAATAAGTTAGTAATATAGCCTAAATACTATAGGCGTACCGGTACGTACTCGGTCCTAGTGCTGCCCACTAGGTAGCACGTTCTATTGATATCCTTCATTAATAAATAATAAAACATTCATTCACAAATACATGATGCATGAATTTAAATAAATCAACAATATAAACCATATATATACCGAAAATATACCAAACATAAACCAGGTATATTTTGAGTATATATATGTCAAATAAATCCAATCAAATCACAAATTAAATTAAAAATATATTTAAAAACATTTTAAATATATTTTATTAATAAAACATGTATATAATTTATTATATACCAAAAATATACCAAAAATATACTTGAATATAAATCATGTTATTTATGCATATTTAGTCAAAATAAAACATGCATTTTCTAAATCATGCATCCTAAGCATATATATATAATATAGTAACTCACCTAATGCGCTCCACGAGACAGGTCCGACGGGCCTGGTCCAAAAGTAAATCAGGTATATTTCGAGTATATATATGTCAAATAAATCCAGTTAAATTACAAAATAAACTAGAGATATATTTGAAAACAGTTTACACACAGTTCATTAATAAAACATGCATATAATTTAATATATACCAAAAATAAACCAAAAATATACTTAAATACAAATCACATTATTTATGCATTTTAATCAAAATAAAACATATATTTCTAAATCATGCATCCTAAACATATATATATAGTATAGTAACTCACAAATTAGTGCGCTCCACGAGATGGATCCGACGGGCCTGGTCCACTAGCCCTCGGTCTCGGTGTAACTAAACAAACAATAAATAACCGACATTAGAATAAACCTAACAGAAATCCTAGAATTCGATCTAGAGTATTACAAACAGAATTGATATCAGGGTTCGACCGGATATCACATTTTACGAGAATTCTACCAAAAATTAGACAGAACCTCCCTTGTAAAATGGACATCTCTCTACTCAAAAGAGTAGAGCCGACCCTGCAAAGAAACACACTTCGAAAAACAAACTCAACACTCAACCGCAACCCCTCGGTCGGACTCCAAACTACAGTCTACCGACCGGGGTCCACAAACACAGAATAAATTCCAGAAATACCAAAAACATCCGTATAACATAGAAATACATTTTATAAATAGAAATTACATAATTAACCTTAAAACACTGTAAAAACCGATAAAAACTCATTTTATTAGAAAAACCATATATTATATATATAATTGAAAATAATTCACGAAAAATAGTTTTAATTAGTTAAAAATACTAAATAATTTTTATAAATCATTTTTATACCTTAAATAACTATTAAAACCAATTAAATTACATTTTTAGCCAATTTAGGGTAAAATTACCAAAATACCCCTATATATATAAATATACCAAAATTACTTCAAAAATTCACCAAAAATTATACAATTATCCAAAATTAATTTTCTCAACATATTTATCAATAATATCAATAATTAAACTCAATTAACCAATTAAATTCAAATAAAAACACATTTAACCCTAATTTCCCAAAATTACATAAACTTAAATAATTCAAAATAAATACATAATAATTCATAAAAATTCCAAATAAATTCCTATAATTCATTTCAATACCTAATTTAATCATAAAACACAATTTCATAATTTAAATAATTAATTTCCGAAAATTAGAAAATAATATTAAAATATTTAAAAATACCCAAAAATCCAAAAAATCTCCAAAAATTCCAAAAAAATTCATAAATGTATATTAAGCTACTAGGATCAACATTTGTGAAGGGAGTTTTCATGAATCAATCAATTCAAAGCTCAAAAAAATGAAAAACCCTAATGTGACCGAATTGGAAAATTCGAAACCTAAGCAATTCTAGACCATTTAAGCTCAAACCAAAGCTAGAATCACACTCACCGGAGCTCAAGGAGAAGAAAGAGACCGGTGGTGTCGAAAAGGATGGCCAGAATCGGCATGATCGACAGTGGAAGGAAATTCGGCTTCTCCGGCCAAAATCCACTTCCAGACGCCGGAAACAGCTTCTACAGGCGGCGGAAGAGGCTGGGGAAGGTGGTGGCACACCGGACGGCACACCAACGGCAAGGGAACGGCATGGCAGCGACCGGAACGGTGAGGGAAGGTGATTGGGGAAGAAGGAGGCACTCGGGGGCAAAATGGTAATTTTCTAAAAAACTTGATTTTTGACATATTATATGTATATATATATACTTTATACTATATATTAAAATAATATTAAATTACAAACATTAAATATACACCACACACATAAAATTTAATATTTTAATAATTTATACTAAATAAAAATAATGAAATAACAATAAAACTAATAAATAATTAATAAAATATTAGGGTAATATTAAACCCTAATTAAATAAATAATTACACACATAGCCTTTATTTAGTAATTTAAAAATACGTATGAGTTCATGCAAGTCCGAAAATATATTTAAAATAATTAATAATAAATTATTTACGTGAAAATTTCCCCGAAAATGTAAGTCCCGGGAAAATTTTACGTAAAACACTTAAAATAATACACAATAATTAAAATAGGTTTTACATATCAACTCATGAAAATATCGTAATATATATATAAAATTATTAACACTGCATATCCCGGTACAGTGTAAAAATATTTAAAAACACGGGATATTACAATGGCTAACCCCCCTCTTAGCCCTTACCCTCTCTCTCCCTTATTTTCCCCTAAAAAATTAAGGTTACTTTCCACCTTGTATTTTCATGATTGCCTCCCTTCTTTTTTTTCATCATTTCATGCCCCAAAAGTCTTGTTGTTTCAATCAAAACTCTAGACTAAAGGTAGGAAGGTCAGTTTTTTTTTATGTTAAATGCAACAATAGATAACATTTATTACTGTAGGGGATAGGTGTGAAGAGGCGATGCCTCTTGAGTAGGGTGTAATAGGTTTAATGTTTTAGGTTTTGGCTAGATATGAAAGCTTCAGGCTAGGTTTAATCTCTCAAAATTTATTTTAAAGAAGATCTTGAGCTCTTCTAGCATTCAAAATTTAGACTATCTTATTACCGGGTTTTTGTTGCAAGCCGATCAAACCGAGAGTGTCCACAATTTACCGCCTTGGTTTTTCAAAAAATGGATTTATGAAATTGATTTTTGTAAAAGCAACGTGCATAACAGATAGTAAAAATGACATACTTGACCTGCAAGCTTCACTTGGGCCATCAATTTTAGGAATTCAAACTTGAAAGGTCAAACTTTAACTTAAAACGTGATCGTGATCCTTGGAATTTCCTAGCCTGATCAGTCACTTATTATAGATTTGGCATGAACTCCGATCCTTTCTAACGTGAAACTCATTTAGTAGAAAAGATATGAATCTTGAGTCTTTCTGAGATAGAACTGGTAACCGTGTTCCTCGGGTTTTCCTAGCTTGATTAGTTACTTATTATAAATTTGGCATGAACCTTCTGCCTTGTTGATATAAGCTTCACTCAGTAGAAAAGGATGGTGTCTTGAGCCTTTTTAATATAGAATTAGTGAAACATAACCGTGTTCCTTAAGTTTTCTTAGCTCAATCAGTTACTCATTATAAATTTAGCATGAACCTTTTGCCTTTCTGACACAAGCTTCACTCAGTTGAATGATCCCATATTTTCTTGGCCCAATCAGTTACTCATTATAAATTTAGCATGAACCTTTTGCCTTTCTGACACAAGCTTCACTCAGTTGAATGATCCCATATTTTCTTGGCCTGAGTCATTGCTCAAATGTGATCCCAAGTTTTCCTGGCCCGAGTCATCACTCATAATAATAATCCTGAGTTTTCCTGGCCTAAGTTATCATATAGAAACATGATCTTGGGTTTTCCTGGCCCAAGTCATCGTTCAAACGCGATCCTAGGTTTTCTTAGCCCAAGTCATTACTTACAATAGTGATCCTTGGTTTTCTTAGCTCGAGTCATCGTTCACAACAGTGATCCCGAGTTTTCCTGGCTCGAGTCATCGCTCACAATGGCGATCTCGATTTTTCTTGGCCTGAGTCATTACACAGAAATATGATCCCAGGTTTTTCTAACCTGAGTCATCGCTTAAACTCGATCCTGTGTTTTCCTGGCCCGAGTCATCACTCACAACAGAAGATGCACTTCGAGAATACAACCCAACCAAACATTCTTCAGATTAATGCTTTGATTAGAAAATTTTTAATTCTTCAATCTTCAATTTCAGGATACACCTAAGAAGTGACATGATCATCATCATTCATTCTTATTTTCCATTGAGGATTTTTTTTATGAGTTCCACTAGGGATGTCCACTTCGTAGGCTATTCTTCCTTTAAGTCAATGGGCTTCACCCTTCTTTCTTTTTCAGCAAGACATCCTCCTTTACCCTTTTTCTTTTCTATATAAAGCTTCTTCTTCTCTTTTTTTCAATTCACTTTTGCTTTTCAAGCTTTCTTCCCTTTTTTCTTTTAATTTTCTCCTTCACTTTTCAAAGCCTTTTTCGCTATGGACGTCGTATGGAAGCCAGATTTACCCATTTGGGATTAGGTGACACTTATGGTACATGTGGTGTGTAACTTTGGCCTTAATCCCGAGACAAGATCCTTCTTTTTACAAATATGAGATCTCACATTTATGGATTGGCCACAGGAGAGGTTAGTGATCGATTTATTTACTTTTTCTTGCAAATAGGGTTAAAAAAATCGGGTTATTGATCATAACCATGTACTAATCATGAAAAATGAGAATACATGTGATTAAACTAAGAAAAATTAAAGAATATTGAAAATCATGTTAGTTCACCGACAAGAAGAGGTGATCGCCTCTTAAAGAAGAGGTGTTCACTTCTTCATAGCAAAAAGGGACTTATAGAGGCGATTGCCTCTATATGAGGAGACAATACTTCTATGGTGGGGCATTCACCTCTATGCATAGAGGCATTCGCCTTTTCATTAATGATCTATAAAATCTTTAAAATTTTTTACATGCACTGCATAAATATTCAACTCACTATTTTTCATCAGCTTGATGCACACATTAAAAGTTACTGGCAATTTCAGTGGTGCCCATATCTGGTATGATAGTTTTCTTCCTGTTATTAAAACTTGTATATTTGACACCAGATTCTTTGACTTCTTTTTTGCTCTATTGAGTTCTCAAGGGTGGACTGACTACCAACCCTTGCATGCTTTGATGAAGAGGTGGTTAGACACTACTTATACCTTTCAGCTTCCTTCTGGCGAGTTTACTTTAGACTTGGTTTCTTTCGTAACTATGACTGGTATTACTTGCGCAGGAGATCCTGTTCCCTTTAACATGAGTCTGCATCATTTATTTCCAAAGCAGTTTACTTATGTCAAGCGTTTACTGGGCATAGTCTGGACATAAAGGGGACTTACATTGTAAAGGTTAACTCTATTAAGAGTTACTATATCTTGAAGAGAATAGCAGCTGCCACTTCTAGTCTTCAAATTGATTAGGTGTTGAGGGCCTTCTTAGTTTATTTGTTTAGGACTGCGATTTTTACTAACATAGTGAGTTCTATTGATCTGTACTTCTTACCGCCTCTGAAGGATCTTGACTTGGTGGCTTTATACGATTAGGGGAGTTATGTTATGGTCTATCTATACCAAAGCATGTATGAGACCGTCCGGGGATCTAGACGGTTCTGTGGCTTCTGGCACACTGTCCTAGTATTTCTCTCTAATAAGTTTGACTTAGATATTATTTTTATGATATGTTAACAGCTCTTCTCTTTCTTTTTTACTTTATAGGATTGGGATTTAGAGTTAGAGTTGATTATCGGGATATCTCCTATCCATGATGTACCCTTCCAGCTATGTCGAGGTGGGGTCCTAGTCGATTTTGGAGGAGGGCTGCTGTTTGCGTGCACATCTATTGCAAGTGCCTGAACTCTCTAACCTCTGACCAGGTATGTACATGCAAATTAAATCATGATTAGTATTCTATTTGTTAATTAAATTTATTCACTTATTTGTTCACTCTTGTATATTTGCCTAGACTTGTAGGGTCCTGAGGCTAGATAGTCCCAGGCTATGATTTACTCTAGATTGATATTTGAGAAGAAGGTACTACTTCATTGACTCGGTTGCAAAGTTTGGTTCCTTAGTGAGGGGATTCGATCTTAGTGTAGGGGTGCTCGAGCAAGACGACTTCCACTTGCTCCTCCTCTTAATATCTTTTGGGCTTATCTATTGGAGGGAGAGGAGCTAGATCGTGCTGTCAAGGGAGATGATGTTGATGATCATTATGAGAGGAGGAAGCCTAGCTATGTGGACTTCGCATGAACTTATCTTCTACAATAGGTGCCTCTTGCTGCATCCACATCCCAGGTGAGCAAACAATCATGTTAAGCATATAATTTTATATTCTTATCTGTAAATGTCTTCTTTCTGAATGGTCTTTCTCTTTCTCTTTAGACACCCGCTGGGGCACTATTTGCTCACACTAGGCCTATTACTTAGGAGAGGCCTGCTCAGTGTCCTTCCATTGTACCATATAGTGAGAGTACTTTAACTGCCACATAGCCACCTAATGGTGCTTCTAGCACTAAATTGCACATGGTTACCAGTAGGCTCATTGCTACTTCGGACTTGATGACCCGATGCTGGGTGCCTTCAGGCGAGCTATCTTACCAATTCCTCATATTGGATATAACCATAGAGCTTGCATTTCTCCTAGAGACCTCTACACATGTGAGTTTCTATTTTCTGCAAATCTATTCTCAAATTTGACTTAATGTAGGGTTAGTCTTAATAATTTATTAATCATACAGATGTCTCGAAATAAGGGAGAGTATACATACACTATCATTAAAGCCCAGAGGGACTTCCTGATAAGCATTACTCAGCAATGGAAGGTAATAATCATCTCTTATTTCTATATGTATGCATGCTCTCATGATTTCTTACCCCTTGTTGCATTCTGACAAGATGAGCTCGTCAGGCTAGAGTCATTATTCTCGAGTGCCAACTGGCTGCCCTTCAAGTGAAAGACGATGATAATGAGGATGGGGCTACTGAGAGTGATAAAGAAAAGCATATTAGCAAGGAAGAGCTTGCTGCTAAGCATGCCGAGGATGACAGTAGCGATGATGAAGATGATGCTGTAGATGATTCTACAGATGAGGAGCACAGAGATGATGAGGTTGAGGATGATGAGTAAGAGACTATATTAGATTCCTTTAGATTAGGACTATTTCTACTTCTTTAAACTATTTTGCTATTACTGTTTTGAATTCTCTGTTCATTTTAGCATTTTTATATTTTGCATAAGATGGATATTTAAATTCATTTTTCTTTCGATTAATTGCACAATATTCATTATAGAAATTACTGCATTTGATAACTGAACTCAATATATAGAATACAAACATTTTGCAGTAATAAAGTCAACTTCTGACTGTTAGAGAGGCGTTGCCTCTTTGTGAAGAGGTGATAGGGAATCACCTTAACACATAGAGGCACTGCCTGATCTTAGAGGTGATCGCCTCTCCAATAGTGCCCTACAACCTATAAATCTCCAATTTTCTTCTAAAATCCATAACTTTCCTCTCTTCATAATTTCTCTTTTTTTTTTCTCCTTCTAAACAATATCCTAACTTATAAAAATGATAGAAAGAAGCTTAAACAACTACAACCAAAGAAGCTTAAACAACTACAACCCATCTTGAAGAATTTAGATGGCAGATCATGGGCTAGATTTGAGCCATTTCATCTATTTATCTTCCAATCCATGTATATTAGAAAGATCAATTTCCCATTTCTTCATGTTCTTGCTTAGTTATGCAATTCTCAGAAAGATGTCTTCAGGTTCAACATTGTTAAGCTATACCCTCTGCTAGAGGAATTCGAGGCTATCCTGGGCTCCCAGATGGATTTTACCCATCAGATTGCAATTCCTTCAGTTAAAACCCTAAATTTACAGTTTATTTAATACCCAATGGCTTGTTTATTCAATATTTCTCTTTAGTCTTCTCTTCTCCATGTCTTCAGTAATGAAGTTTGATAAGCTCTTTTCTTGAGGCTGCGGAGTTTATAGATAGAAATGAAGTTTATTGGCCTCGAATGATCACTCTTTGTCTGTATGCTCAGTTTCTACTTATTTCACCCTCTGACAATTGCGATTCAAAGATTCTTCACATTCAAGATCAAGTGGAAGGAGGCTTCAATCCTTTTCCTCTTATTTTAGTAGAGACCATCATCGGGCTCGATAACTTCTCTAAAACTAAATGATTCTCAAGAGTGTCATACTGTTGGATTTTAGCTTCTTCTTTCTTTTATTATTTACTGCTTTTTTATCCTTTTTTATCCATTCATCATTCTACATGCATGGTTTCATAAGAAATTGAGGTTGCTTGAACCTCCTAAAGACATTGTGCGCTATCAGGCCAAACATTGTTGTATGAGAAAACTTAACCCTATTTCAAAAGACCTTTAGAGTTGCTTGTACATATTTCCTAACACTTTGATTTAGTAGATATGCCTATGGTGGAGGTTACATCATATGACTCTCAAGTCCTATACCTATTACATTCCTCTAGCCGATCTTTATTCGGCCACCATTTACAATCTCGTTGGGCTTTGCAGACAATATGAACAAAAGTAACTGATTATAGAGCCAGTGTATGAATTTGAGGGAGGACCTCTTTCTTAAAATTTCCTTGATAATTTGATTACCACTTGGCCCCGTAGATTCATTTTGAGGTTTATTAACTATAATGGAGATCGGTCCACTGATGACCAGTATAAAGCATGGATTCAACTTCAACAGATGGATATTCATGAATTCTCAAGAAACAGGATGACAAAGAGCATTACAAGCTTCAAGTGTTTAAGGGGTTCAAAAAAGAGAAGGCAAATTTAGTTTATACAATTTAGTCTTTATCTGCTGTTTTGTTGAATAAAATTTCCCTTTTTAGTTAAACAATATGTAATAAGCATTTAATGCAACATTCTATAATAATAAAGGCAATATATTCCATTTAAATTAAGCATAAAATGACTATACAATTTGCTTATCGTATATCTCCTGTTGTTAATTGGCTTGCCCTTGCAAGTTTTTTAATTAACTATTCTTTATCTCTCTCTCTCATTTTTTTCATATCCTTAAATTTATTTTGGACTGCCTCTTTCAAGGTTTTCAATCCAGTAGGACCTTTTTTTCTTTTTCTTTTTTAGTCTCTAACTTTTTCTTAGGTAGCCACTTTTCGAGGTTTTCTCCCTAACGAGACTTTGCCAAAAGTATTTCTTTAATTTTTCAAGATTGATGGGCCCTCTGAATTCATTTTCTTTGAAGTCAGATAAAATGGCAGTGCCTTTAGAAAATAGTTCTTCACTAGGTATGGAACTTCCCAATTCGGCTTGAACTTCCCTCGTGGATTAATCATGATTAACCTAGTCAGCTTTAAAACCAAATTGCCCTCTTTGATCTTACCTGGCTTAATCTTCTTATTATAAGCCCGAGCTATTATTTTTTGATACAACTAAAAGTGATATATGACTCTCATTCTCTTTTCATCTAACAATGTTGGCTGCACTAGCCGGCTTTCCACCCATTGATACTCTGAAATTTTGGAATTTAAGAGAACTCTCAAAAATTGGTTCTCTGCTTCCACTGGCAATACTGCCTCATATCTATACACTAGAGAACATAGTAAATCTAGTCGATGTTTTACTAGTGGTTTTGTATCTCCACAATGCAAACTACAAGCAATATGCCTAGTCTTTATAATTCTCTATTAGCCAAAATCTTCTTTATATTCTTATTGGTGGATTCCATAACACATTGGCTTGTGGTTGGTATGGAGATGACTTATAATGCTTAATCTTTTATTCTTTCAATAAAGTGGTTGTCTCAATTTTAAATTAAACATCATTATCACTAATAAAATGATGCAGTAACTCGTATTGATAGATTATGTTCTTCTCTATAAACCTCACCATCTGTTTTGATTCGACGGTGATATACGACTCTACTTCAACCCATTTAGAGAAGTAATCGATTGACACTATTATATAGCGATGACTGTTGGATGCTTTTGGCCTCATCTCCTTAATAATATTAATTCCCCAAGTTGCAAACGATCATGGAGAAGTCAATCCTTAAAGTTTCATTGAAGGCAAATGACTAACATTGCCATATACTTGATAGTTATGGCACTTCTTCATAAATCTCACACAGTATATTTCCATCGTTAGCCAAAAGTAGCCTTGACATGCTATTTTCTTAGCCAAAACTGTCCTATTCATATACGGACCACACTCCCCTTCATGGATTGTTTCCATGAGCTTTTGAGCTTTAGCTTTGTCAACACATTTGAGATGTACCCTAGTTGGTGTTCTTTTATACAACATTCTATTATGGCTGATGAATTGTCGAGATAACATTTTGGGAGAAATTCTCTCTTTCCTATCAGCATCTTTGGGAAACTATCCCATTTCTAAGTACTACTGTAAATTATAAAACCATGGTTTTTTTCAGAGTCTACCAACATCACCCTCATCTCTCTGTAATAAGGGATTCTAGATTTTACAAGGATAAGAGGTTTGACTGCGGTTTACTTTTCCCCTTCCTATATTGAACCAAAAGTAGCCAAAGCATCTGCCATCTGGTTCTCCTTTTGTGGCAAATTTATAAATTTGTATTGAGCAAAAGCTAACAAGAGAGTAACAAAATAATCCTAGTACATTTTCAACTTATCCTCCCTCACTTCCCATTGGTTGAAGATATGTTTCACTACTAACATAGAATATTCATATATTGTGATTTCTTTTGCCCTTATGCTTCTGAGTGCCTTTAGACCGAAGATGCAAGCTTCATACTTAGCTTGATTGTTGGTAGCTTCAAATTTTAATCTTTTCACCATTGGGATCATTTCTCCCTCTAGTGAGATTAGAATTATGTCGATACCTATTCCTTTGCTGTTAACAACTCCATCAAAGTATATGGTCCATATCTAAATTTCTATTGTCCCTAATGCTCATCTGGAAATTATAATCCTCATTCTTATTCATCTGTCATTGGGTTTTAAGCTAAAAAGTCAGCTACGACTCTTTCTTTTACCACTTTCTTTGCCATATAATCGATATTGAACTCAGTAAGCAGAACCAGCCATTTGGCTAATTTTCCTATCAACGACGGAGTCTGTTGTAAATATATGAGAGGATCATACTTGGAAACTGCCTAAATCTATTAATATTAGAAGTAGTGTCAGAGCTTCTTTGTTGCCCATATCACAGCCAAACATGTCTTCTCCACTAAACTATAGTTGGCTTCATAATGCAGGAGCTTCTTGCTCAAGTAATACACCGTGTGCTCAATCTTTCCTTTACCTTTTTGAGCGAGCATGGCACCTATTGCTTCCCTCTCGATTTCCAAGTAGAGAATTAACTATTTACTCGGCCTTGGAGGCTGTAAGATTAAAGGATTCATTAAATAATTCTTGATAGTCTTAAATCCTTATTGGCACTTGTCATCCTAGATAATCAACTGATTTTTCTTCAGGAGTTTGAAAATTGGCTCCCAAATCATGGTCAACTTGGTGATAAACCTACTAATATACTGTAGCCACCTAATAAATACCCTAACTTCTTTCTTGGTCTTTGACATAGGCATTCCTCTGATTCCTCTAACCTTATCTAGGTCTACTTTAATCCCTCTTTGACTAACAATGTGTTCTAGTAGCTTTGTAGAAGTCACCCTAAAAACACACTTCTTTAGGTTCAATCTAAAATTGTACTTTTCAGCCCTGTTTAGAAACTTGTCTAGAGCCTCAAAGTGCTTTTCTTTGGTTAGAGATCTCACCATCAGGTCATCCACATATACTTTTATCTCTTTATGGACCATGTTGTGCAACAGGGTAATAGCCATCCGTTGATAGGTAGCTCCTGTACTCTTTAATCCAATTGGCATGACTAAATAGCAGTACACACCCCATTAATTATGAAAGAGGTTTTTAGTTTATCAATCACTGCCATCATAATATGGTTGTACCCTCGGAAGCCATTCATAAAGAAGTACATGGCACTATAAGTCGCACTATCTACTAGAATGTCGATATGTGGCAAGGGAAAGTCATCTTTTGGACAGACTTTGTTTTTATCCCTATAGTCCAATCATATCCTGACCCTTCTGTCTTTTTTTAAAACTAGCATGATTTTTACTAGCCATTAAGTGTCATTGACTACTTCCAGGAATTTCATCTTCAATTGTTTTTCAACTTCTTCTTTGATTAAAAGAGCTCATTCTAGTCTCAATCTTCTTTTTTTTTTTCTGTTTTACTAGTGTGATGTGAGGATATATAGGAATCACGTGTTTTTTTATCTCTCTATCAATCCCTGATATATCCTCATAACCCTAAGCGTAGACTTTCTATCTTCTTTTTATTATTTCTTTTATTTTTTCACTCTCATAAGGAGTTAAATCAAAAGTAAAAATTATATTCTTAGGATTATCACATGTGCTTAAGTTAAATGATTCATTTTGCAATGAATTAATATCAAATATATACATGAAATAATCATCACACATTGAATAACCGTTAGGCAAAACATCATACAAGTAAGCAAAATTAGATTTTATTACATTTATTTTAGAAAAGAAAAGTCCTTAGAGTTAAACAGGCTAGAAAAGGAAATGTCAATATCATCATAAAATACATCCATATTGGGGTCCAACACAAAGGACTCAAAGTCAAGTTCCTCTTCCTGGTCATCTGTGCCCTTCAGCTCCGCTGCAAGGACATCCTCATTAGGTTTCAGAAATAGTACTAATTCTTACACTATTGGCTTCTCTATATTCCCCTAGGCATTTAAATTCTGTCGGGTAACTAGTTCTACCAATACAGTTTGTTGATCATCTTCTATTCCTTTCCTCACCGAATTCTCAACTTCAAGATCAAATGGCGGTGGTGGAGGCACTGTTGGTTTCTATCTGATTGAGCTTATCTTTACCATCATCTCTCATATAATTATTCTGGTATGTTCAACCATCTCTATCTTGAACTATTCTAGATCAAAACACATTGATGCTGTCTCTTTTGACATTTTGACCAAGCGACCGGTGTTGCAACATGTCCAAGCAGATGACTTATTTGGATTTATATCTACAACCAATCTAGATTAGAAACATGCATGGTGTGTATACATGATATGCAGGGCCTAACAAAATAGAATAAGGATAAATATCCTATTTACATGTAATAAATAACAACAGATAAAGCTCTTTAAAAGATGACACTTCCACTTTTATTTCTCCCACATGTGTATTCAATGGCGAGTTTCTTATCCTAGGATTATTGCTAGGTTTTGACTATTAATAGGGGATAACAAAATCATCGTACATATAAGAAACTCTCAGAATGGAGTAAACGAGTAACAAATCCTTTAAATAATGTTGAGGTCCATTTTAATGGGTCATAACAGGCTTGAAAGGCCTAATTTTGACATGGTCTATTTGCAAATAGGCCATAATGGGTATAAAAGTCCCAATTTTGACATAGTCCACTTGAAAATGGGCTTGGGCTTATAAAAAGGCTTGATAAATGGGATAAAGCATATAAATTTGGGAAAAATCTTAGTGGAAATTACTAAATCATTTACATGAGCTAAGTCGAGGGTAATAAGCTATAATATCCCGTATTTTTAAATATTTTTACACTGTACCGGGATATGCAGTGTTAATAATTTTTGTATATATATATTATGATATTTTTACGAGTTGATATGTATTTAAAATCTATTTTAATTATTGTGTATTATTTTAAGTGCTTTACATAAAATTTTCCCGAGATTTGCATTTTCGAGGAAATTTTCACGTAAATAATTTATTATTAATTATATTAAATATATTTTCGGACTTGCATGAACTCATACGTATTTTTAAAATACTAAACACCGTGTATACATGTAATTATTTATCTAATTAGGGTTTAATATATTACCTTAATATTTTATTATTGTTTATTTATTTTATTGTTATTTAATTATTTTTAATTAATATTAAATTTTAAAATATTAAATATTAAGTGTGTGGTGTATATTTAATGTGTGTAATTTAATATTATTTTAATATATAGTATAAAGTATATATATATACATATAATAAATCAAAAATCAAACTTTTGGAAAATTACCATTTTGCCCCCGTGTGCATCTTCTTCCCCGATCACCTTCCCCATCGCCGTCTGCCGTCTATCACGCCGTTCCCTTGCCATTGGTGTGCCGTCCGTTGTGCCACCACCTTCCCCAGCCTCTTTCGCCGCCTGTAGCAGCTGATTCCGGCGCTTGAAAGCCATTTTTGGCCGGAGAAGCCGAAAGTCGAGCCACCGTCGATCACGACGATTCCGGCCACCATTTTTGACACCGCCAGTCTCTTTCTTCTCCTTGAGCTGCGATGAGTGTGATTCTAGCTTTGGTTTGAGCTGAATTGGTCTTAATTTGCTTAGGTTTTGAATTTTCAATTTCGGCCTATTAGGGTTTTTGATTTTTTTGAACTTCGAATTGATTGATTCATGAAACCTCCCTTCACAATTGTTGATCCTAGTAGCTTAATCTACATTTTTGAATTTTTTTGGAATTTTTGGAGATTATTTTGATTTTTGGGTATTTTTGAATATTTTAATATTATTTTCTAATTTTCGGAAATTAATTAAATAAATTATGAAATTGTGTTTTATGGTAAATATAGGTGTTGAAATGAATTATAGGAATTTATTTGGAATTTTTATGAATTTCTATGTATTTATTTTGAATTATTTAAATTTATGTAATTTTGGAAAATTAGGGTTAATTGTGTTTTTAATTGAAATTAATTGGTTAATTGAGTTTAATTATTGATATTATTGATAAATATGTTGAGAAAATTAATTTTGGATAATTGTATAATTTTTGGTGAATTTTTGAATGAATTTTAGTATATTTATATATATAAGGGTATTTTGGTAATTTTACCCTAAATTGGCTAAAAATGTAATTTAATTGGTTTTAATAGTTATTTAAGGTATAAAATGAATTCTACAAATTATTTGGTATTTTTAACTAATTAAAACTATTTTTCGTGAATTATTTTCAATTATATATATAATATACGATTTTTCTAATAAAATGAGTTTTTATCGGTTTTTAATGTGTTTAAGGGTTAATTATGTAATTTTACCTATAAAATGTATTTTTGTGATATAAGGGTATTTTTGGTATTTCTGAAATTATTCTGTAATTGTGAACCCCGGTCGGTAGATTATAGTTTGGAGTCCGACCGAGGGGTTGTGGTTGAGTAGTTGAGCCTGTTTTTCAAAGTGTGTTTCTTTGCAGGGTCGGCTCTACTCTTTGAGTAGAGAGATGTCCGTTTTACAGGGGAGGTTCTGTCGAATTTTCGATAGAATTCTCGTAAAACTTGATATCCGGTCAGACCCTAATCTCGATTCTGTGTTTAATACTCTAGATCGAATTCTAGGATTTTCTGTTAGGTTTATTCTGATGTCTATTAATTATTATTTTTCTAGTTGCACCGAGACCGAGGCCTAGTGTACCAGGCCCATCGGATCCATCTCGTAGAGCGCACTAGTGTGAGTTACTATTTTATATATATATATATGCTTAGGGTGCATGATTTTAGAAATATATGTTTTATTTTGATTAAAATGCATAAATAATGTGATTTGTATTTAAGTATATTTTTGGTTTATTTTTGGTATATATTAAATTATATGCATGTTTTGTTAATAAATTATATTTAAAATGTTTTTAAATATATTTCTAGCTTAATTTATAATTTGATTGGATTCATTTGACATATATATACTCGAAATATACCTGGTTTACTTTTGATATATTTCCGGTATATATATGGTGTATATTGTTATTTTATTTAAATTCATGCATCATGTATTTGTGAATAGATGTTTTATATTTATTGATGAAGGATATCAATAAAACGTGCTACCTAGTAGGCAGCACTAATACCGAGTACGTACCGGTACGCTTATAGCAAATAGGCTATATTACTAACCATTTGTGGATATTGATTGAATATGATCATTTGATGTGTGAGATGTGATTTGGGTGTGATTGCTGGAGCTCGGTTGACCAAGTGTCTCAGGGCCAATCACACTGACAGTCAGACTGCTGGAGCTCGGTTGACTTAGTGTCTCGGGGCCAGTCTACTGTCTAAATGGAATAAGTGAATATATTTGGAATAAGTGAGCCTATATGGCTAGAGTATTATCTAACACTGTCTGAGGTTTCGATATCATAGGGTTCTATTTGATCCTTCATAAACTGTGATTTTCAATAAAATATATAAAAAAATGATTTTTACTGCATCTATGTGAATTTGCATGTATATATACATATTAGATATATATACTGTTGACTGTATGCATTGTCACTTAGTATGCATGTATATATATTATAGTAATTCACTCAGTGAGGTCTGACTCCCCTCCATTGACTAATTTTTCAGGAGAGTCAACATCTTCAAACCTCAGTAGCAGGCCCATACGCCGGATTTCTTCCGCCCCGGCTTCTTTGTGTAAACTGCTTACTTGAGTCTTATTTTTTTATATAATCTAGACACTACAATAGTTGTAAATTAATTGTGGGATTTTATGTATTTTATTTATGTGAGATATTGTATTATACTTGAACTGGATTTGTATTAAAAGATTTATATATAGGAGATGGATATTATTTTGGATATTTATGATTTTTATTTTCGCTGCATTATATATTGTTATTATTATCGCATGTTTATTTTATTTTTAGGCTTGCTACGGGTTCCGGATTCGAAAGAATTCCCGTTCCCTAGCGCCGGTCATGGCCCCTGTTTTGGGTCGTGACATAAGTTATGGCTCCCATAACTATATATTCATTATGTATCCCCACTCAAGGGTTTGTGCGATGTGGATAGTATGTACTATGAGGGACAATAATCAAATACTCCACCACTAGGTTTGAGTGAATCATAAGTCGTAACTCAATGTGTGCAATCGTGTAGTGAATGCAGCAATATGCAAAGGAAACAAAAAAATGATAAAAGATGATAAATTATAAAACACTTGTAATCAGTTTCTCTATCCCCAGAGGATTCGCCACTGTGGGAGGCGGGGTTTAGGCCACGCACCTAAGTGTATGGTGACCACAACATTGTGTGGGGTCAAAGCTCACTAGAATTATTGAATGGGTTTTTTAGGGCCCAAAAAGGAGATGAAGTCGCCACCTGGATGAAAATTGGGACACTTTTACAGCAACTAGATTCCACGGAGGTTCCCAGAAGTCGTCATTAGAGATTCAAGTTCAAAAACTAGGTATGGGCTTTGAATGCCCACTTAACCTTGCGGTTGGCCTCTGTTCATGTTTTGCATTTTATTACCCGTGATTATTAAATTATTTCCTTATTATTGTGGTTTGCAAACATTTTCAATTTTACAATTTAATTTGAGTTTGCACATTAATCTTTTTACATGCTTATTGCCTTGGCGTTCAAATGAAATATTGAGAACAAATTTATAAACATTCATTCTAAATAAATGAGGAAGAGATTAAGGATTACAATCATTTGTACAATTATTACAATAATTAACCCAAATGAAACATCTTAAGAACTAATTAATTCACTAATTACATAGTGATTAAAAATCACCAAAACCTACAATAAATAAAGGTTAGTTTCATATTCAAATGAAAAGCTATATTTACAAAATAGTTCAAATTATATTAGTATAAACATAGGCATGCAGATTCATATAAACATGGATTAATCATTCAACGCATTCAACATCAAAAAAATCAGGCAGCATATACGTATCATATAGCAAAAATATACTGAAACAAAATAGAATCGTGCAAGACTCTGCATGAGAGACGATCGTCACTAATTTAAGAGGCGATGCCCCTTTGAAGAGGCATCGCCTTTTCAGCAGGCACAACAACATAAAAAACTATAGGTTTCTTAAATCCTAAGCAACTCAAATATTCATACAAATCAACGTAAACCAACAGCTAAGAACTCAATAATTCACATATTTAGACTTTAAATGCAATCTAAGGAAAGCAATAAACACAAAAAAGATATAAAATGAAGAAATGAAGTTTCATATAAAATAAAGAACTCAAAGCTTGAAAATAAGGATTCTGATTAATTTGGACCAGTTTGATGCTCCTAACTAAAGCCCTTAGAGCGTATTTGATTCGTTTTCGATGTGTTGAATGCAAGAATCTCCTTCATTCTTCTCAAGAAATGGATTCCTAGCTTCAAGTTCCCTTTCCCCTTTCTTCTTCCTACCTTTTTTTCTTTCTCTCAAGAACGTTTCTTTTTTCTCTTTTCCAGAGCCGTTCCTTTTTTTTTCTTTTTTTTTCCAGACCTCCTCTGCTTAAATGGCCAACCCCCTTTTAGCCCCTACTCTCTCTTTCTCCTATTTTCCCTAAAAAAATCACGATTACTTTCCACCTTACATTTTCATCATTGTCTCCCTTCTTTTTTTCATAATTTCATGCTCCAAAAGTCTTGTTGTTTCGTTTAAAACTCCAAACTAGAGGTAGGAAGGTCAGTTTTTTGTGTTAAATGCAACAATAAATAACATTTATTGCTATAGGGGATTGGTGTGAAGAGGTGACGCCTTTTTGATGAGGTGTTGCCTCATCGATGACCAAAGTAAAAGGGTGAAGTCTCTTTACCAAGTCTGTTGGGCCTTTGGGCTTAAAAGGCCTGATTTAGACTTGGTAAAGGGCTAATAAGCTTAATGTTTTGGGTTTTGACTAGATATAAAAGCTTCAGGCTATCTCAAATTTATATTTAAAATTTAGATTATCTTATCACCAGATTTTCATTGTGGGCCGATCAAATCAAGGGTGTCCACAATATTATTAAATGCAAATACCATGAAAAGATGAAAAAAACTATTTGTATTGTTTCTCTTTGAAATAATAATAATAACAACAACAATCTCACATATTTTTTATATAAAAATATGTTTAAACGAATCAAATCTTAATTATATGACACAAAAGTATGGTGCTGAATGAGTATGCAATATTATATATTTTTAAAATATTATTCATTTGCTAATTTTATTTTTTATTTTTTTCGTTTTGCTAATAGTACTTTGAGGAGGTACATGGTGTATTAAAGAAAGATTGACAAAAATGTAGGATGCAATAAAAAAAAAAAAATTCACTCAGAACCTTGGATATGATATTATAACTTTAATTAATTTTTTTAAGATGAAAATTATAAAAAAAATAAAATTTAATTATGTATTGTGGCATTAATTAAAATTTTTAAAAATAATAACTACATAAATATTATAATAATTAAGATGAACTATAAAAATAAAAATAAAATTTAATCACTCATCAGTGCTTAAAATATAAAACACTTTAATTTTTTAAGTAAAATAAAGTCTAACCGTGCATTGCGTGCATTTAATTAATTTTTTTTTAAAAAATAATATTGTAACTTTTTTATGACTGGTCAAAATAAAAATAAAAATTCACACAATACATGGGATTGATTAAAATTTTGAAAAATATAATATTGTAATTATTTTAAGATCAATAATAAAATAAAATTGAAATTAAACCATGCATCACACAAGGATGATTAAAATCTAAAAAATAAAATATTGTTAATTTTTGAAGATGAACAATAAAAATAAAAAAAATAATTTAAATGCACATCGCAAGAAATCATGTAAAGGGTTAAAAATAATGTATTGTAATTTTTAAAATTGAATAATAAAAATAAAAAGTCAACTATGCATCATTCAGGATTGATAAAAAAAATTTTTAAATAAAATAAGACATTTTTTTAATATGAAAAATAAATGTAAAAGTTAATTCCGCATCAGGATTTATTAAAATTTAAAAAAAAAGTAAAAAAATATTTTTAAAATTAAAAATAAAAATGAAAAATTAACTGCACATGATGGGAGGTTGATTGAAATTTTAAAATAATGTAAGATATTTTTTTAAATTAAATTATAAAAATGAAAATAAAATTTAACTGTGCATAGTGCAGTATTGATTAAAATTTTAAAAATAAAATACGAAATTTTTAAATGAGTAAGAATTAAAAATTTGTAATTCATTTAATATAAATACTAAAATTAAAATTTACATGTTGCACAAGGTTGATTAAAATTTTAAAAAATAGAACATTGTAATTTTTAAGATGAAAACTAAAAAATAAAATTTAATCATGCATAACATGGGTTTGATTAAATTTTTTTTTTAAACGAGGTTTGATTAGATTTTTTAAAATACAGTACTTGTAATTTTATAATAAAATAAAAATTAAATTTAAACTGCACATCGCATGGGATGACTGAAAATTTTAAAAATATATAATAATACTTTTTAGTATAAAGAATAGAAATTGATATCTATATACATATTTTTATTTAATTAACATTTTTATTTTTCTATACAGGGTTGTTTATAGGAGAAAAATATTTAAGATAAATAGAAAAAGATTTTCAATTAAAAAGACTCTCGGATAGGAAGAAATACTCTCCTAATATGCATATGACTCTTATCAAAGAGAAATCATATTTCTCTCAAGTTTAAGCATTACTACCCTTTAATTCTCATTCATTTTATTCTCTCATACTCATTGCTCTATTTATCTCTCTAAACTCTCTCTATATTTTCTGACTTAGGCATCAGAAGGTTTATAGGGATCCTCCCCACCTCTCACCTTACCTTTCATTGGTCACTTGCAGGGTTGCAGCTCAAAAGTTCTGGAAACAAGTTATCAAGTGGCATCATCTCTGGGAAGTTTTTGAGTTAAAATCCATTTAAGCATCTACCAACCGAGACCTTGGCATCATGACTTCCAGTCCACCACTAATCTCAACTCCCAACACACACATCAACCTATATGCTCCCATTCCTCCAATCAACTTGTAATCACCTACTCAGACGATAATCCCACCAGCCCCTTTTCAACATGTCGGACCTTCATCTCAAGCTCCGACTGGTACATACATTCCACCTAGTAATACTCAAGGGTGGCCAGCTCTTGGCACCGACCTCTCGTACTATGCTCCTCTTTAACACCATAATAGACCTATACCCTTTATACCTTTTCTGAACCTATCAGAAATACCTGCCATGAACAAACGTAACTTAAACACAGTAGCCTAGACACTCAACCTATCCCCAATGAGCAAAGAAGCATTGATTCAAAACATTCAAATCCATATGACCCTAATACAATAATAGTTGAATGCCCTGATTCAAAGCAGTAATCCCAGAACAACTCACACAGGAACTAATATGACACCACCACCAGCAGCTCCAGAGGTATCTAGAAGAAATAGAGAAAAGTATAAAGCTCTGGAAGAAAAATTCAGCACGACAATTTCGCCCCTTGATAATTCAAAGTTAGGTCGAAAGGTTAAAAAGGTCATACATAAAGCTCATAGTGGGCTGAAGAAAGAAGATGAGTGTGTTATGGGAGGGAAGACACCCTTTGTAAGCAGAATAATTCGGATAAAAATTTCAACCAAATTTAGGATGCCACAGTTAGATTAGTTTAATGGAACCTGAGATCCAATCAACCACATGTCCTCATTCAAAACTAAAATGTTACTCCAGAATATGAATGATGAAATTATGTGCAGATTCTTCTTAAGTACACTTACTAAGAATGCTTAGAAGTGGTTCCACCGACTCCTTGAGAATTCTATCTCCTCCTTCGAAGAGTTAGCTAAGAAATTCTAAACTCGATTCATCACCAACGCCCCTCTAGCAAAAAATATCAATGATCTCCGGATGTGCCGACACTCATCTTCTTTCTTTAGCCCTTGATAATTCAAAGTTAGCTTGAAAGGTTAAAAAGGTCATGCATAAAGCTCAGTGTGGGCTGAAGAAAGAAGATGAGTGTATTATGGAAGGGAAGACACCCTTTGTAAGCAGAATAATTCGGACAAAAATTTCAACCAAATTCAGGATGCCACAGTTAGATTAGTTTAATGGAACCGGAGATCCAATCAACCACATGTCTTTGTTCAAAACTAGAATGTTACTCCATAATATGAATGATGAAATTATGTGTAGAGTCTTCTTAAGTACACTTACTAAGAATGCTCAGAAGTGGTTCCACCGACTCCTTGAGAATTCTATCTCCTCCTTCGAAGAGTTAGTTGAGAAATTCCAAACTCGATTCATCACCAACGTCCCTTTAGCAAAAAATATCAACGATCTGCGGATGTGTCGACAGGAGGTCACTAAATCACTATGAAGCTATTTGGATCAATTCAATAAAGTAGCCATGCATATTGAAAATATGGTTAACGAGGTAGCCATAGAGGCTTTGCAGAATAGGACTTGACTTAGAAAGCTCAAAGATAAAATATGACAAAGAATCTAGCACTTTCGCTGAGGTAATGGCAATGGCAATAAAGATGATAAAGATGGACGAAGATAGGAGGATGCGATGGGATGAAGAGAAAGCACCTGCTAGGAGAGATGAAAGGTTAAGACCCAGAAGGCCGAGCTTCCAACGTTCAAACTTCAGAAACTCGGTAGAAGGATTTGAGAAGAAGGTTGAGAAATATACACCACTAAACACTTTTAGATCCAAGATCCTCATATGGGTTAGAAAAAATAGTGTGGGCATTACTCTAGTTAGAAGATTGAGTCCAATTAGGAGAAATATACAGGATAGAAGGTACTACTGTCAACATCATTGGAATTACGGGCATGAAACTAAGGCATGCCGAGAATTAAAGAATGCCATAGAAAGATTAATATAGAATTGTAAACTCGATAACTTCACCGACACACTTAGAGGGAGCAGAGATCTGGATGGTCAAAATAAGGATAGGCCTGAACCAAAGAAAGCCTAAAATGAACCGTCAACATTATAAACATGATTGTCGGAGGAGAAGTCACAGAGAAGAGGCCTAAGAGATTCCATAGAGAAGAAAGGTCTGCCCTTGAGAAAAAGCAGACTATCATGTTTGGTCTGGAAGATGGGAGACATGTTCAACACCCTCACAATGATGCATTGGTAGTAAGTGCTTTAATTAAAAATTACTTGGTGAAAAGACTACTAATCGATGATGGGAGCACCGTTAATGCACTCTCTTGGAATGCCTATAAAGCAATGGGAGGTTCTGTTACTAATTTAAAAACTATTCAGAATCTCATTACAAGCTTCTATGGAAGAACCACACAACTAATAGGATTAGTAAAGCTAAGTATAGAATTCAGAGACTGAGATACTGAAGAAATGAAAGCTGTTAAATCTCAGTTCAATATGGTGGATCTCCCACTTGCATACAATGGCATCATAGACCAACCAGTTTTTTACAAGATCGATGTAGTCACAAGTATCTAACATCTGACCATGAAGATTCCTATTGAAGCCCGAGTCCTAAAAATTCACGTGGATCAGCAGATGGTTAGATAATGCTACTAGATGACAGTCAAACCTCAAATAGACGCATTCCCCTTAGAAACTTAGGAAATGGAGAAAAAAGGAGCCAACCTTGAGCCAGTTGACGAGGTTTAAACATTAAAGATCGTTAATGGAAAGATGGTAAGGATCGACAATGAGCTCGATAGTGAAGTCAAGCACAAAATAAATAATGTCCTCATTAAACACTTAGGTAGCTTTGCCTCTCAAGCATTTGAAATCACTGGAGTATATCCTTAGAATGCCTCACATAGTTTGAACATCAAACCAGGTGTAAAGCTAGTCATTTAGGAAAATAGGACCTTTGCGTATGAAAGACAGAAGATAATCATAAAAGAAACAAAGAGTTGCTGGAAGTCAGAATTATTAAAGAAGTCACACACCCATAATAGGTGGCTAACGTGGTAGTGGTAAAGAAGTCCAATGGTAAATATAAGATGTATATGGATTACACCGACCTCAATAGACCATGCCTCAAAGATAGCTATCTGTTGCCAATGATAAATCAAATGGTAGACTCCACTACTAGTCACTGCTTATATAGCTTTGTGGATACTACACAAGGGTACCATTAGATACCAATGAAGAAAGAAGATCAGGAAAGGACTTCATTCATCACCCTTAATGGTCTTTATTGCTACAAAGTTATACCCTTTGGGATAAAGAATGCCGGAGCAACATATCAAAGGCTAATGAACCATGTGTTTCAGAATCAAATTAGAAAGAGTATGGAGGTATATATGGATGACATCATTGTCAAGAGACAACATGTAGAGTGGCATTTCGATGACCTTAACCAAACCTTTCAAACACTAAACCACTACCAGATCAAGCTAAATCCAGAGAAGTGAATTTTTAAAGTAAAGGTAGGAAAATTCTTAGGATTCATGATATCCTATAGTGGAATCAAAGCTAACCCGGAGAAGATGGAGGTCATCCTTAAAATGAAAGCTCCCACAATGATCAATGAGTTGCAGAAGCTAAATGGCAGAATAACAGTCTTAGGGCATTTTATCTTTTGTTCAGCCAAGCAGTGTCTACCACTTTTTTTAGCCTTAAAAAATTCAAGAAATTTGTATGGAATAAAGAATGCCAAGCATCTTTTAAAGACATAAAAAAAATTCCTATCCTCACCACCTCTACTCAATAGGTTAATTCCTGGAGAAACACTATACTTATACCTCTCCATTGATCAGGAGTCAATTATTTCGCTACTAGTGAAGGAAGAAGGAAGTTAACAAAGTCTAGTATACTACATCAGTAAGATACTCAGAGGTTCAAAAATCTAGTATCCCAAACTGGATAAGTTAGCTATGGCGGTCGTCCACACATCCCGTAAACTCCGACATTTTTTTCAGGCTCATTCAATCATTATAACATCCAGTTTCCCTCTAAAGAAAATCTTACAATGACCTAAGACATCCAACAGACAAGTTCAATGGTCAATATTGCTTGAAGAATTCGACATCATCTATGAACCTCGACAATAGATAAAAGCTCAGACCTTAGCAGACTTTGTACAAGAAATGACAGCGGGAGATCTCGCTCCTTTCAAATGTCCCGAATGGAAGCTTTATATGGATGGAGCTTCATCCATCCAAAAATTTAGTGTTGGAATCATTCTCAAAGGGCCACACAAGTCACTATCAGATATGTAGTCCAAATAAAGTATAATGTCACTAACAATGCAGCCGAGGATGAAGCCCTCATCATGGGGTTAAAGTTGGCTACCGAGGTCAAAGCCGAGCATCTCAAGATATAGTCAAATTCATAACTGGGGGTTAACTAAGTTAAAGGGACATTCCAGATTAAAGACCCAAGTATGTCAAGAAAGTCAGACAGCTCTTAAAGAAGCTTGAGCAGGAGGGGGGACAATGGGAGATCATCAAAATCCCTAGAAATGAAAATCATGAAGCTGATCTACTAGCCAAATCAGTAACTGAAGATAGTCAGATATTTAATGAACTCGAGCTCACTGAAGCACTAATAAAGCCAAGCACCTAGGACACAGAGATCATGGACATATAGGAAGTAGCAGAATGGATGAAACTGATCATTTAGTATCTTGAACATGGGGTACTTTCAGAAGATAAACTAAAAGCTCAGAAATTAAAGATGAAGGTTGTGCACTACTCCCTCCGCCATGGGGAACTCTATAGAAGGTCTCTCTTATACCCATGGTCTAAATATGTATCACTAAAAAAGGAAAATTATATGCTTAGGGAAATCCAT
This sequence comes from Mallotus nudiflorus, assembly GCA_947683625.1. Taxonomy (NCBI): domain Eukaryota; kingdom Viridiplantae; phylum Streptophyta; class Magnoliopsida; order Malpighiales; family Euphorbiaceae; genus Mallotus; species Mallotus nudiflorus. Next base: position 56,197 of record CANTUR010000605.1, on the reverse strand, counting down.
GAAGGAATTTATGGAGCACATGAATCTCATAATTCATTAGTCAAAAAGGCATTATTACAGGGATACTATTGGTCCACCATGTCCCGAGATGCTAAAAAACTAACTCAAGAATGCCATAAATGTTAGCAATTTGCTTGCCTTAACTATAAGCCTTCTCACCCTCAGCATCCAATTAGGAGCCCCTGGCCTTTTTTAATATGGGGGATGGACATCTTGGGTCCTTTTCCTACCTCAATCTCCTAAAAAAAGTTCCTAATCGTGGCTGTAGACCACTTCATTAAGTGGATAAAAGTTGAGACTGTACTAACCATCTTTAAAGCCCAAATCTAGCACTTTTTCTGGAAAAAAAAAATCATCTGTAGGTTTGAAATACCACATACCTTGATAATAGACAATAGGAAGAAGTTTGATAATGAGAAGCTTAAAAAATTTTATTCAGATCTCAGAATAAAGCTCTAGTTTACCTTAGTAGCTCATCCATAAATAAATAGATAAACAGAGGTCACCAATAAAATCATCATGCAAGGGCTAAAGAAAAGATTTGACGAAAAGAAGGGGAACTGGGTTGATAAACTCAACAATGTTTTTGTCACGACCTAAAACAGGGGGCCATGATCGGCACTAGGGAACGGGAATTCTTTCAAATCTGGAACCCGTAGCAAGCCTTAAAAATAAAAACATGCAATAAAATAAAATAAATAAAATATTATACAGTGGAAATTAAATCTCACATAATAAAATAAATTCTCAACATCCTTTAATATCATAAAATCACATCTTATATATATCATAATAGAAATCTTTTAATACAACCTTCAGAGAAACACTCTGAAGTAAAATCCTCTTACATGCATAAATATAAATACAACTTTCAACAGATTTAAATACAACTACTACTGCAGTGTCAGGAGTACAAAATAAAACTCAAGTAAGCGATTTACGTAATAGGGCCGGAAAGGAAGAAATCCGGAGTATAGGCTTACTGCTGAGGTCTGAAGAAGAAGACTCTCTTGAAAAAGATATCAACTGAGGGGAGTCAGACCTCACTGAGTAAATTGTTATAATATATATACACACATTACTAAATGTCAAATGCAAACAATCATATGTATATTATACATAAATATACAGGCATGAGCACACAGATGCTGAAAATCACTTTATCTCATAATACTGAAAAATATGAGTTTTGAAGGATCAAATAGAACCCTAAACGATCGCAACCTTAAAAAAACAATAAAAATCACTCTAGCCATACTGGCTCACTTAATTCCAAATAAATTCACTTAATCCATATGGACAGTAGACTGGCCCCAAGACACTAAGTCGGTCGAGCTCCAGCAGTTTGACTGTCAGTGTGATTGGCCCCGAGACACTTAGTCAACTGAGCTCCCGCAATCACACCATCAATCACATTACACATCAATATCAAATCAATCAAATCATAATTTCCACAAATAAGTTAGTAGTTCAATCCTACAATCTATCGCATCGATACGTACTCGGTCCTAGTGCTGCCCACTAGGAAGTACGTTCTATCGATATCCTTCATTTTAAAATAAATGATTCATTCGGAAAGTAAATGATGCATGATATCAATTCAAATGACAATATAACCCATATATACTAGAAATATACCTAATATAAACTAAGTATATTTCAAGTATATATACGTAAATCAATTCAAATAAATCATGGAATATATTAAATTAAACCAATAATATATTTGAAAGTAATCTAGGTTTAATTACAAAGAAAAACATGCATTTATTTCATAATATATCGAAAATGTACTGAAAATATACTTAGAATATACTTAAGCATTTTATGTACAAATCATACAATTAAAACATATATTTCTAAAACATGCAACCTAAATGCACGTATATATAAAATAACAACTCACAGTTGTGCGCTCCACGAGATGGGTCCGACGGGCCTGGTCTGCTAGGCCTCGGTCTCGGCGTAACTAACAATATAATCACAATATGAAAATCAGAGTAATTCTAACTTAACTTTTAGAAACTCGATCTAGAATTCTAAACACAAACAGAGAATAGAAATTAGACCCGATGTCATGTTTTATGAGAATTCTATTGAAAATTCGGCAGAACCTCCTCTATAGAATAGACATCTCTCTACTTAAAAAGTAGAGCCGGTCCTGCAAGAAAAATACACTTTGAAATAGATTTCATAACATATTCTCACAACCCTCGGTCGGAATCCCAAACTGCAAATTCCCTCGACCGAGGTCCACAATTCACAACAAATACAATAAATATATTAAAATCCAAATTACTTAATTAGTCCAAAAACATATTAAAAATTACTAAAAATCTATTTATTTACAAAAATAGTATTTTATATATAATTTGAAAATAATTTTTGAAAAATAGTTTTAATTAGTTAAAATATGCAATTAATTCATAAAAATAATTTTTGTACCTCAAATAATTATTAAAACTAATTAAACTTAATATTTATCCAAAATCATCACCAAATTACCAAAATGCCCCTAATATACAAAAATACACATAAAATACTAATAATATTCAAAAATTCAATAAAAATTATATAAATAATCAAAAATTATTTTCTCAACATATAATTCAATAAAATCAACAATTATACTCAATTAACCAATTAATTTTAATAAAATACATATATAACCTATATTTCCAAAATTGACATAAACTAATTAAAATTATAATAATTACAAAAAATTCACAAAAATTATAAATTAAATTCTAAAATTGATTTCAACCACCAAAAACATTAAAAATCACAATTTATTTAATTAATTAATTTATGAAAATTAGAAAATAATAAAAAATTCACAAAAATCAAAATAAATTCCAAAAATTACAAAAAAATTCCAAGATGAAGATCAACCTAAGGGGAACAATATTTGTGAAGGAATTAAGCTTGAATTACAAAGAATGAAGTTAAAAAAAATCAAGAATAAAAAATGGCAGAAAATGGAATCAAGCTCAAAACCTTACCAAATCAAATTTTCAAGCTACAAGAAGTTTGGAATCGACTTCTATGGAGTTCTAGGAGTTCAACGACACAGGAATCATTGAGTTTGGTGGTCGAAAAGTCAGTTAACGGAGAAAGGATGAGTTTCGGCTATTTTGGCTTCCATAGGCTACAGACGGCGCTAGAGAAGACGACAGAGGCGGCGGAGGTGCTGTCTGGAGGGGCGGTGCTCCAAGAGGTACATTGAATGGAGGGGAACGGACGATGATGGGGAGGGGTGTGGCTCGGTGTCGGGGAGTGAGAGGAAGAAGAAGAAGTTATATATATATATATATATATATATATATATATATATATATATATATATATATATATATATATATCGACTCATGAAATAAAGGTCAATAATGTAATTTCCTGCAATAATAATATTAAAATTATTAATGCACTAAATTTAAATATTATTAAAATATTATTTTCCAAGATAATAAGTTTTGGGATAATTTTGACATAGAAAACTATAAATAAACGTAAAATATCGTTAATTATTCACAAAATAATCAAATAACCAAATATATAGTTTTAAAAATTATTAACACTGCATATCCCGATTTAATATAAAAACATTTAAAAACTCGGGTTATTACAATTTTTTGGGCCTATATGACTACACCCATAACCTCCACTGAAGAAACACCCTTCAAACTAACTTATGGGATGGATGCGGTAATCCCGGTGGAGATTGGTTCAGCGAGTTACCGAGTCAATAAGGATTTGGATAAGGAAGTCAATAATATCAACGCTCGGATATGTCTGGACTTACTTGAAGAAAGGAGAGAGCGGGCATCCATTATCACAGAAGCTCAGAGGCAGAGGGTCATCAATTATCACAATCAACACATTCGGCCTAAACGCTTTAAAGTCGGAGACTGGGTACTTAGAAGAGCTGACATTGGCAAAGGTAACTTTGGCACAGGCAAGCTTTGACCTAACTAAGAAGGTCCTTATCAAGTCATCAAGAAGACAACCAAAGGAGCATATAAGATTAATGATAGATAAGGAAAAGAGTTACAATAATATTGGAACTTGGATAGACTTTGGAAATATTATCAATAAATGTATTTAGAATTATAAGAAATAAATTACTTCATTTATCAATAGAAATGTTATATTATAGAGTTTCCAAAAATAAAAGAAATATTATTAACAAAGTAATTTACAATTGAGTATTGAGAAGCTCAAAGGAAGGGAGACCCGTATCACGAGACTTGGACACAAAGGCTGGATCAGGTCCAGCGAAGATGCCACTGGTAGACATCTCCTTAGTGGGCCTCAAATCCTTTAGTTATTCAGCAAATGATTTATCAGTTGTAGTCTTAGTTATTTTTTAAGATTCTTCGACCGCTTGGAAGAAGTCTTACTCCTAGCATCCTCTTTGGTAGTAATCTTTGCCAGATCGGCGGGCGTTATTTTATCCAAGTCTGTAAAGTCAAGATTTGGGTTTTGGGCAAGTAAGACTCTCTAAAATTTAGACTTATAGGCTTTGAGAAACCTCCCCCCCCAACCATGTTTTGATAGCTTCTTTTATCATTTTCATGGGATTTCTCAGTCTCAGTAAGCTTCTTCTCCAAAGTTGCAATCTGGGAGTCCTGTCCTTTAATCTTTATCGTAAGTTGAGCTTGGTTGTGCTCCAACTCCTCCACCCTATTTTGGCTCACCTTAGCCTTAAATCTTGCCTCTGTGTGCTTAGTTTAGTAAAGCTCCAATGCTGCTTTCGCCTTATCTAGTTTTTTTCTCAAAATTGATGGTTATAGTGCCAACCTCTGTCTCCTTTAGATTGTACTGACTCTTAAGATAAAAGTAGTTATCCTTCACTAGCATTAAAGCCTGAGTCATCTGAAAGGAAAGATAAACATTATTAGCTTTAAAACATATGAGCACAAAGTGAACAAAATAGAAAATAAATACCTCCAGTGAATGCCTGATCATGGAGTTGTACAACTCCTCTTTATCCACATCCATTTAGTGTTGGATATCTACCGAAAGTCGTAGAGACTCGACATATTGGTCCCTTACTTGAGCATTTAGGACACTCAGAGGCTTCATCTTATTCAAGATCTAAGATCTCATATCTAGACACTCGGACAATTTTGGGCACTTAACGAAGACCTCTTCACACAACTCTTCAGCATTCGAGTCTCTGTCTAAGGTTCATTTCTTCCATCCCTCAAAATTCTCCACCTGAGAAGACTCAGCCATGGATTTTCTTTTTTGTTTAGGTGCAGCTTCAATTGGGACCTCCAGAGCAAGAGGCTCGGATGTGGGAGAAGAGATCTGCCCATCCTCTTGAGCCTTCAATTCGTCATCTACAAGTTGAATCTCATCTATAAATTTAAAAAAGTCAGCCATCTATAAATAAAAAGGAAGAAACATAAGTCAAAATAATACCTTTCGAATTTTAAACTTACTATTGAGTTATATGTGGTTAGGATAGACTCTCTGAAGGTATCTTTTAGATAAATTTTTGGTGGACTTTGCATAAGCCGTACCATGAAAATGAAGCCTTATAACCATCTTTGTATCCTTGTCAGATAGCCTTAAGGGTTACTTCACCTTGTGGCAGTCATCAAACCACATTTACTGGACATTTACAAAGTTCGAATGGTGTTCAATGACAAAACTCCTATGTCTCCACTTCTCGTGGAGATCCGAAAGCTTTACGAAAAGGCTATGGTTTGGAATGGCAGATAGAGAGAACATCAGCTCTCCTTTTTTCTTATTCAAGCTATAGAGGTATCGCAAGACATCCAGGTTTAGCTCTCTACCCTCCTCATGCATCAATTTTATGAAGCCAGTTAAGATTCGGTAGCTATTAGGATTGAGTTGCCCAGGAACTATATTGTACCTATTCAGAAAATCCCTAATAAAGGGGTCCAAAAGGAACTTCAATCCCCCCTTTAATTGATTAAAGTATATAATTAATCTATTAAAATCCAATATAAGGGTATGGGCTTTGAAGTTCTTATCTACGATATGTATAACAAAGTTTGCAAAAATGCTAAAATGTCTTCGGTACCATTTTAGCATTTCCTCATCTATCCTAGAGATAAACAAGTAAGACTTAACTTACTCTTGTGGAGCCATGGATCCTATTTAGTAAATAAAAGAAGAAAAATATGAAGGAGAAAAGAAATTTCACTTGGACAAAAGGATGCAAGCTTACTAGAATAAGCTCTAGGATGCACAATAAAGAACTTAGCAAGGAACGAAGACAAAATGAAAAGTGAAAAATGTAATAAACAAATGGGTCAGATCTATTTAAAGCACAATAAAAGATTCTGAAATAACTATTATTCCCTTCATGAATATTTTTTATCTCTGTCATAGCATCAAGGACAATTTTAGAAATGAGAAGGACCCACTAATTGAGCAGTTATTATTATGGCAGTTGAAATGTCTCATTTTCTAACACATGACTAGACATGATGATTACACAATTCAAAATTCGAAGGAAAATGAAAAGACATAGCAGTTGATAATTTTGCTCCTCTCGTTGTGAGCTGTCTCCTCCACAGATAATCGGGTTGTGCTTTTCTAACACACGAATAGACATGGTGATTACACAATTCAAAATTTAAAGGAAAATGAAAAGATATGGCAGTTGCTAATTTTACTCCTCTTGCTGCCAGATGTCTCCTCCACGGATAATCAGGTCGCGCTTTTAATGCATCGAGATTCTAAGTTCAACAACTGAAGCTGGTACCCTTAGGTCGCTTCTATAGTATTAAACTTGTGAGCATGTAAACCTTGAGTCCTAGCACTAAGCATCTAAGCCTCGATCATCTAAGTCTAGTGACTGAAACTGGCACCCTCATGTCACTTTTATAGTACTGAGGTTAGGAGCATATTAGCCTCGATTCCTAGCACCAAGCATCTAAGCCTCAATCATCTAAGTTTAGTGACAGAAGCTGGCACCCTCAGGTCACTTTAATAGTATTGAGGTTCCGAGCATGTAAGCCTCAAGTCCTAACATCAAGCATCTAAGCCTCGATCTTCTAAGTCCAGTGGCTGAAGTTAACACCCTTAGGTCACTTCTATAGTATTAAGGTTCGGCACTCGGGCCGCACTTTTAATGCACTAAGCATCAAACCTCCAATGACAACTAGTTCCATAAGATGCCTTAATACTAGTGGGTTAATCCCTTACACCAAGCATTTTATTATAGGTTCTGTGCACTCAAAGTCCATCTGGCACTTCAACGATGTTTTGATACGTGACTCCAAGACTCAGTATCGAGCATCGTCTTTCCCTTTGTGACTGAGGTTGGCCACTTCAGCTCATCCATCCACATCAAATGCAATGACATTTTTCTATCACCTTACGGACCCGGATACATCAAACATAAATATCCAAATATAATTTTAGAGGGGACTCTTGATACCCATATACATATTCCTATTTAGTTAAAATCTTTATTTTACTATATAAGGTTTCTTATAGGAGAAGAACATTCAAGACAAATAGAAAAAAATTTCCAATTAAAGAGATTCCCGGATAGGAAGAAACACTCTCATAATATGCATAGGACTCTTATTAAAGAGGAATCCTATTCCTCTTAGATTTGAACATCACTATCTCTATAAATAGGAGCTCATATCCCTCATTCTCATTCATTCTATTTTCTTATACTCATTGCTCTCTTTATCTCTCTAAATTCTCTCTATATTTTCTGACTTAGACATTTAAAGGTTTGTGGGGATTTTCCCCACCTCTCACTTTGCCCTTCATTGGTCACTTGAAGAGTTCCAGTTCAAGAATTTTGAAAATAAGTTATTAGAAATAAAAATAAAATTTAACTAGGAACAGGGTTAACTAAAATTTAAAAAATTAAATTTTATAATTTTTTGAAGATAAACAATAAAAAAAATAAAATTTAACCATGTGTCATGTGGGGGTTTATTAAAAGAGTATAGAATAGAAATAAAATTAGAAGTATGAGTTCTTTTTTCTTAAAATTGAAAAACTATCTAAATAATTCATATTTTATATTTTATAAAATAATTTAATTAATGTATTTGAATTAATATTTTAAATTAATAAAATGAAAAATATGCAAGCTTGTAAGCTCTATAATTCTTTATAATACCTTAAAGCGAAACGAGAGTCAATACAAATTGCAATTTGGATTAATGAACTCTGTAGGCCCGCATCAGCCGGCCATATGAATGTCTTATCATTTTCTTGGAGGCTGTTATAAGTTTCTATCTATTACCCGGAACTCATCAAAGGCTAAAACGAAAGAGTAGATCACACGTTAATTTATTTCTGCTGATGGAAGCCTCAGCACCAGAAGAAGTTGACTTCGGAAAATCTATCATAGTGCCTAGCGTTCAAGAACTTGCTAAACAGCCTCTCGTCAACATCCCACCTCGGTATGCAAGATTCGATCACGACCCCTGCCCTCCCATTAGTTCTGCCGACGGGTCGTTACGTTCATCAATTCCGATTATTTATCATGAAAGATTGAATGCCCAAGAATCTGGAGATTTGGATTTGCAGAGGCTTCATTCAGCTTGTAAAGATTGGGGTTTCTTTCAGGTATGTACCGGAATTTTAATTTTAATCTGAATAAAATTTTAAAAGATGAATAATTAATTTTTATGTATTTAGAAAATTTTAAAAATATTATATACAATATAATTTATTTATAATATATTATGTATTATTTTTTAAGAATAGATTAATTATTATATATCATAATAAAAATAAATTTTAATGCATGAAAATTTTATTTTTAATGCATATTATATAAAGATAAAATCAATATAAAATACATACAAATGTTATTTCGATAACATCAAAAATACATTTTATCATAGAAAATGACATACATTCATTACACATATATGGGTTATTTGTAAAAAAAATCATAACTTTTAGTGGTTTTTAGCCAAATATTTCAATTTTAGCAAAATAAAATATTAATTTACAATCTTTGGCAATTTGAATGGCAATTCGAATCAATGATCACAATTACAGTTAACTCTGCTTGGTTGTCAGGCCATTGTTGGATCTACCTTCCATGCTAGACCTTGTTTTGCCACATCAGTTTTACATTTTGGACAGGAAAACCACTGTTTTGCAAGCTGATCTTTTAATCTATCCTCTTCATCTTCTTCTTCTTCATCATCATCATCATCTTCTTCTTCTTCTTCATCATCATCATCTTCTTCTTCTTCTTCGTGCAACCTAAACTCCATTTTTCTTATTCTTGTTCCTTGTTTCAAGGGTTAACACTGAAGTTTCAAGATGCCAAGTGCCTTTCTTTGAATCTTTTGTTTTTCCCGCTTCTGTTGATAACTTTCATGAATTGCTAGTCCTTCAGTTGGTGCTCCTCTCAAACAGAATGCTTAGAGAGCCAAGTATCTGTACACTCCAGATGAAAGCCATGTCTACAATCAGGAACAACTCTGGCAGCCTGCTCGCCTTCAATCTCGTCCAAACACACCGCGCACTCTGTCCCTAACGCCAGCTCTTTCCCCATCATTTTAGGCAATTTCTTGAGAAAGAGAGTAGAGCAGAGAAAGAGAGTAGAGAAAAAAAAAAAACAGAGTAGAGCAGAGAAAGAGAAAAGCAAGAAACGCGAAGGACTTATGATCGGTGGGTGAGCATCTTCTCCTCCTTCCTTGTTCAAGTTTTTAATTCTAGATACTGAACTACATGGGTTTGTCGATGAATTTCCTTTCCAATTACCTTCTGAATCAAATATTGAATTCTTTCTCTTATCTAGAAGTTTTTCTTTTTTGCGTTTCTTTCTTTGGTTCAACTATGGTGGTTTGATGTGTTTTCTTGTAAGTGGCAAACCAATCTTGGAGTAGTTTGAGTTTTTGATGTTGTTGTTGCCTGCGTTAGAGTTCTTGTCACTTACTCCCATGAGTCATGATCGAACTCTTTTGTAATCCTTGCTTGTTATGTTGATTCTAGCTGTAAACTAAATTATCTTCGTGATTCTTCTTTTTGAACTTGTTTCCAGTGTTGATTTTACTAGAAAGCATAAGCCATCCAGCTCCCTTGCCCTTCTTCCTCTGTATCTTCTTTATGTAGAACTCCAGCTCTTTGCCCTCCAAAATGTAACCGTCAGCGCTGCCACACTGACCAGGGTGTGATAAGATGCAAGCTAATAGACGGCCACTACCAATTTGTTCTTCAATATGTGGGTCAAGCTTGCGATTCTATTGTTAACTCCATAGTGCTGAAGATACCACTGCTTGAAAGGCACTGCATCAACCTGAATAATGGCACTCTTCACTAAATTTTGTTGTGTGTTGGTTTTAGGCTCTTACCTCCTTGAGACTTCATTGTTAACCCTTGAAAAAACGAATAAGAATAAGAAAAATGGAGTTTAGGTTGCACGAAGAAGAAGAAGATAGATTAAAAGATCAGCTTGCAAAACGGTGCATTTTCCTGTCCAAAACGCAAAACTGACGTGGCAAGAAAAGGTGTAGTGCGGAAGGTTGACGCAACAGTGGCGTCACACGCATTCAGAAGTTAACTGAAATTATAATCAGTGATTCAAATTGTCAAAGATTATAAATTAATATTTTATTTTATGTTAAAATTGCAAAAACTACTAAAAGTCATAATTTTTTTTAAATAACCTTACATATATTACATAGGTATTATTATTAAATATTTTAAAATATAAAATGCCAAAGTCTTGCAATTGAATTTCATACTGTTACAAGAATTGTTGTAAATACTTTTAAAGTAATATCATATATATCAGTATTAGAATTTTCATTATGTTGTCTTTGATGTTTTTCAACAATACGATATATTTCATATTGTCTTTGGCGTTCTTCAATAATATGATACATTTCATATTGTCAAAAAAAATTATGAGAGCTTTGATATAATTTGCTTGCAGATTGTGAAATCGAATAATATCAAACATAAACATTTAATTTGGTTGTAAAGTTGATTATAAAACAAAATATTTAACTACTTCGCTCAATATATTTCTACTAAAAATGATTTATTGCAATTGATTATTAACTTGAATTACATGGTTGTTAATATTGTTAGTATCCATTATTCCCATAATTGTTAGCTCATTCATTAGATTAATCATATGAGTTCATTGTGCAAATGTATGTATTATGAATGGAGTTCTTATTGAAGATACCATTGTTATATTTGATGAAAAAAAAAAGAAGAAAGAAAGAATATTAATATTGCATATGAATTTCTCTATATATAAGTGTTGCAAACAAACATGCATGTATGTAAAAAATTATATAGAAGATACCCGATGTTTTGTTTTTGTATTTTATTGTTGCGACATGTTATTTTATATTTTTTATGAGTAATATAATATCTACATGAGTAAGTTGTTCTTTTATTTTTATATGATTATTAAATGATATTTATTAAATTTTGAATTTTTACATTTTATTGTTGTGACATGTTATTTTATATTTTTTGATGAGTAGTATAATATTTAGTTCAGTAAGTTGTTTTTTTATATTTAAATAATTATTGAATAACATTTATTAAATTAGAAATTTTTTTACATGTAAAATTATTTTGACTTTATTTTTTTGAAAGGAAATATTATTTATATATAATATTTTTTGGTTTCTTATGCTTATTCATAAATAAATAATGCCGTAAATTTATTTTTTTTAATGTCTTATGCTTATTCATAGATAAATAATGCCACAACTTTAATTTTTTTAATGTCTACTCTACTTTTGGAGCTACATTTATTTTATGTAATTAGTTTAATTATGCACAAAATACAGTTTATTTTTTTATATGAATTTTTCTTAATTATTTTGTTTAGTTGGGATATCATTTTTCATATGACCAATAAAGAATAATACAATAAAATTTATATATAATGTTTGAAATATTAAAAAAAGATTGATATAGATGTAAATATCATTAAATATAAAAAAATTCAATGAAAATTAAAATATGGAAAAAAATTAACTATTTATTATTTTCTGTTTTGCAATTCTATTTATTGTAAATCTTAAACAATTTGTATCATTAATTTTTTTTTCCAGTTGTACCATTAAATATTAATAAAAGTCTTTCTGATACTTGTTATTTATTGGCAAGTTTCTTTTGACATTGGCCAATAAATATTTTTAATTTTTAAGAGGGAACAATAATTTAGAAATTTTAGTACAATTTAAAAGTTTTTAACTCTAGATCAGTTGAATTTTTTTTAAAGCGAATATGTTGTAATTAATTTCTCTATTTTTTTGGCCTAGATACCTATGCAAATATTTATTAATAAATAAAAATGTAAATAGGTGATAAAAATTTATGAAAGAAGACAAAAACAATATTCATTTCCCCAAGTACCAAGAAACGCCACTGTATATTTTGTATGCATATGTCATGGGCATGCGATCCACTAGAAGGTCCACAACATTAAATATAACTATTAGTTATAACCAAATTTACGCATCACATGTACTTCTCTTTTTCTTTCTTAAAAAATATTATTTTAATTATAAGTTGTTCAAAAACATTTAAATTTATTTTAACTTCCATACAAACTAAAATTAGTTACTTCTTAATTTAAAAATGTTGGCAAATTTGCAATTAATTTTTATAATTTCCTATCACGGTCCAAAACAGGGGCCATGACCGGCGCTAGGGAACGAGAATTCTTTCGAATCCGGAACCCGTAGCAAGCCTAAAAAGAAAATAAAAAATGTAATAGTAATAACAATATATAATGCAGCGGAAATAAAAATCATAAATATAATAATAGCATATGCACCAACTGGATTTAAATTAAATCCTTATCATTACATATATATAAATCTTTTAATACAAATCCAGTTCAAATATATAATACAACATCTTTTTAAATATTTAATGACTATTGCAGTGTCTAGATAAAATAAACCCAAGACTCAGATAAACAGTTTACATAAAGAAGCCGGGGCGGAAGAAATCCGACGTACAAGCCTGCTACTGAGGTCTGAAGAAGATGACTCTCCTGAAAAATAGTCAACGGAGGGGAGTCAGACCTCACTAAGTGAATTACTATAATATATATACATGCATACTAAATGACAAATGCATACAATCAACAGTATATATACAAGCAAATATACACATATGCAGTAAAATCATTTTATATATTTTTATTAAAATCATCGTTTATGAAGGATCAAATAGAACCCTATGATATCGAAACCTCAAACAGTGTTAGACAACACTCTAGCCATACAGGCTCACTTATTCTAATATATGATCACTTGATCCATTTAGACAGTAGACTGGCCCCGAGACACTAAATCAATCGAGCTCCAGCAGTCTGACTGCCAATGTGATTGGCCCCGAGACACTTGGTCAACCGAGCTCCAGCAATCACACTCAAATCACATCACACATCAAATAAATCAATTACAATCAATATCCTCAAACTGGTTAGTAATATAGCCTAAATGCTATAAGCGTATCGGTACGTACTCGGTCCTAGTGCTGTCCACTAGGTAGCACGTTTTATTGATATCCTTCATTAATAAATATAAAACATTCATTCACAAATAAATGATACATGAATTTAAATAAAATAGCAATATAAACCATATATATACTGAAAATATACCAAAAATAAATCAGGTATATTTCAAGCATATATACGTCAAGTAAATTCAATTAAATTACAATTGAAGCCAGAAATATATTGAAAAGCATTTTAAAACATAAATGGTTAATAAAGCATGCATATAATTCAAAATATACGGAAAATAAACCAAAATAAACTAAAAATATACTTAGGTAATAACTGAATTATTCATGCATAAACAATCGAAATAAAATATATTTTTCTAAATCATGCACCCTAAACATATATATATAATATAGTAACTCACACTTAGTGCGCTCCACGAGATGGGTCCGACGGACTAGGCCTCGGTCTCGACGCAACTAAACAAACAATAAATAATATACATCATAATAAACCTAATAGAAAATCCTAGAAACTCGATCTAGAATATTAAACACAAAATCGAAATTAGGGTTCGACCGGACATCACGTTTTACGAGAATTCTACCGAAAATTCGGCAGAACCTCCCCTGTAAAACGGACATCTCTCTACTCAAAGAGTAGAACCGACCCTGCAAAGAAACACACTTCGAAAATAAATGCAAAATTACATTCACAACCCCTCGGTCGGACTCCAAACTACAGTCTACCGACCGGGGTCCACAATACACAAAATAATTTCAGAAATACCAAAAATACCCTTATAACATAGAAATTCATTTTATAAGTAAAAATTACATAATTAACCTTTAAACACAGTAAAAACCGATAAAAACTCATTTTATTAGTAAAATCGTATATTATATATGTAATTGAAAATAATTCACGAAAATTAGTTTTAATTAGTTAAAAATATCAAATAATTTGTAGAAATCATTTTTATACCTTAAATAACTATTAAAACCAATTAAATTACATTTTTAGCCAATTTAGGGTAAAATTACCAAAATACCCCTATATATATAAATATACTATAATTACTTCAAAAATTCACCAAAAATAGTATAATTATCCAAAATTAATTTTCTCAACATATTTATCAATAATATCAATAATTAAACTCAATTAACCAATAAATTTCAATTAAAAATACAATTAACCTAATTTTTCCAAAATTACATAAACTAATTAAATTCAAAATAAATACATAGAAATTCATAAAAATTCCAAATAAATTCCTATAATTCATTTCAACACCTATATTTATCATAAAACACAATTTAATAATTTATTTAATTAATTTCCGAAAATTAGAAAATAATATTAAAATATTCAAAAATACCCAAAAATCAAAATAATCTCCAAAAATTCCACAAAAATTCATACATGTAGATTAAGATAATGGGAACAACATTTGTGAAGGAAATTTTCATGAATCAATCAAATTGAAGTTCAAAAAATTCAAGAACCCTAATAGGCCGAATTCGAAAAATCGAAACCTAAGCAAATCAAGACCATTTCAACTCAAACCAAAGCTAGAATCACACTCACCGGAGCTCAAGGAGAAGAAAGAGATTGGCGGTGTCGAAAACGGTGGCCGGAAACGTCGTGAACGGCGGTGAAGAAGAATTCGGCTTCTCCGGCCAAAATGAACCTCCAGACGCCGGAAACGACTGCTACAGGCGGCGAGGAAGGCTGGGGAAGGTGGTGGCACGCCGGACGGCACACCAACGACAAGAAATCGGGACGGCAGCGACCGGACGGTGAGGGAAACGGAATTGGGGAAGAAGGAAGAAATCGGGGGTAATTTGATAATTTTCCAAAAGTTTTGTTTTTTTGACATATTATATGTATATATATATACTTTATACTATATAATAAAATAATCTTAAATTACACATATTAAATATACACCACACACTTAATATTTAATATTTTAAAATTTAATAATAAATAAAATAATTTAATAACAATAAAACTAATGAATAAATAAATAAATATTAGGGTAATAAATTAAACCCTAATTAAATAAATATATACACATAGACTTTATTTAGTAATTTAAAAATACGTATGAGTTCATGCAAGTCCGTAAATCTATTTAAAATAATTAATAGGAAATTATTCACGTTAAAATTTCTCTGAAAATGTAAGTCCCGGGAAAATTTTACGTAAAGTACTCAAAATAATATTAAAATAATTAAAAATCAATTTAAATTAAATAAAAGCTTATTAAATATCAATATTATATTTAAAAATTATTAACACTGCATATCCTGATGCAGTATTAAAATATTTAAAAATACGGGATATTACATTTCCAAAGAAAATCTATGCATAATTATTATTTTTAAACATATTATTATTATTACAACTACTGATAAAATCTCAAATAAAGTAAAGTAAAAATGGATCCACTTAGCTTGATATTTTTTAATTAGATTAGACCGAATTTTATTTTATTTCAATCCCCTTTTTTTAGTTCCATTAGTTTATCTCCACCTTTTATGTTATTCGAATTCTTCTTATTGTTAAGGCTTGTTCTCATATTAATAGTAACTATTCTTTATATTTTTTATTTTTTTCCTAAAAATACATATTCATCTTCAAAATATTGTAATTTAAATTCAAAATATCACAAATTTTTCATAAAATATTACAATTCAATTTTAAAATATATATTTTAAAAATAAAATGAATGAGTATTTTTTATAAAAATATCATGATAAATTCAATTTATCAACGAATCAAATTATATCATACTAACTGCTATTTTTGACGTGATTGTTTTATATTTTTTTGATGAATAATCCAATATTTAGTTGAGTAATCTGTTTTTTGTTTGTATCTAAATGATTATTAAATAGCATTTGTTAAATTAGAAATTTTTTTACATGAAAAATTATTTTGATTTTACTTTTTTTGAAGGAAAAATAATTTATATATAATATTTTTACATAGTTTTTTATACTTATGCTATAATTTTATTTAATTTATGTCTACTCTACTTTTAGAGCTATATTTATTTTATGTAATTAATTTAATTATTTACAAAATATAGTTTATTTTTTAATATAAATTTCTCTTAATTATTTTGTTTAGTTTGGATGTCATTTTTTATATGACCAATACAAAAAATTATACAATAGAATTATATATAATGTTTGAAATATTAAAAAAAATTGATATTGATGTATGTATTTTTAAATATAAAAAACATTCAATGAAAATTAAAATATGCTATAGAAATGATAATATGTAAATAACAAGAGATGTATATTAGAAATTATTTCTTATAAATATGGGAAAAATTAACCACTTATTATTTTTTATTTTGCAATTCTATTTATTGTAAAGTTTAAATAATTTGTATAATTGATTTTTTTTTCTATAGTTGTACCATTGAGTATTAATAAAAGTTTATTTGATACTTGTTATTTATTGAGAATTTTTTAATAAATACAACATGTACTTCTACCAATTGAAGAAAATCCTGCCATGGCCTTATAGATCAGGGGCAAGAAGAAAGAAAAAAGAAAAAAGAAAAAAGACATAAAGGGTGTTGCTTAAAGTTTAACAGTTTGCTTAAAGTAATATTGTTGGATTCTAACGCTTATTATAAATACTTTACCTGCATTCATTTGTGCCTGATGATTAGCAGATTGTGAACCATGGAGTTAGTCCTACTTTGTTGGAGGGGTTTAAGCTGGAAGTTGAGAATTTCTTTAAACTTCGTTATGAAGATAAGAAGAAGCTGTGGCAGCAACCAGACAACAACGAAGGGTTCTGGCAGAACTTTGTGGTTTCCGATGAGCAGAAACTAGGTTGGTCAGACTTGTTCAAAATTACAACCCTTCCTCTCAACGTCAGGAAACATGACCTCTTAAATAACCTCCCTCCGAAGCTCAGGTTTATTTCTGTTTCAACATCTTTTTGCGAAGTCATTAACTTGATTTAAAGTTACATGTTCTTGCTGTAGAGAGAATTTGGAAGCTCACTGCACTGAAGTTAAAAAGCTAGCCATTTCAATTTCGGGTCATATGGCAAAGGCATTAAAGATGGATGAAGAGGAAATGAATGAGCTATTTAATGGTGGTTTTCAAACAATGAGAATGAATTCCTATCCTCCATGCCCTGAACCAGAAAAGGCCATTGGACTCGCACGTCATTCTGATGCTACTGCTTTAACCATTCTGTTTCAGCTCAATGAAACCGAAGGACTGCAAATTCGAAAGGAGGGGAGATGGGTTTCGATTAAACCACTTCCAAATGCTTTGGTTGTCAATATTGGAGACATCATGGAGGTATAGTAAGCTAATTTACTTGTGGCTCATGTGTCTTCAATTATATGCAGATATTTAGCAACGGTATATATAAGAGCATTGAGCATAGGGCAATAGTGAATTCAACAAAAGAGAGGCTCTCTGTTGCAACATTCCATGCTCCCAAGCTACAATCTATTGTAGGCCCTACAGCTAGCCTCATTGCCCTCATAATCCACCAATCTTTCGGCAAAAACCACTAGAACAGTACTTGAAGGAGTTTTTTTCTCGAAAATTGAGTGGCAAATCCAATCTTGAATCCATGAGAATAAAAGCGAAAGAATCAGAAAAAAATCATCTGAATGTAATTAAAACAATAACTGAAACTTGAATTTTACCTATTGGAATGTAATCATAAATGAATCTGGAGTGTTATCTATTTGAGTGCAAATGAAAAAAAAAAAGGACAGGTCATTGACCAAGATGGGCGTTGAGTATATAATTCCTGAAAATACAAAAAAACTCCAACTGCATAGAGAATTCAAAATTGGGTTTTAGCTATCAATAAATTAGTAAATATATATTTTTATTGGAAAAATTAACAGAGTTAAAGTAGTGAAATAATATTCATAGAAAAAATAAAATTATTGTAGAAATAATCAAATAAATAAATAAATGGAGACAGTTAAATCAGCCAATAGGTGGTAAAATCTATCATATAAATAATAAAAATGATACAAATATTTTAACATGGTTCATGCTTAATTTTTGAACTATGTCCAAGGGAAAAAATCTAAAATTTTCTTTCATTATAAAAATAGTAATTACAAAAGAGAGTTTTCTTTAGATTAACACTAGAGACATATAATAAAAAGTTCTCATCAAAATAGTGACATTCAAAGTATTTTTCAAACACTCCAAAAATAATTTTCTCACTATTTTATCACTCATCCTTTGAGAAAATTTCCCAAACCCTTAAAACTTTCACACTCATCAAAGCAAAAATTACTTTGGCCACTTTCACAAGTCCACACCTTGCACTTGAGTTTTTTCTCTCGCTCTCTATTGTCTTTTCTATGTTGCTTGCTTGTTCCATCTTCTCCATGGCCATGGCTTTATATAGCCATTATGTTGGCCAAGTTTTCAACCAAAATTTTGAACAAATGCAGTAACGAATTCGATGTTGTAAACTTTGACTTTTTTTTAAAACTTGTGGGCTCCATTAGAAGGGACCCATAATAATTCTTCCCCTCCTGACTATGTGGAGGTCATCACCATTCCGGCGCCCAATCGACAGAATTCAAACTTCTTTTTTGATAGAGTCTTTGTTAATATGTCTATCCATTTTTATCTTTATGGATTTTCTCAAGCTGCAATAACTTCTTTTTCAATACATCCCATATTTAGTAATATCTCACATCAATATGCTTTAACCTTGAATGAAAGGAAGAATTCTTACCAAGGTAGATAACACTTTAATTATCATAAAATAACTTATATTTGTCTTGCTAAAAACTAAGTTCATTTAAAAACTTCTTCATCTATAGTAACTCTTTATAAGTTTCCATTACTATAGTAAACTTTGCTTCAGTGGTAGATAAAGCAACACATTTTTGTAATTTTGACTGTCACAATACAACTCCCCCTACAAATGTAATTAGATAACTAGAGGTTGATTTTCTTGAATCAACATCTTCTACCATATCTGCATCTGTATATCTAGCTAACATAGGTTTGGCATCTCCAAAACACAAACATATTTTGGATGTTCCACGAAGATACCTGAAAATCCATTTCACTACAGCCCAATGCTCCTTTTAAGGATTTGAAAGGAATCGACTCACAACTCCAACCGAGTGTGCAATATCTAGCCGTGTACACACCATGACATATATTAAACTACCAATTACTGAAGTATATGAAATTCTATTCATCTATTCCTTCTCCTTATAAGTGGAAGGGCTTTGCTAAGAAGTTAATCTAAAGTGATTAGTAAGAAAACAGTTAACTGCTTTAGCATTGTACATGTTGAACCTCTAAAGTACCTTCTCAATATACTTCTCTTATGACAACCACAACTTCTTAATGCCTCTTTCTATAATAATCTTCATGCTAAGAATCTGCTTTGCTGGTCCTAAGTCTTTCATAGTAAAAAACTTACTCAACTGCTTCTTCAAGCTGTTGATTCTGGAAATATTCTGACCAACAATCAACATCTCATCCACATAAAGTAATAACATAATAAAGTCATCATCAAAGAATTTTTGAACAAATACACAATGATTTGAAGTGGTCTTCTTGTAGCCTTGCTCCCCCATAACAGACTCAAACTTCTTATACCATTATTTTGGTACCTATTTCAAGTTGTACAAGCTTTTCTTCAATCTAAAAATATAGTCCTCTTTGCCCTTTTCTTTGAAACCCTCTGTCTACTCCATAAATATTTTCTCTTCTAAATCACTATGGAGGAAGGTAGATTTAACATCAATTTGCTCGGTCTCTATATTAAAACTTGCTGCTAAACCCAGCACAGTACAGATGGATGTCATCTTCATGACTGGAGAAAAAATCTCATCAAAGTTAATACCCTTTCTTTAGTTGAATCCTTTTACAACCAGTCTAGCTTTGAATCGTTGTTAAAGATTATGTTCTTCATGCTTAATCCTAAACACCCACTTATTCTTTGAAGCTCTCTTACCTTTAGGCAACTTCACAAGCTTAAACATCTTATTCTCATGCAGAGACTTCATCTCATCTTATATGGCTTCAAACCATTTTTGCTTGTGTTAATCATTCATAGCTTCTTCAAAGCTTTCTAGCTATCCTTCATCAGTTAGTAACATAAATTGGTCTCTAGGATATATGGTAGAAGGTTGTATATTTCTATTAGATCTCCTCAATGGCACTAGAGAAGCCTCCTCTATCGGTGGTTGATCATGAGCACCATCATCATCATTTTCAAATGGAATCTCAATGGGAGCATCGTCATTGCCTACATCTGGCAAAATAGCTTCATCTTCATCTCCAACTTCTCTTGGCACCATTGTTGGAAGAACTAACTTTAAATTTGAATCATCTTCAGAGCTGGGGATGTTCTTCTCAACTCTAGCAATATCTTTAATAAAAACAACATCATGACTTTTAACAAGTTTCTTCTGGACTAGATCATAAAATCTATAGCCAAGTTAATATTGACTATAGCCAATGAACACACACTGTCATGTTTTAACATCAAGCTAGGGCCTTTCATTCTTAGGAATATGCACAAAGGCTTTGCACCTAAAAACCCGTAGATGACTATAGGAAGCATCTTTTCCTGACCACACCCTCTTTAGAGTGTCAGACTGTAAAAGAACACATGGTGAAAGGTTCAGCACATGCATTGTTGTAAGTAGAGCTTCACCCCAAAATGTCTTAAGCAGCTTTGAATGTGAGAGCAAAAATATGACTCTCTCCATCAAAGTCTTATTCATCCTCTTAGCTAAACCATTCAACTGCGGTGTCTTTGAAGGTGTCATTTGATATCGTATACCATGCTCTTTACAATAAGCATCAAATGGTCTAGAATACTCTCCACCGTTGTCTATTTGGATGCACTTCAGCTTCTTGTCAGTTTATCTCTCCACCAGGGTGTGAAATTCCTTGAAGACATTTAGTACCTGATCTTTTGACTTTAAGGTGTATGCCCACCTCTTTTGAGAATGATCATCAATGAAAGTCATAAAGTGCTAACAACTACCAAGTGACTTTAGCATTGGCCCATAAAAGTCTAAATAAATTAAATCCAGCACATTCTTTATTCTGGAAGGAGGCAAACTCCTAAAAGCAGCCCTAGCTTTCCTGCAAGATAATCAACACATTTCTTAAGATGCACAAGATTTACTCCAAATAAAACATTTTTCTTGGCCAGCACTATTATCCCTTTCTCACTTATTTGGCCGAGTCTTCTATGCCATAACTGAATTGTACTATCTTTCTCCACAACATTCACCATGTCTTTGGAGAGATTTGCATGCATAAAGTACAGTGCTGAGTCCTTTTTGCCTCTTGCCACCATTAAGGAGCCTTTAGTGAGTTTCCATTGGCCGTTATGGAAGGTGTTGTAGAAACCTTCATCATTAAGCTTACTTGTTAAGATCAAATTTAGGCGAATATCTGGAACATGCTTGACATTCTTCAAGATTAGTCTCGTGCCATTCGTCATTTCCAAACACACATCTCCTTCACCAGTAACTCTTGTTCGATTTCCATTTTCCATCTTCACAAATCCAAAATCTCTTGGAGTGTAGGATGAGAAGAGTTCTCTTCGAGATGTAGCATGAAAGGAAGCACCACTGTCAATCACTCAGCTGATCTCATGGGTAGTAAGATTAACAATATCATTATTAAAAAGGACATTGAATTCTCTGAGAAGATTTGCTTCATCATCACTGCTGTCATCTTTTCTTACATCTTTACCTTTATTTTTATCCTTGAACTTTCTACAGAACTTCTTGATATGGCCTTTCTTGTTATAATATTGGCATTCAATATTTGTATATGTGTTTGACTTTCCTTTGCTTTTATCTCTTTTTCTTTGAGCTTTGAGTCTTACTTCTCCTGCTGGAATTTACAACAAGGATATCTGACTGTGTTGAGAGGCACCCTTTGATCTACGTCTCATCTTTTCATTTAGAATACTACTTTTAATAAATTCCATATTCATTACATCGTTTGGTATAGAGTTTGTAAGTGAAATCTTTAAAGTCTCCCACGACTCTGGCAGAGAAGCCAACACCATAAGAGCAAGAATTTCATTGTCAAAATTTATGCCAATTCCCGACAATTGATCCACAATCCCTTGCATTTCATTCAAGTGATCAGCAATAGAAGAGCCTTCTTGATATTTTATCTACATTAATTTTGTTAAGTAAAATAATTTGTTGTTGCTGGTCTTTGAAGCATATAGCTCCTCAAGCTTGTTCCACAACATCCATGCATGAGTTTCATTATAAATATGGTTATACAGATTGTCTTTAACAAACTATCAGATGTAGCCACACACTTGCTCATGCTCAAATGCCCATTCCTCATCCGTTTTACCTTCAAATTTTGTTGTAGCAAAAATCGGTAGATGCAACTTTATCATAAATAGGAGATCCTTCATTTTGTTTTCCCATATTTAGTAATTCGTGCCATTTAAATAGACCATCTTGCTAGTCTTAGCCTCTATCGTTACTGTATTTAATAATACCTCGAGAACACGAACCAATAGCTTTGATACCACTTATTGGGAAAATTAATAGAGTTGGCACAGCCGAATAATAATCACAAAGATAAAATAAAATTAGTGCAAAAATAATCAAACAAATAAATAAATGGAGGAGGTCAAATCGGCTAACGGGTGAGTAAAATAGGCGACTGTCGTACAAATAATAAAAATGACACCAATATTTTAATGTGCTTCACCCTTAATTCTTAGGCTACGTCCACAGGACAAAATCTAAGATTTTCTGCTACTATAAAAATAGTAGGTATAAGAGAGAGTCTTCTCTAGATAAATACTAGAGGCATACAATAAAAAGTTCTCATCAAAATAGTGGCACTCAAAGTGTTTTTAAAACACCCCAAAAATAATTTCCTAATTATTTTGTCACTCACCCTTTGAGAAAATTTCCCAAACCCTTAAAACTCTTAAACTTATCAAAGCAAAAATTGCTTTGGCCACCCTCACAAGCACACACCTCACACTTGAGCTTTTTCTCTTGCTCTTTATTGCCTTTTCTATGTTGCTTGCTTGTTCCATCCTCTCCATGTCCATGGCTTTATATAGCTATTGTGTTGGCCAAGTTTTCAACCAAAATTTTCAGAAAATGCAGTATTGAATTTAGTGCTACAAACTTTGACTTTTTTAAACTTGTGGGCTTTATCAGAAGGGACCTATAAAAATTTTTTCATTAATTAATTACCTGAAAAGTACAAAGAATGTGGCTTATGAGTGTAATACATATCTTGTAATACTTATCATTTTGAAGAGCATAAGTTTTTTCAGTTTCTGAATTTGTTATCTTAGCAGAAACTCATCTTTTTCATAAAACTTGCTTAAAAGGCTAAAAAGAGACAAAAAAAAAAATTCCTGCTTTAGCCTTTGAGCCATAAAGAAAGTGTGCTAATGGAAAAATCAATAGAAGTAGTTAATTTTGGGAAATATTTTATAGTACCTAGTGTTTAATAGCTTACTAAAGAGTCTTTCATCAACATCCCACCTCGATATGCAAGACTAGATTAGGATTCTCTAATAATCTCCAGTGATTAGTTGTTGCATTTTTCAATTTTGGTCATTAATATTGAAAGATCAAATGCTGGAGGTTCCATAGATTTGGAGTTGGAGAGGCTTCACTCATCTTATGGAGAATGGGGATTATTTCAGGAGTGCAACTTTACTATAATAATAAAAAATAGTTTTTAGGGGCTAAGATAGGCATAGACATATATTAATGCCCAGGAAGATCCATCAAAGACCAACACATGGTCAAAGTGAACACAACTCTTCTTTCACTTGGGGTAAACAAGTTACTGTAAACACTTGTAAACAAGTTATAGTGAAACTCAATATCAGAGCAAACACTTGTAAAATGTTATATGGTGTTAGAATATAAAGTTCTCATCAAAATAGTGGCACTCAAAGTATTTTCCAAACACCCCAAAAATAATTTTCTCATTATTTTGTCATTCACCCTTTGAGAAAATTTCTCAAACCCTTAAAACTCTCAAACTCATTAAAGCAAAAATTGCTTTGGCCACTCTCATAAGCACACACCTCACACTTGAACTTTTTCTCTCGCTCTTTATTGCCTTTTCTATGCTGCTTGCTTATTCCATCCTCTCCATGGCCATGGCTTGATATAGCTATTGTGTTGGCCAAGTTTTTAGCCAAAATTTTCAGTAAATGCAGCACTAAATTTAGTGTTACAAACTTTGACTTTTTTAAACTTATGGGCTCTATTAGGAGGGACCCATAAAAATTTCTTCATTAATTAATTACCTTGAAAGTACAAAGAATGCGGCTTATAAGTGTAATACATATCTTGTAATACTTATCATCCTGAAGAGCATAAGTTTTGTCAGTTTCTGTATTTGTTATCTTAGTAGAAACTTATCTCTTTCATAAAACTTGCTTAAAAGGCTAAAAAGAGACAAAAAAAAAATCTTGCTTTAGCCTTTGAGCCATAAAAAAAAGTTCTCTCATGGAGAAATCAATAGAAGTAGTTAACTTTAGGAAATATATTATAGTACTTAGGGTTTAATAGCTTACTAAAAAGTCTCTCATCAATATCCTACCTCGACATGCAAGACTAGATCAGGATTCTCTAATAATCTCCAGTGATTAGTTATCGCATTTGTCAATTTAGGTCATTAATATTAAAATATTGAATGTTGGGGGTTTCATAGATTTGGAGTTGGAGAGGCTTCACTCATCTTGTGGAGAATGGGGTTTATTTCAGGAGTGCAACTTTGCTATAATAATCAAAAACAGTTTTTGGGGGCTAAGATAGGCATAGACATATATTAATGCCCCAGGAAGATCCATTAAAGACCAACACATGGTCAAAGTGAACACAACTCTTCTTTCACTTAAGGCAAACAAGTTACTATAGATACTTGTAAACAAGTTATAGTGAAACTCAATATCAGAGCAAAAACTTGTAAAATGTTATAAGGTGTTGAAATATAAAGAGAGAATATGAGTTGTATGTGCAATGCTAATATGATAGCAGAAAATTATCATAATATTGTAAACAAAAACAACAGTAAAATAATAACAATAATAAAATAACAGCAAAATAATAATAATAATAAAATAACAATAATTTAAGAGCTTGCTAAACAACCCCTCGTCAACATCCTACCTCTATGTAAACTGGATAAGGACCGTCCCATTAGCCTTGGTGAAGGGTTATTGCATTCATTAATTCCAATTATTGATCTTGAAAGATTGAATGTTCAAGACTCTGAAGATTAATTTGGAGTTATAAAGGCTCCACTCAGCTTGTAAAGAGTGGGGTTTCTTTCAGGTATGTATATTTTTTCGCTACACATTTGGTACACCAAATTGCCAGACTCTAGGCATAGATTATCAAATCCCAGGAAATAGGCCAACAACCTAAACATTAGTTCCATTCCTCTTTTTTCATAAGCTACTAGAAGAAAAATGGAAATTAAAGACGATTTAGTTTGAGATGTTCTACAAAACTCTCTAATAATCAATTTTTTTTGAAAGCATCGCATAAAAGGGGAAATTTTGGTCGTTAAAATTCTACGTAGAAAATTTTTTTCCTTGGGATGAAATTTTTATAATTGGGGACGTTTTATTTATGTTA
Organism: Mallotus nudiflorus; assembly: GCA_947683625.1. NCBI lineage: Eukaryota > Viridiplantae > Streptophyta > Magnoliopsida > Malpighiales > Euphorbiaceae > Mallotus > Mallotus nudiflorus. The sequence goes on along the minus strand of CANTUR010000605.1, from coordinate 30,077 downwards.
TTAAATGTTAAGATTTTGCTACAAAAAGGGGCTTCTGTAATGCCTTCAAGGTATACATAACTTTAATTTTATAGCCATTGGATTAAAACACAAATTATAGGCTATTAGATTGAAATTAAAAAGAAGACCTATAGCCTGTAAGGAAGGTTACCTACACAGTTAACAAAAAAATATTTTCTAACGGAACTTTTTTTTTAATGATCCAAATTATATTATAACGTTGTCATTTTTAAAACTAATAGACTAACATAGTATATGGTGGACCATTAAATAATATATAGTTAACAATAAAATACTAAATAAAAAATATATAAGAGAATATACATTTCACTAATTTTTGTTGTGGTTAACTATACAATATCACAAAATATTAAGTAAAAATACAAAAAACCATATATTTTACTAAATTCCTATATTATAGAAAAATTATAATAAAATGATGCATGGTTGACTACAAAATGATAGAAATATTTAAAAATTGACTTTATTGGTTTAGTTAAAAATATTTGTTTTAAATCGACTAAATTAAAATTTGAAGAAGTTGAAAATGTTTGGTTTTTTTAGACAATTGGGCCTATATTATTTGTAAAAAAAAATTAATGATTGAGTTTAGATTGAATCAAATTGCATAGAAAAATCATTATTGTACAATTTTGTTCAAAAAAATAAAATATTATAACTAAATCATTAAAAATTAATTAGCATCTTCAATTAATTTGAATTCATATCTCATTAAATTTTTGTATACTATTTTTCATTTTTTTAGAAATTTATATTTGATAAAGAAGATTACTTATATTTGCAAATATTTTTCTCATATTATTTGTTGATTTTTAAAAATTATTTTCATATGATTTATCGGAATCTTTGACGATAATAATAAAGTCAATACATCTCCAATACTCACATGAAATTGTATAGAATTATTGACCATATTATTAATTTCAATAAAATAATTTTGATCATTATATATTGTTATTTTCCTAATTCAAGTTATCTTTTATATTTATGACATTAAATATTTTTAAAATATTATTCTATTTGACTTCATTTACAATTAAAAAAATAGTATCAACCACATGCATTAGATACATAATATTTATGTCACTATTGAAAATATGTATTTTTTTTTAATTGTACAAAACACAAAAAATATGTATATTTGTTTAGCAATTAAAAAAATTAAATTAATCATAAAACTTGCTATTTTCTCAATTGAAATTTCTGTTATATAAGAAATTTATTTTTATTATATATTGATTTGTGGTTTAACTTAAATAATCTTTTAAAGTATATAAAAATATATTTAATTTAATATATTAACTTTACAATTTATGGTTGACCATAAAATAATATATGGTGAACCACAAATGTTTAATTTAAATTTTAAATCATAAGTATAATTTGTTTAAAGACCTATAACTAGTTAACTTAATATAACAGGTAATTTTTTTTTTCAAAAATCCCAAAATGTTATGTCTTTGAATTCATCCTTTTGGGACGTTACTTTAAAAATGTGTTGAAATGGGGGAATTCACACCAACAACTAGAGACGTTTTTTAGAAAAACATCACAAATAATTTATAATTATCATTAGAGACGTTTTTTTTTTTTTTTTTATAGTTGTCCTAGAACAATTTATATAAATTTTAGCCTAATTTCCCTTATTTTTTCACTTCTTTTCCTTTTCGTCCCTAATTCCTAATTCCTTTCTCTTATTTGATTACTTTTTCCCTAATATGTAGAATTAGAATTGTATCTCAAAACTCACATGGCCATGGGTTAAGATAATAGGATGATGGATAATTCTATGCTATCTCCAATCATCATTGCCATTATATGGAGTGAGAAGTGACAGATTCTCCAAGTAAGTTGAACATGATGTGAGGCTCTACTGTCTAAAAGCCATGAAGGTTTATTGGATGAAGTTGATGCATAGTAAGCTTTAGGCTGCTAAGGCGATGAAGAGTTGTTGTTGTGGGATTGAATCGGCTAAAGTTTATATGAAGGGCATGTTTTAGTCGTATGCCCTTGAATTCGACAAAGTTGGCAACAGCCGAGATAGGGTCGTTGAGGACGATCATTCTTATAGGTGTTATTGCCGAAGTTACGGTTGAAGAATCTATTGTTGGAGTTGTTAGAGGGACACCAATTTGAGTTTGTGCGGGTGGACAGATTGTCAATGATAGGAAAGACAACTGCAGGTTTGATAACATTCAAGGAAGCTTCAAAATTAAAAAGCTTTTCATGAAGTTCTTCAAAGGTAGTTGGTGTGTCCCTTGCTCGAACTGCTCTCGCTAATTTTTTGTAATCATCACTAAGAGTTTCAAGAATTTTGTCAGTGAGATCGTCCTCATCAAATGGAGAACTAAGGACGGTGAGTTCATTAAATTTTTCTTTAATATTATGTAGAAATTCAGTTATGTTTTCAGACCCTTTAGTCATGTATTTCAGTTGATTCTTGATTTGCTTGATGCGACCACGAGATGGCTTAGTATAAGTGTTGGCTAAGGTGAACCAAGCTTCTTTTGAGGTTTTGCTCTTGGCAACAAAAGGAATTAGAGTAGGAGTAATGGAGCCAATAATGGCATTGAAAATGAGTTTGTCTTGGCGCTGCTCGAGAGTGTAGGTGGGGTTAATGGAAGTTGTGTTATTATTTTGTAATGGTAGTGGCTGGCATGGTTTTAAGCCATTAATAAATCCTAATAGATCATACCCAATGAAGAGAGTCTTGAATTGCAATTTCCAGGAGAGGTAGTTTGAAGAGGTTAGCTTCAATGGATTTTGGGCAACAATGTTAATAATGATAAGGGTATTTTTTTTTTGTCATTGGTGTTTTGAATTGTAGGTGTGGACATGGTAAAGTGAAGATTTTGATAAGAGTAAAAAAAAGAAGGGTGGAGAGGGAGTTTATCAGTCTGATACCATAATAGGATTTAAGAATTGTGAAAATGAAAATTATATTCATCATACTTTGCTGTTACAGCTTTTATAAATACAACAGTAAAAATAATTAGCAAATTCTAAAGGATTACAAGTAAAATATACAGCTAACAAATCTTAACTAAACATTCAAAAGAGTTTGAATAATTGTTACAAAAAGAATTCTAAACTATAGGAGTATAAAATGCTATTGTAAGAAAGTTCATGACTCGTTGTGTCTCCACTCACTCAATCTCCGAAGTTGCTAGTTCCATTGAGTTTGAGATTGAAGCTTAGATTATTCATGAAAATATTAAAAATCTTGCTTCATTACTTAAAAAAAGATTCGGTTACAAGATTTGGTTCTTAAAAGTAAGATTTTTCTATTGCTTGAGAATATTATTTGTGATTATAATTTCTTTTGTTGTTTTTGTGTTAATTTTATTTCAATTGAGATGTTTTTGTGGGTTAAATTTTGATGGGTTCTTTGATTCATGATCTTGTTTCAATGGTTTCATGGAAAAGATAAAGAAGAACGATCATAAAATTGCTTCTGCTACTAGCCATGAACCTAAATTATTATAACCACACTACAAAATATTTTTAACTCCATACATACCCATACCCAAAGTTCAAGTACACTCCAAGAGAATTTCCCATATATTCTCTATTAGTATAGTTAATAGCTCTCAATGGTATATTCTCACATATACCCAAGAGCTCAAGTATACCCAAAGAATTTCCCATAAATTCTCTGTTAGCATAGCTAATAGCTCTCAATGGTAAACCAAATATTACATGTTGATTAACACCACACCAAATATTTGTGGTGATTGACACAATTAATAAAGGAGGGGGAGGAGTTCTTTTATAACCAACTAATTCTCTCATTCCTTCTCTTCTAACCAATGTGGGATAACATCTTTTTTTAATTTTTTTATTATCTTTCAACAATCTCCACCATGATTAAAAAAATTAAAAGAACAATAGCTACCTTACCATCAACTATAACACTCACAATTCTAAAAAACAAGAATTTTCATACTCCACCATAAGGGTATACACACTTGAAATTCACCAATTTTAAGAATTTTCACATCAGCCAATTCATGTCGAAAAATTACTAATAAGTTATGGTGCAACTTCCAATGTTAAATTTTTTAGGAAGTTCATTAGCCATCGACATCAATTCCACCACATACCTTGCATCAACTGTCAACCAATGCTCGTGTGCAAATTGTGGACTTGCTAATAGTAACACGTCATCTTCCATGGCAAACCTTGGAGATCAATAACATGCCAAAAGGATAATCTAGTGTAATAACCCGAGATTTTTTATATTTTTAAACTGCACCCGGGATATACAGTATTAATAATTTTAATAAATATATTTGACTATTTTAATTAATTTGTTAATTATTAAAGTTAATTTTTAATTATTTTAAGTTTTCTACATAAAATTTTTCCGACATTTACGTTTTTGGGAAAATAAAACCTAAAAAATATTTATTTATTTACGTTAGTCCATTTTATTAAATTGCATGATTCCATGCATGATTATATATATATATTAATATATATATATATATATATATATATATATATATATATATATATATATATATATATATATATATATATATATATATATATATATATATATATATATATATATATATATATATATAATAAATTTACAAAAATTGCCACTCACCCCTAACCTCCCACGCTCGAGCCCTCCCTCATCCTCACTGTGCAAACCACTGTTTCCCTCACCGTCACTGTGCTTGCCGACGTGCCAGCTGTTATGCCACCTGCCACCTTCTTCTCCGGCGTTGTTTGGCCGGAAACCTGAAACCTCCACAAATTTCGTTCTCCCTCGTCCGACCACCGTTCTTAATGATTCTGACGTGGTTTTTCTCCTAGAACTCCCTAGAAGTCAATTCTAAGCTCCTGGAAGCTTGAAAACATGAATTGGTAAGGATTTAAGCTTGGTTTTGAATTCGGCCTCTTTTGCTTCTCGAATTTTTTGAACTCAATCTTAATGATTCAAACTTACTTCCTTTACAAAAGTTGCTTCTAGTAGCTCAATCTAAATCTTGTAATTTTTGTAGAATTTTTGGAATTTATTTCGATTTTTGTGAATTTTTGATTATTTTATTAATAATTTTCTAATTTTCGTAAATTAATTAAATAATTTATGAAATTGTGATTTATGGTGTTTATAGAGGTTGAAATTAATTTTAGAATTTTATTTGTAATTTTTGTGATTTTTGTGTAATTATTATAATTTTATTTAATTTAGGTGAATTTTGGAAAATTAGGTTAAATGAATATTTTGTTAAAATTAATTAGTTAATTGAGTATAATTATTGGTTTTATTGAATTATATGTTGAGAAAATAATTTTTGAGTAATTGTATAATTTTTAGTGAATTTTTGAATAATTATTGTATATTATGTGAATTTTATATATATTAGGGGTATTTTAGTAATTTGGTAATAATTTGGTTGAAAATTAAATTAAATTGGTTTTAATAATTATTTGAGGTGTAAAAATGATTTTACAAAATATTTAGTATTTTTAACTAATTAAAACTATTTTTCAAAAATTATTTTTAAATTATATATAATATGCTATTTTTGTAAATAAATGAGTTTTTAATGATTTTTAATATGTTTTTGGGCTAATTGTGTAATTCGGAATTTTTATGTATTCTGTGTATATCTCGTGAATTGTGAACCTCGATCGGTGGAATCGTAGTTTAAGAGTTCGACCGAGGTGTTGTATGACTATATATATTTGAAGTGTGTTTTATTGCAGGACCGGCTCTACTTTCTGAGTAGAGAAGTTGTCCGTTTTTTACAGAGGAGGTTCTGCTGAATTTTTTCTAGAATTCTCATAAAACGTAACATTCGATCAAACTCTTATTCCTTGTCTATGTCTGATATTCTAGATCGAGTTCCTAGGAATTTCGTTAGATTTATTCTAATTTTGTGTTGTCGTTTATTTGTTTAGTTGCGCCGAGACCGAGGCCTAGTGGACCAAGCCTGTCGGACCCGTCTTGTGGAGCGCACAACTGTGAGTTGTTTATTATATATATACGTGTACTAGGATGTATGTTTTTTAGAAATGTATTATACATAAATTATACATAAATGATTTAATAAATGCTTAGGTGTACTTTAAGTATATTTTAGTATGTTTTTGGTATATTTTAAATTAAATACATGTTTTTATCCATGATTTATACTTAAATTATTTTAAGTATATATATAGTTTATTTCTAGTTTATCTTGTAATTAAACTGAATTTGTTTGACATATTAATACTAGAAATATACTTGTTTATTTTTGGTATATTTCCAGTATATATATGGTTTATATTGTCATTTTAATCAATGTCATGCATCATTTATTTTATGAATGTATAAGTTTATTTTAAATGAAGGATATCAATAGAACGTGCTACCTAGTGGGCAGCACTAGGACCGAGTACATACCTGTACGATGATAGAATTTAGGTTAAAATACTAACCTATTTGTGGATATTGATTGGATTGATGTGAGATGTGATTTGAGAGTGTGATTGCTGGAGCTCAATTGACCAAGTGTCTCGGGGCCAATCATACTGACAGTCAGATTGCTAGAGCTCAGTTGACCAAGTGTCTCGGGGCCAATCACACTGACAGTCAAACTGCTAGAGCTCGATTGAGTTAGTGTCTCGAGATCAGTCTACTATCCAAATGGAACAAGTGAATTTATTTGGAATGAGTGAGCCTGTATGGCTAGAGTGTTGTGTAGCACTATTTGAGGTTGCGATCATTTAAGGTTCTATTTGATCCTTCATAAACGGTTATTATTTTCAGTATTATATAAAATGATTTTTGCTGCATCCTTGTGTATTTGCCTGTATATATATTTATTATATACACTATTGAACGTGTACATTTGTCATTTAGCTATGCATGTATATATATTATAACAATTCACTCAGTGAGGTATGACTCCCCTCTGTTGACATTTTTCAGGAGAGTCTTCCTCCTCAGACCTCAGTAGTAGACCTTTACGCTGGATTTCTTCCGCCCCAGCCTTATTGTGTAAACTGCTTACCTAAATTTTATTTTGTATTCTAGACACTGCAGTAGTTGTTTTAGTGAGTTGTATGTATTATATATGTATGAGATTTAAATTTCAAAAGTTTGAACCGAGAAAATTGTATTGAAAGATTTTATATATATGAGATGAATTTATATTATTGAATGAGTTGATGGATTATTATTTCACTTTTGAGATTTAATTTCGCTGCATAATGTTTTATTTATTTTAATATATGTTGCATGATTTTATTTTTTTTAAGGCTTGCTACGAGTTCTGAATTCAAAAGAATCCCATTCCCTAGTGCCGGTCATGGCCCCCTGTTTTTGGTCGTGACAAAGTTGGTATTAGAGCGGAGTTTTATGTCAGGGCCTTAGTTGTGTGAGTTGTGGCCCTAGTTTTCAGTGTTGTGTTTTTTTGAAACTACTGTAGTGAATTAGGTTCGAGTATGTCTTGATGAGTATTCCTTGATTTAGTTTTTCGCGTTATCCTCCATTGTCTGTTTTGTCTGAATCCTTTTATTTGCCTTTTCAGAATTAGAAGGCAAGCACGTGTCCACTCCACCCGGTCGTTGAGGCCAAGGATGATGAGTCCTTCCAGGATGAGGTTTTACCTCATGAGCCGCCAGTTAGGCATAAAGGTCATGGCAGAGGTAGACCTCAAGGAGCAGTAGGTCACCATAAACAGAGAAAGTTACATGATGAGGAGTGTCACGACCCAAACAGGGGCCATGACCGGCGCTAGGGAACGAAAATTCTTTCGAATCCGGAACCCGTAGCAAGCCTAAAAATAAAATAAAACATACAATAATAGTAGCAATATATAATGCAACAGAAATAAAAATCATAAATATCATACTTATCACAATATTATTTTCACCAACTGGATTTAAGTCAAATCTCATCTCATATATATATAAATTCTTTTAATACAAAATCTAGTTCACATAATACAATATCTCATACAAATAAAATACATAAAATCCCATAATTAATTTACAACTACTGCAGTGTCTAGATTATAAAAATAAGACTCAAGAAGCAGTTTACACAAAGAAGCCGGGGCGGAAGAAATCCGGCATATATGCCTGCTACTGAGGTCTGAAGATGTTAACTCTCCTGAAAAATAGTCAACGGAGGGGAGTCAGACCTCACTGAGTGAATTACTATAATATATATACATGCATACTAAATGATAATGCATACAATCAACAGTATATATAATATATATATATACAGGCAAATTCACACAGATGCAGTAAAATCATTTTTATATATTTTATTGAAAATCACAGTTTATGAAGGATCAAATAGAACCCTATGATATTGAAACCTCAATCAGTGTTAGACAACACTCTAGCCACACAGGCTCACTTATTCCAAAACATATCCACTTAATCCATTTAGACAGTAGACTGGCCCCCGAGACACTAAGTCAACCGAGCTCCAGCAGTCTGACTGCCAGTGTGATTGGCCCCGAGACACTTGGTCAACCGAGCTCCAGCAATCACACCTCCAAACCACATCACACATATCAAATAATCATATCCAATCAATATCCACAAATGGTTAGTAGTATAGCCTAAATGCTATAAGCGCACCGGTACTTGGTCCTAGTGCTGCCCACTAGGTAGCACGTTCTATCGATATCCTTCATTAATAAATATAAAACATTCATTCACAATAAATGATGCATGAATTTGAAATAAATAGTAACATAAACCATATATATACTGAAAATATACCAAAAGTAAACCAGTATATTTCGAGTATATATACGTCAAATAAATCCAATCAAATTATAAATTAAGCTAGAAATATATTTAAAACATTTAAATATAATCTATTAATAAAACATGCATATAATTTAATATACCAAAAATATGCTTAAATACAAATCACATTATTTATGCATTTTAATCAAGATAAAACTTATATTTCTAAAATCATGCATCCTAAGCATATATATATAAAATAATAACTCACCCTAGTGCGCTCCACGAGATGGGTCCGACGGTCCTGGTCCACTAGGCCTCGGTCTCGATGCAACTAGACAAACAATAAATAATAGACATTAAAATAAACCTAATAGAAAATCCTAGAATTCGATCTAGAGTATTAAACACAGAATCGAGATTAGGGTTCGACCGGATATCACGTTTTACGAGAATTCTATCGAAAATTCGACAGAACCTCCCCTGTAAAACGGACATCTCTCTACTCAAAGAGTAGAGCCGACCCTGCAAAGAAATACACTTCGAAATATAGGCACAACCACTCATCCACAACCCCTCGATCGGACTCCAAACTACAGTCTACCGACCGGGGTCCACAAACACAGAATAATTATAAAAATACCAAAAATATCCTTATAACATAGAAATTCATTTTATAAGTAGAAATTACATAATTAACCTTAAAACACTATAAAAACCGATAAAAACTCATTTTATTAGAAAAACCGTATATTATATATATAATTGAAAATAATTCACGAAAAATAGTTTTAATTAGTTAAAAATACTAAATAATTTGTAGAAATCATTTTTATACTTTAAATAACTATTAAAACCAATTAAATTACATTTTTAGCCAATTTAGGGTAAAATTACCAAAATACCCCTATATATATAAATATACCAAAATTACTTCAAAAATTCACCAAAAATAGTATAATTATCCAAAATTAATTTTCTCAACATATTTATCAATAATATTAATAATAAAACTAAATTATCCAATTAATTTCAATTTAAAACACAATTAACCCTAATTTCCCAAAATTACATAAACTTAAATAATTCAAAATAAATACATAGAAATTCATAAAAATTCCAAATAATTTCCTATAATTCATTTCAACACCTAATTTAACCATAAAACACAATTTCATAATTTATTTAATTAATTTTCGAAAATTAGAAAATAATATTAAAATATTCAAAAATACCCAAAAATCAAAATAATCTCCAAAAATTCCAAAAAAATTCACACATGTAGATTAAGATACTAGGATCAACATTTGTGAAGGGATTTTTCATGAATCAATGAATTTGAAGTTCAAAAAAAATCAAAAACCCTAATATGGTCAAAATTGAAAATTCAAAACCTAAGAAATCAAGACCAATTCAGCTCAAACCAAAGCTAGAATCACACTCACCAGAGCTCAAGGAGAAGAAAGAGACCGGCGGTGGCCAGAATCGTGGTCGACGACGAGAAGAGGAAGTTTTGGTCAAACAGGAAAAATGGGAGCTAACCGGCACCGGGGAAGGAGCTTGGGGCGACGGAGCAGTTGGCTGGGGAAGGTGGAGCTGCTGGCGGCACACCGACGGTAGGTGGTCGGAAGTTACAGCGGGAGGGGAGAAGGATCGGGTGCGGGGAAGGAAGAAGGAAGGAGAAGAAGAGAAGAAAAGAAAAAGAAAAGAAAAGAAAAGAAAAAGAAAAAGAAAAAGAAAAAGAAAAATAAATAAAAATAATAATTTTTAATAAAATATTTGAAAAAAATCACATCCACACACTTAATATTTAATATTTTAAAATTTAATATTAATAAAAAATAATTAAATAACAATAGGATAAATAATTAATTAATAAAATATTAGGGTAATATATTAAACCCTAATTAGATAAATAATTACACATATATACGGTATTTAGTATTTTAAAAATACGTATGAGTTCATGCAAGTCCAAAAATATATTTAAAATAATTAATAATAAATTATTTACGTGAAAATTTCCCCGAAAATGAAAGTCTCGGGAAAATTTTACGTAAAGCACTGTAAATAAGACACAATAATTAAAATAGGTTTTAAATACATATCAACGCGTAAAAATATCGTAATATATATACAAAAATTATTAACACTGCATATCCCGATACAGTGTAAAAATGTTTAAAAACACGAGATATTACAGTCTTCCCCCCTTACAAGGATTCGTCACCGAATTCCAGAAAACAAGATCAAGAAGGAAAGAGATACGGCTAAGAAGCTCGCATCTCAGCTTCAGTCTCCCATGTATGCTCCTCAACTCTGTCGCTACGCCACAGAATCTTGACCATCGGAATCTGCTTCAAACGCAACTGTCGAACTTGATAATCAACGATCGCCACAGGTTCTTCCACAAACGTCAAATCTTCACTCACTTCTACACTGTCGGGCTGCAACACGTGTGAAGGGTCTGAGATATACTTCCTCAACATCGAGATATAAAATACTGGATGCACCTGTGACATACTTGGAGGCAAATCCAACCGATATGCAACAGTGGCAACTCTCTCCAGAATCTCAAACGGTCCGATATATCTCGGTGCTAACTTACCCTTCCTGCCAAATCTCATCACACCCTTCATCGAAGATACCTTCAGAAAAACAAAATCTCCAACCAGAAACTCCACATCTCTGCGCCTAGGATCCGTATAACTCTTCTGCCTACTAACTGCGGTCTCTAATCTTCGCTTAATCACGACGACTTTCTCTGCAGCATCCTGAACCATCTCAGGTCCAGTCAAAGCTCTCTCACCAATCTCGTCCCAACTCAAAGGAGATCTACACTTCCTTTCATACAACGCCTCGTACGGTGCCATGCCAATACTGCTATGGTAGCTATTATTATATGCAAACTCAACGACAAATGATCATCCCAGCTACCTCCCAAATCCAAGACACACATCCTCAACATATCTTCTAGTGTCTGGATCGTCCTCTCAGACTGACCATCTGTCTAAGGATGAAAAGCAATACTGAAATCCAACCTAGTGCCCATCGCTTCCTGCAACTTCTGCCAAAAACGAGAAGTAAACACTGAACCTCTATCTGACACAATGGACACAGGTACTCCATGAAGGCATACGATATGCTTCACATATAACTTCGCCAATCTAGCTACAGAATAGGTGGCTTTCACAGGCAACAAATGTGCAGACTTCGTCAATCTGTCTACAATCACCCAGATGGAATCGTATCCATCCTTCGAATGAGGTAAACCGACCACAAAATCCATAGCTATCCTTTCCCACTTCCACTCAGGAATAGGAAGAGGCTGAAGCTTCCCAGAAGGCTTCTGATGTTCGGCTTTCACTTGCTGACACGTCAAGCACTTAGCAACATAATCAGCGACATCTTTCTTCAATCCATCCCACCAGTATAAATCTCTGATACTGTGGTACATCTTAGTAACACCTGGATGAACGCTGTAGGCTGTAGAGTATGCTTCCTCTAAAATCTCCTTTCTCAAAACATCCACATCAGGAACACACAATCTACCACTGATCCACAACACACCATCATCATCGAGTGTGAAATCAGTGAACTTCCCTGCTCTGACATTCTCTGCAAGCTCTTCTAGAATAGGATCTCGGCTCTGAGCTGCTTTAATCCTATCCCTCAGTACAGATCGCACTTTAAACTGAGATAGCAGTCCACCTGATCTACTAAGCTTCATCAGTAGACCTTGATCAACCAACAGATGCAATTCCTGGATCAATGGTCTCCTCTCAACACCGACGTGAGCAAGACTACCTGAGGACTTCCTACTCAAGGCATCTGCTACTACATTAGCTTTACCCGAATGATATAAGATCTCGCAATCATAATCTTTCAACAGTTCCAACCATCTCCTCTGCCTCAGATTCAAATCTCTCTGCTGAAAAATGTACTTAAGGCTCTTGTGATCAGTAAATATCTCACAAGTCACCCCGTACAGATAATGTCTCCAAATCTTCAAAGCAAAGATCACTGCAGCCATCTCTAGATCATGTGTAGGATAGTTCTGCTCATGCTTCTTCAACTGCCTCGAAGCATAGGCTATCACCCTTCCATTCTGCATCAGCACACAACCAAGACCAATTCTAGAGGCATCATAGTAAACTGTGAACTTATCCACACTATTAGGCAAAGCTAACACTGGCGCTGTGGTCAACTTCTCCTTTAACAACTTGAAACTGTTCTCACAAGCTTCTGACCACTCGAATCTAACATTCTTCTGAGTCAAGCGAGTCATAGGGGCTGCAATCCTGGAAAAATCCTACACAAACCGCCTATAATACCCGGCTAAACCCAGAAAACTCCGAATCTCTGTAACAGAAGTTGGTCTAGGCCACTCAGACACTGCCTCAACCTTCTATGGATCAACCTGAATACCTTCTTTAGACACTACGTGTCCAAGAAAAGAAACACTCTCCATCCAAAAATCACACTTCGAGAATTTAGCATAAAGCTGATGATCTCTCAATGTCTGTAGTACAATCCTTAAGTGATATACATGCTCCTCCATACTCCTTGAATATACCAGTATATCATCAATGAAGACTACCACAAACTGATCCACATACGGTCTGAATACCCTATTCATCAGGTCCATAAAAGCTGCTGGTGCATTAGTCAAACCAAAAGACATCACCAGAAACTCATAATGACCATATCTAGTGCGGAATGCTGTCTTAGGAATATCAGATTCACTGATTCGTAGCTGATGATAACCCGACCTCAGATCAATCTTAGAAAAGAACTATGCACCCTGTAGCTGATCAAACAAATCATCTATCCTCGGGAGAGGATACTTGTTCTTCACTGTCACCTTATTCAGCTCTCTGTAGTCAATGCACAGTCTCAGGGTACCATCCTTTTTCTTCACAAATAGGACTGGTGCACCCCAAGGAGAAACACTAGGTCTGATGAAACCTTTATCCAATAACTCTTGCAACTGCTCCTTCAACTCCTTCAACTCTGTAGGAGCCATTCTGTAGGGTGGTATAGATATAGGAGTAGTACCTGGAACCACATCTATACAGAACTCAATCTCTCTGTGAGGTGGTAAACCTGGCAACTCCTCAGGAAAAACATCAGGAAACTCACAAGCAACAGGACTCCACTGACGTATCCCTGACCAATGCCAAATACCCCTGACAACCTTTCCTCAATAACTTCCTAGCCATAATAGCAGAAATAAGATTCTGAGGTGCTGAACTCCTATCACTGACAAACTTAAACTCTTATTCACCAGGAATTCTGAAAGTCACCTCTTTATTCCTGCAATCTACCATGGCATAGTGCTGAGATAACCAATCCATTCCCAGAATAACATCAAACTCCATCACATCCAACAAAATCAAATCAGCGGGTAATTCTCTACCTCCCACGAGAACTGGACAACCAAAAAGAACAATATCGGTGTCCAAGGAATCGCTTAGAGGAGTGGCAACAGACAAAGGAAAAGCCATCCTCGAAGCTTGCCAAAAAGATTTAGAAGCAAAAACAGAAGAAACAAACGAATACGTGGCACCCGGATCAAACAAAACCCATGCATCTAGGTAACAAACAGAAACAATACCTGCCACGACTGCATTAAATGCCTGAGCATCCTGCTGAGTGAGATGAAAAACTCTGGCCTGACCTTGACCTCCCTGTTGACTGGTAAAAGCCTGGCCAACACCTATGGCACCTCCTCTAGTACCTCTACCACGACTCTGTTGTGGAACAAACTGAGTGGAACTCTGATGCTGGGCTGGTTGTAACAGAAATGGCACGGGTGTAGCACTAGCAATCGACTGCTGTGGGAATCGCGGAATCTGCGGCTGCTGATACCCTGAGTAAGGACACGATCTGGCAAAATGTCTTGTCTGCCCGCATCTGAAGCATGTCAGTGGTGTCAGATAATACGGTCCCTGATGGACTCTACCACAAGTCTGATAAACACTGGCCGCTGATTTAGAACTACGACCACTACTGCTGCTTGAAGCACCTGACCCAAATCTGAACGATCTACGCTGACCTCCACGACCATGTCTACTGCTCCGATGCACTCGTTGCTGCTGCCTCTGACTCTGCTGAGTCGGACCTCGCTGCTGACTACTCGAACCAACATGAAAACTCGAATATGGAGTAGCCTGAAATCCACTCGACTGAACTCTTAGCTGGTAATAATCAGGCATCGCTCCTTGCCTAACTAGCCTCAGCTTAATCTCCTTGGCTAACTCAATCACAGACTAGAGAGTAAGGCCTGCTGTAGGCATACCAGCAAATGCTGAACCCAAACCAGTAACGTAGGTAGTAACCGTGAAATACTGATCTCGCATCAGATCCTCAGCATATCTACCCAGACGAAGAAACTCTCGGGTGTACTCCTCTACTGATCGATCACCACGAGAAATACTCGTCAGTCGAAGACGATATCTCAAACGAAGAGGCTCTGGACAGAATCTCCTCATAAATCGCTCTCTGAACTGAGCCCAGGTCATTGTCATCATGTAAGGCTGGATCATTTGAATAAACCAATCTAAGGCTGGTCCCTCGACAGACAACTCAACGATCATGATCCGCTGGTACTTGGTATGAGCAGTCCAAGTCCTAGTCTCAATCGCGTGCAGAAAATCTAACGGATCGGAAGTACCATCAAACACAATCCTGCCAACTCGGGCATAGAAGAAAGCGGCCTCAGGGTCAGACATACCCTGCTGATAGGCAAGCTGAACAGGCTGAACAACTGGAGGAACAGGAACATCAAACTCAGGCTCAACAGGCTCCTCGTCTTGTAACTCTCTCTGCCTACGGTGACCTGCTGCTCCTCGAGGTCTACCTCTGCCACGACCCCTACGTCTAACTGGCTGCTCAGGAGGTAAAACCTCATCCTGAAAAGACTCATCATCCTCGGCCTCAACGACCAGTGGAGCGACACGCGCTCGCCTCCTCATACTGAAAAGATAAATGGAAAGATTCAGACAAAACAGACAACGGAGGAATAACGCTGAAAACTAAGCAAGGAATACTTATTAAGACATACTCGAACCTAATTCACTGCAATAGTTCAACAGAAAACACAACTTTAAAACTAGGGCCACGACTCACATAACTAAGCCCTGATACAGAACTCCGCTTTTATACCAACTTTGTCACGACCCAAAACAGGGGCCATGATCGGCGCTAGGGAACGGGAATTCTTTCGAATCCGGAACCCGTAGTAAGCCTAAAAATAAAATAAAACATGCAATAGTAATAATAACAATATTAAATGCAGCGGAAATAAAAAATCATAAATATCCAAAATAATATCCATCTCCGATATATAAATCTTTTAATACAAATCCAGTTCAAATAATACAATATCTCACATAATTAAAATACATAAAATCCCATAAATTAATTTACAACTACTGCAGTGTCTAGATTATAAAAATAAGACTCAAGTAAGCAGTTTACACAAGGAAGCCGGGGCGGAAGAAATCCGGCGTATAGGCCTGCTACTGAGGTCTGAAGATGTTGACTCTCCTGAAAAATAGTCAACGGAGGGGAGTTAGACCTCACTGAGTGAATTACTATAATATATATACATGCATACTAAATGATAATGCATACAATCAACAATATATATCTAATATGTATATATACAGGCAAATACACACAGATGCAATAAAATCATTTTATATATATTTTATTGAAAATCATCTTTCTTGAAGGATCAAATAGAACCCTATGATAGCGAAACCTCAAACAGTGTTAGACAACACTCTAGCCATACAGGCTCACTTAATCCAAATATATCCACTTAATCCATTTGGACAGTAGACTGGCCCCGAGTCACTAAGTCAACCGAGCTCCAGCAGTCTGACTGCCAGTGTGATTGGCCTCGAGACACTTGGTCAACCGATCTCCAGCAATCACACCCCTAAATCACATCTCATACATCAAATGATCATATTCAATCAATATCCACAAATGATTAGTAATATAGCCTATCTGCTATAAGTGCACCAGTACGTACTCGGTCCTAGTGCTGCCCACTAGGTAGCACGTTCTATCGATATCCTTCATCAATAAATATAAAACATTCATTCACAAAAATAAATGATGCATGAAGTTCAATAAAATATCAACATAAACCATATATATACTAGAAATATACCAAAAATAAACCAGGTATATTTCGAGTATATATATGTCAAATGAATCCAATCAAATTATAACTTAAGCTAGAAATATGTTTAAAAACATTTTAAATATAATTTATTTACAAAACATGAATATAATATAATATACACCAAAAATATACTTAAATACAAATCACATTATTTATGCATTTTAATCAAAATAAAACATATATTTCTAAAATCATGCATCCTAAGCATATATATATAAAATAGTAACTCACACTAATGCGCTCCACGAGATGGGTCCAACGGGCCTGGTCCATTAGGCCTCGGTCTCGGCGCAACTAAATAAATAATAAATAACCGACATTAGAATAAACCTAACAGAAAATCCTAGAGTTCGATCTAGAGTATTAAACACAGAATCAGAATTAGGGTTCGACCGGACATCACGTTTTACGAGAATTCTACCGAAATTTCGATAGAACCTCCCCTGTAAAATGGACATCTCTCTACTCAAAGAGTAGAGCTGACCCTGCAAAGAAACACACTTCGAAAACACAGGCACAACAACTCATCCACAACCCCTTAGTCGGACTCCAAACTACAGTCTACCGACCGGGGTCCACAATCACAGAATAATTCAGGAAATACCAAAAATATCCTTATAACATAGAAATTCATTTTCTATGTTATAAGGATATGTTTTGGTATTTCCTGAATTATTCTGTGATTGTGACCCATTAGTCGGACTCCAAACTATATTATATATATATTTGAAAATAATTCACGAAAAATAGTTTTAATTAGTTAAAAATACTAAATAATTTTTAGAAATCATTTTTATACCTTAAATAACTATTAAAACCAATTAAATTACATTTTTAGCCAATTTAGGGTAAAATTACCAAAATACCCCTATATATATAAATATACTATAATTACTTCAAAAATTCACCAAAAATAGTATAATTATCCAAAATTAATTTTATCAACATTTTTATCAATAATATTAATAATTAAACTCAATTATCCAATTAAATTCAATTAAAAACACAATTAACCCTAATTTCCCAAAATAACATAAACTTCAATAATTGAAAATAAATACATAGAAATTCATAAAAATTCCAAATAATTTCCTATAATTCATTTCAACACCTAATTTAACCATAAAACACCATTTCATAATTTATTTATTAATTTCCGAAAATTAGAAAATAATATTAAAATATTCAAAAATACCCAAAAATCAAAATAATCTCCAAAAATTCCACAAAAATTCACACATGTATATTTAGCTACTAGGATCAACATTTGTGAAGGGAGTTTTCATGAATCAAGCAATTCGAAGCTCAAAAAAATCAAAACCCTAATATGGCCGAAATTGAAAATTCAAAACCTAAGCAAATCAAGACCAAATTCAGCTCAAACCAAAGCTAGAATTATACTCACTGAAGCTCAAGGAGAAGAAAGAGACTGGAAGTGTCAAAAACGGTGGCCGGAATCGTGGTCGACGGTGAGGAGAGGAAGTTTCGGCCAAAATGGGGGAAAATGGGGTTAGCCGGCGCCGAGGAAGGAGCTTGGGGCGGCGGTAGCAGCTGGCTGGGGAAGGCAGAGCTGCTGGCAGCACACCGATGGTAGGGGAACGACAGTTGAAACGGTGGTTGGTGATCGGGCACGGGAAGGAAGAAAAGAAGGGAAAAAGAAAAGAAAAGTAAAAGGAAAGAAAAGAAAAAGAAAGGAAAAGAAAAAGAAAAGAAAAAGAAAAATAAAAATAATTTTAATAAAATATTTGAAAAAAATCACACCCACACACTTAATAGTTAATATTTTAAAATTTAATATTAATTAAAAATAATAAATAACAAATAAACAAATAATTAATTAATAAAATATTAGGGTAATATACTAAACCCTAATTAAATAAATAGGTACATATATACACGGTGTTTAGTATTTAAAAATACGTAATGAGTTCATGCAAGTTCGAAAATATAATTTAAAATAATTAATAATAATTATTTACGTGAAAATTTCCTCGAAAATAAAAGTCTCGGGAAAATTTTACGTAAAGGACTGTAAATAATACACAATAATTAAAATAGGTTTTAAATACATATCAACTCGCAAAAATATCATAATATATATACAAAATTATTAACACTGCATATCCCGATGCAGTATTAAAATATTTAAAAATACGGGATATTACAGCTGCAGTGATCTTTGCTCTCAAGATCTAGAGACACTATCTGTACGGGGTGACTTGTGAGATTTTTGTTGATCACAAGAGCCTTAAGTACATTTTCCAACAGAGAGATCTAAATCTGAGGTAGAGGAAATGGTTGGAACTATTGAAAGATTATGACTGTGAGATTTTATATCATCCAGGTAAGGCTAATGTGGTAGCAGATGCCTTGAGTAGGAAGTCCTCAGGCAGTCTTGCTCATATTAGTGTGGAGTGGAGACCGTTGATCCAGGAGTTACATCTGTTGGTGGATCAAGGTCTGATGATGAAGATTAGTAGATCAGGTGGACTGTTAGCTCAGTTTAAGCTGCGATCTGTACTGAGAGATAGGATTAAGGCAGCTCAGAGTCGAGATCCTATTCTAGAAGAGCTTGCAGAGAATGTTTGAGCGGGGAAGTTCACTGATTTCATGCTCGATGATGATGGTGTTTTGTGGATCAGTGGTAGATTGTGTGTTCCTGATGTGGATAATTTGAGAGAAGAGATCCTAGAGGAAGCACATTCTATAGCTTACAGCGTACATCCGGATATCACTAAGATGTACAACAGTATCAGAGACTTGTATTGGTGGGACAAATTGAAAAAGGATGTCGCTAATTATGTTGCTAAGTGCTTAACGTGTCAGTAAGTAAAAGCTGAGCATCAGAAGCCTTCTGGGAAGCTTTAGCCTCTTCCTATTCCTGAGTGGAAGTGGGAAAGGATAGCTATGGATTTTATGGTTGGTTTACCTCATTCTAAGGATGGATACGATTCCATCTAGGTGATTGTAGACAATTTAACCAAGTCTGCACATTTCTTGCCTGTGAAAGCCACCTATTTTATAGCTAGATTGGCAAAGCTGTATGTGAAGCATATTGTGTGCCTTCATGGAGTACCTATGTCCATTGTGTCAGATAGAGGTTCAGTATTTACCTCTCGTTTTTGGCAGAAGCTGCAGCAAGCGATGGCACCAAGTTGGACTTCAGTACTACTTTTCATCCTCAGACATATGGTAAGTCTGAGAGGACAATCCAGTCACTGGAAGATATATTGAGAATGTGTGTTTTGGATTTGGGAGGTAGCTGGGATGATCATTTGGCACTCGTAGAGTTTTCATATAATAACAGTTACCATAGCAGTATTGGAATGACACCATACGAGGATTGTATGGAAGGAAGTGTAGATCCCCTTTGAGTTGGGATAAAATTGGTGAAAGAGCTTTGACTGGACCTGAGATGGTTCAGGATGCTGAAAAGAAAGTCGCTATGATCAAGGGCAGATTAGAGACTGCAGTTAGCAGGCAGAAGAGAGCTATACGAATCCTAGGCGTAGAGATGTGGAATTTCAAGTTGGAGACTTTGTTTTTCTGAAGGTGTCTCCTATAAAGGGTGTAATGAGATTTGGAAGGAAGGGTAAGTTAGCACCGAGATATATCGAACCGTTCGAGATTCTGGAGAGAGTTGGCACTGTTGCATATCGGTTGGCTTTGCCTACGAGTATGTCTCAAGTGCATCCAATATTTCATATCTCGATGCTGAGGAAGTATGTCTCAGACCCTTCACACGTGTTGCAGCCTGACAGCGTGGAAGTGAATGAAGATCTAACGTTCGTGGAAGAACCTGTGGTGATCGTTGACTATCAAGTTCGATTGCGTTCGAAACAGATTCCGATGGTCAAAGTTTTATGGTCGTAGCAACAGGGTAGAGGAGCATACGTGGGAGACTGGAGCTGAGATGCGAGCTTCTTTCTCGTATCTCTTCCCTTCTTGAATTTGTACTTCTTCTTTTTTTGAAATTCGGGGGATGAATTCTTGTAAGGGGGGGAAGACTGTAATAGCCCGAGATTTTATATATTTTTAAACTGTATCGGGATATGCAGTAAGTATTAATAATTTTAATCAATATATTTGACTATTTAATTAATTTGTTAATTATTAAAGTTAGTTTTTAATTATTTTAAGTTTTCTACGTAAAATTTTCCCGAGATTTACATTTTTGGGAAAATAAAACCTAAACAACATTTATTTATTTATTTACGTTAGTCCATTTTATTAAACTGCATGATTCCATGCATGATTATATTTTCATATTAATATATATATACATATACATACATACACACACATATATATATATATATATATATATATATATATATATATATATATATATATATATATATATATATATATAAAGTTAGTAAATTTACAAAAAACTGCCACTCACCCCTAACCTCCCACGCTCGACGCCCTCCCTCACCCTCACTATGTAAACCGCCGTTTCCCTCACCATCACTGTGCTTGCCGACGTGCCACCACCTCCTTTAGCTGCTCTGCCACCTGCCACCTTCTTCTCCGGCATTGTTTGGCCGGAAACCCGAAACCTCCATAGATTCTGTTTTCCCTTGTCCGACCACTTTTCTTGATGATTCCAGCGTGGTTTTGTTCCTAGAACTCCCTAGAAGTCGATTCTAAGCTCCTAGAAGCTTGAAAACTTGAATTGGTAAGGATTTAAGCTTGGTTTTAAATTCGGCCTCTTTTGCTTCTCGAATTTTTTTGAACTTCAATTTTAATGATTCAAGCTTACTTCCTTTACAAAAGTTGCTTCTAGTAGCTCAATCTACATCTTGTAATTTTGTAGAATTTTTGGAATTTATTTGATTTTTGTAAATTTTTGATTATTTTATTAATATTTTCTAATTTTTGTAAATTAATCAAATAATTTGTGAAATTGTGATTTATGGTTTTTATAGAGGTTGAAATTAATTTTAGAATTTAATTTGTAATTTTGGTGTAATTATTATAATTTTATTTAGTTTAGGTGAATTTTGGAAAATTAGGTTAAATGAATATTTTGTTAAAATTAATTGGTTAATTGCGTATAATTATTGGTTTTATTGAATTATATGTTGAGAAAATAATTTTTGAGTAATTGTAGAATTTTTAGTGAATTTTTGAATAATTATTGTATATTATGTGAATTTATATATATTAGGGGTATTTTAGTAATTTGGTAATAATTTGGTTGAAAATTAAATTAAATTGGTTTTAATAATTATTTGAGGTATAAAATGATTTTTACAAAATATTTAGGTATTTTTAACTAATTAAAACTATTTTTCAAAAATTATTTTCAAATTATATATAATATACTATTTTTGTAATAAATGAGTTTTTAATGATTTTTAATATGTTTTTGGGCTAATTGTGTAATTTGGAATTTTTATGTACTCTGTGTATATCTCGTGAATTGTGAACTCTCGGTCGGTGGGAATTGTAGTTTGGGAGTTCGACCGAGGGGTTATGTGACTATATATACTCGAAGTGTGTTTTCTTGCAGGACCGGCTCTACTTTCTGAGTAGAGAAATGTTCGTTTTACAGAGAAGGTTCTACCGAATTTTTTGTAGAATTTTTCATAAAATGTGACATTCGGTTAAACTCTTATTCCTTGTCTATGTCCGATATTCTAGATCGAGTTCCTAGGAATTTCGTTAGATTTATTCTAATTTCATGTTGTCGTTTATTTGTTTAGTTGCGCCGAGATCGAGACCTAGTAGACCAGGCTCGTCGGACTCGCCTCGTGGAGTGCACAATTGTGAGTTGTTATTTTATATATACGTGTACTAGGATGCATGTTTTTTAGAAATGTATGTTTAAATTTATGAATTATACATAAATGATTTAATAAATGCTTAGGTATACTTTAGGTATATTTTAGTATGTTTTTGGTATATTTTGAATTAAATACATGTTTTATCCATGATTTATACTTAAATTGTTTTAAGTATATATATAGTTTATTTCTGGTTTATCTTGTAATTAAACTAAATTTGTTTGACATATATATACTCGAAATATACTTGATTATTTTTGGTATATTTCTAGTATATATATGGTTTATATTGTCATTTTAATCAATGTCATGCATCATTTATTTTATGAATGTATAGGTTTATTTTAAATGAAGGATATTAATAGAACGTGTTACCTAGTGGGCAGCACTAGGACCGAGTATATACTGGTACGACGATAGAATTTTGGTTAAAATACTAACCTATTTGTGGATATTGATTGGATTGATTTGATTGATGTGAGATGTGATTGTTGGAGCTCGATTGACCAAGTGTCTCGGGGCCAATCACACTGACAGTCAGACTGCTGGAGCTCGGTTGACTTAGTGTCTCGGGGCCAGTCTACTGTCCAAATAGAACAATTGAATTTATTTGGAATAAGTGAGCTTGTATGGCTAGAGTGTTGTCTAACACTATTTGAAGTTGCGATCATTTAGGGTTTTATTTGATCTTTCATAAACGGTTATTATTTTCAGTATTATATAAAATGATTTTTTGCTGCATCCGTGTGTATTTGCATGTATATATATTTATTATATATACTATTGAACATGTGTATTTGTCATTTAGCTATGCATGTATATATATTATAACAATTCACTCAGTGAGGTCTGACTCCCCTCTGTTGACATTTTTCAGGAGAGTCTTCCTCCTCAGACCTCAGTAGCAGACCTTTACGCTGGATTTCTTCCACCCCCGGCCTTATTTTGTAAACTGCTTACCTGAATTTTATTTTGTATTCTAGACACTGTAGTAGTTGTTTTAGTGAGTTGTCTGTATTATATATGTATAAGATTTAAATTTCTAAAGTTTGAACCGAAAAAATTGTATTGAAAGATTTTATATATATGAGATGGATTTATATTATTAAATGAGTTGATGGAATATTATTTCACTTTTGAGATTTGATTCTGCTGCATAATGTTTTATTTATTTTAATATATGTTGCATGCTTTTATTTTTTTTAAGGTTTGCTATGGGTTCCGGATTTGAAAGAATTCTCGTTCCCTAACGCCGGTCAATGGCCCCCTGTTTTGGGTCGTGACATCTAGTCTCTTATGGAGAAAAGAGACCCACCACTGGCGACAATATTGGCATATCCATTTATGATTTTGAAGCAATTTGCTGAACCCCCCTCCATAGGTAATTTTTCTTTTACGTGCCAAGATTGCCCACATCTTCAAATTCTTGTGTAAACCATATTGATTATCATTGACTTCATCTCTCCACAAGTCAATATCAACACACTCATTAAATTTCTCCACCTCAAACCCAAGCTCATTTTTGCTTAATAATGCACAATACCTCTGTATACTTGAACAATAGTTCCTACTACCTCACTCGTGATTAATGAAGTGAACAATTGTGTCTACAAAATATACTAAGAAAGTTTTCAAGAGAGATTGGGAGGACACAAACGGTACCACTTATGTCCCAACTTCCTTAGGCAATTATAGCCTTTGTGACAAAAATTTTCTTGACTGTAATTACTTACACAATACCACACTCAATAAACACGATACAAAGGACCTCAAGTTGGATCACAACAATTTCTAAAAAATCTTTTATGATGTGAAAGATCGGACAAAACTGCAACCACAGAGCATAATAAGAATTTTAAAGATATTCTTGTGCTGCCTTCAAGCTCATCTCTTATTGAACCATCGACTTTGATAACAATTGTTGGGGGAAAATGGACCCTTTACAATTCAACAAGTACCTTTCACCACTTTAGATTACAATATGAATAAAAATAATTGAGAAATAAAAAGAAAAATACACAATAATTTAATGTGGAAAACTCTCAAATGGAGAAAAACCACAAGTGTTGTCAAAAGACAATCAAGAGGAAAATATTCACTATGTGAAAAATTATTACAACCACACTATAAAATATTTAACTATTACACATACCCTAAGCTCAAGTACACCCCAAGAGAATTTCTACTAGTATAACTAATAACTCTCAATAGTATATTCTCACACATATCCAAAAGTTCAAGTATATCCAAGAAAATTTTTCATAAATTCTCTATTAGTATAGTTAATAATTCTCAATGGTACACCAAATATTACATGATGATTAACACACATCAATATTTATGGTGATTAACATACTTAATAAAGGAGGGAAATAATTCTTTTTATAACCAACTAATTACCTCTTTCCTCTTTTCTAACCAATGCAAGATAATATTCATTTTTTATTTTTTTTATCATCTTTCAACAATTCTTGATTTTTCGAAAAGGGTATTTTCTATTTTTCTTTATTTTACTGAAATGTTTGTGGGGGGTAAATTTACTTTTGGTTCTTTAAACCGTTTCTCTGTATTAAAACCCCATGACGCCCTTCGTTGCCTTTTTTTTTTTTTTTTTTTTTAGTGGGAAACACAAATATATTATTATCATGTAAGGATTTTTAATTCTTTGCTGGGTTACATATGTATAGGAGTTTCCTTTGCGAAGAATGAACAATGCAAATTTTATGGTTTGGGTAAAGACAAATTGCTTTTTGTGCTTTTATTTAAATGATTTTGTTAACATGATAAGAGCTTTAATTTTTAAGCTAATCAATGGAAGAAATCAATGAAGGTTATGTGTTAGACTTTAATTTTTAAGCTAATCAAGTCACCATTAGTTGATGAGATTGAATCTTTTCCCTAATTCAAACAAACCCTTTCCCTTCTTTTAATATTTATCTTTCTTTTCCCTAATTTTTTCTCTATGTTCCCAAAGTTGCGTATGATCACTCAACCAGCTACCATTTATGAATAATAAATATAATATAATTTGGCTACCGTTTTTGTGAATAAAGACGGCATTTTGGGTGAATTCTTATTGAACTGATTTTCTAAAAACTTTTATAGTTGGTCATTGAACTAATTTGAGGAGCATTGTACTTTTGTTTCCTAGAATCACATCCTCTCTGTTCCACAAGCTCGCCACCATCTCTCTGCAATTTCTCTCTCATCTTTGATTGGGATCTGCTTCCACGTTTCAGGTAAAATGTCTGATCTCAATTTCAATATTTTCTTCAGTTTCTGTTTGGTTCCTCTGTTAAAGTTGATTGCTAAGTTGTTAATTATATAGACTAAATGGTACTTTAGTTCTCATTGTTGCTGCCTCTCTTATCATCATCTGCATTCACTTTGCTGCTCATCTTATCTCCCTGAATCACTTCCATTTGAGACCATCCTGGAAATGAGAAATTGAAATTGAAATTGAACAATTAAGCAAATCTTCACATAATCAATCACAAGTACTGATAATCAACAACTGCCAAATTTTTTTGCTAACCTGTGTTTCTACCATTGATGGGATGAACAACTGATGCTGAAACCACATGCACCTTCTTTTATTTGCGTGCTCAAATCATCAGCTTCTGCCATAACTTCTTGCACCTTTTCTTGTAAAATTTAACAAATTTATTAAACACTTCGTCCATCCTTCTAAAGAATTGAAGCTCATACTCTCCTCCTTCACGCGTTGCATTAAGAAACATGGTCTCATAATGACTTTCTCCACCTTGATCTCTTACTGAATTGATGAGTATCAACTCATCTTCACCCACTTATTCTTTCTTGGATGATTCTATATATTTTATTAATATGATTTGTTATCTTTGATAAATAAAGATTTATTATCTTTGATTTATTAGTATTAAAACTCTAAATAAGAAATTATTTTAAAATAGTCTTCAAATATAAATTACATAAATAAATTTTTCTTAAAAAAATTTATATAAATAAATATTACAATGATTTAATTACTAATTATAATTTAATATAATAAAATAATCATGAAAAATTAATTATTTACATTGATATGAAGAGAGTTATTTATTATGTGTTAATTAATTTTAGTAAAGATAAAACTTTTAATTATTTATTGTTTCTTATTGAGAATGTGTCAATGCTCAATGAGCTTCAACTTTGCATACGGACAGAGACAAAAGATGCATAGATAGCATAAATAAGAGAGGACCATTTTTCTTAGCATAGTGTGGTTTGGTGCTTGCACATAGCAGTGGGGTTTGCCCCACCACTAAATGACTACCTTAATTGATTTGGAAATTAAATGACTACCTTAATGGCTCACGAGAAACACTAGTCACAACTCTTCAGCCATAAGCCCACAACCAGTAAAATTATCTAGTCAATTCTTATGCTGCAACATAATAATCATCTTTTATTAATAATATTATTAGTATTATATTAGAGGTGTTTTTATTGATTGAATATTGGATAAGTGGAGATTAGTGGCTGCACAGGAGACAATTTTACTGCATAGTTTTAGACATAACCTTCATTTCATAGGTCCTTATGATTATATACAACATTATGATACTAGTCCTTTCACTCCATCAGGTCTGAAAAGGCTCAGCTACCAACCAATTTGAGCCCCCAATTTTATATATTTCAAGTCTAGATGCTTTAATTTGTTCAGTTCATACAAACTTTCAGAATCTAAAAATTCTTGGAACCAATAAAAATGTCAACATGTCATAGAAACCAATAGAAACTGTAAATAAAAATTGCAAAAATATGCATAATGAAACCGCTGCAAGCATACTTTATTTCTGTTACAAAAATAATACAGAATTATTAAATTAGTCACTTATGTCTATAAAGTGCCAACTTATTTTTTTATTTCTTGTTCAAAAAAAAAAATTTATTTTATATTTGAGTAGGGTATCTACAAAACTTATTAAAATATCCCTTCTTTATTAACATAACAAGAAAATATTACAATATCATGATCAGAAACTTCTGAAATTCTATTGGTGGAAGAATGATTTTTGGTATTTTTTAACTAGTTTATATGCATAAATAAATAAATATGATATTGGATTGAGTAAGGTTTTTAATTTTAACTAGTTATATATGAAAAAATAATATATTTTATGTGAAAATTTATTTTTACCTCTAAAATATATAGAGTTTTTAATATATACAAGCTGCATTATGCTACATGGAAGATTTGCATTTTTATAAAAACTACCATCAAATATGGCTATTTTTTGGACAATTTTCAGGTGCTCCGTTTTGTTCTATGTATTTCTATGGCTTCATTTATGCAATCAAATAGAAGCTGCTTGGTTAACTAAATTAAACCCATCAAGAACAACAACAACATTTACAAGAATAAGACCAGATTAAAAGGAGAGAAATTAGGTTGACTAAATATAACAGAATGGTAGCCTGCATATTTGATAACTTAGTTAAGCAAAAAAAAAAAAATATATATATATATAGTATATATATATATACCTTTCATGCAGTTAAAAATAGGCATAGATAGCAGCGTGCATATAATAGTTATTTAAGTAAAATAACCACCTGCATATGTATATTTTATTTTTAGTTTTTTATTACTTTTTGTTTATTTCTTGGCTGACACACACATACATGCATTTAGTTTCTGATAACTTTTTTCTTTATTTGCGACCAGAAATTTAAATATGCTAATAGTTAGTTCTGAAAAAATTTATATTGAATCTCCAAACGAAAATTCTACTATCACATTCTCAATTTTATTTGATTTGGTGTAGAACAATGGATAAGAGTTGGATGAAGGCAAAGGGATTTTCAAATGAACATGTACAAGGGGTAGAGTCTTTTATGAAATTTATAAAAGATCATAAGGGTCCTAAATGTGATATTCGTTGTCCATGTGTGGATTGCTTAAATGTGCGCTCCACAACCAAGATGCAGTTGCTAGCCATCTTTTAGTTCGAGGTATAAATAGGTTTTATAACTCGATGGATTTATCACGGAGAGAGTTCTAATGACACTAATAGAAGTGTGTTAGATGAAGATAGTGACAGTGATGATGATAATGAAAGTATGACATGCAGTGAGGAAGAAGATGATGGGTTGAATGACATGCTAGGGGACTTTGAAATAACTATTTAAGTAGTATGCAAGGAGATAACAATGATGATGTTGCTTCTAATGGGTTTGAAACTCCAATTTAGGGCTTAAGATTTGGTTCCAAGACCTACAATCTCTTCTTCAGGCACTTCTTCAATGATTCAAGACCTTCAAGAAAAGTTGAAACAATCTCAAGATGAAAATTGCATGCTCAAACAGCGCTTGGATGAAGAAATTAAAAAGGGGGAAACGGAGGGAGCTACTTTGGCAAAACATGAGGCATTATTTCGTCGCATGTTCGGATCGGAATATGATGAGTAAGCATAAAAAATTCAATGCTATCTATTTGTAATTATTTTTTTACTTGCCAGCAGTAATTTGATTTTAAATTTTAATCGAATGCAGTGAGGATGTTGATCCCTCAACATATATCCTAAAGTTGTCTATCCATTCTAGTAAGTTATAGTTCTTTTATTTATTTCTTTCATAACAGAAGGGTCTTGGTCAATGTGGATTTATGCCTTAATTTTCTGGATTTAGTAATTAATTATTTGCTCAACAATTTTCTATATATATGTTTTCACACTTGAGTAGCTAAAGGGAGGGAGGGTGGACCATATGATGTAAAACAAGAAACCTATCAATTTTGGGGGTGGTGGGGTAGCAAAGAATGTTCAGTTGTATTAATATGAATAATGTCAAGAATTAAAATAGATATATATATGGAGGTAGTAGCTAGCTAGTATTGGACCAAAAGTCTTTTTCCATGTCCTTTGAACCCACCTGTTGTGCATGTGTATAACACTTCTTTCATGCTAAATTTATTAGTCTCTCATTTATCATCCATACATAATTATGTCATCATCTTTCCACACTTACATTCACATAAATAAATTGCTTGCACTTGGCTTTTGCACTAACCACCCCCACTTCTCTTTTGAAGTATTATCCACAATCCCACTTCGATCTAATTAATTATCATCCACACCATTTTTTTTTTTTGGGGTGTTGTTACTCTTTTTAAAGAAATTCTTATCCATAATCCCACCTCTAGTGTTGGTGGCATTAAACATAAGACATATATGAGATGTTTCTAATGTGGATGAAAGCAACTTAATACTATGGTCTCAGTGTGCATGATGTAATTGGAAGATCGACTATTGTTGATTCTTTAGAAGATGATAATATAGTTTTACTTTGAATTATTTGAAATTAAAGTTTGGACAAATATTTTATTTTAA